>JBCAUF010000790.1:15177599-15193264 GCA_038406115.1 Haemulon aurolineatum | reverse complement strand
ACACACACACACACACACACACACAAGAAGTAGGCGTGTGCAGAGACCAAAACACACTACAGAGGAGAAAATACTCAGGCCTCACATGCGGGCGTGTGTGTGTGTGCGTGCACGGGATCAAGAAATTCAGGTTGTTTGCTGACTGACATTCCACACTCAGTATAAATATTCCTGTTTTGCTTCATTGTCTTGACCACTGTCCTTGAGCCACAAACCAAAATAGCCCATGGAGGACACACGCAGGCACCTGTCGTTAATACTTCTGAGTGAAAAAAATCTCTTTGTGTGATTAAAATTAGTGGATTTTTTGGAGCCTTTACAGTTTTTACAAATCCCCCGGGAGAGACACTGAAATGTAATTTCTAAATCAAGTCTCACGGTGATGTTCGTAGACTGCGTGTGTCATCAGTTCCCTCAAATAGAGCCCCTACCTTCCCCTCATATATAAATGTGATCGGTGCCACGGATTGTTGCAGATTAATACGCGGAAGTGCTTACTCATCAGATATCACGGGCACTAATGTGGCACTATATGAAAAGGTTGGAATCAAAAATGCTTGGGAGTCGGTGGAAAATAACATCAGCATTGCAAGATGAATTTCCACTGTTGATTAATGTGTAAATCCTCTTACGTTGTGGTGAGAAGCTGCCAGCCATCTGACTAAAATACATAAATAGCGAGTTTATTATCTGCCATGCATGAGGACACACCATGTTGTGTATATGTGAATACAGCTACTGGAAAAGAATAAAATATATCGCACAAAAACATACACAAAACTCATACTGCCGCATCTGAATGCATCGTAAGTACACACAAGTTTGTGTGGTAGACGTCACAGAGATCCAAAATTTATCAGCTGCTTAGTTAAAATGATTTTCCCTGAGTGTCAAAAGTGTCAGAGGCTCAGCAAAGCTTTGCTATGTTGTCAGCTCCTTACAGCTTTGCTCTAAAATACACATGCACAATCCTTAAAGTGCCTAAATTCCAGATATAAGCCTTGTAAAAAGGCAAAAATAAAAAAAAAAAAGATGGCAAAAAAAAGCATATGAAAAACGAGACAGGAAGGAAAATCCAGCAGGGTTTAGAAGGTAAATATAAGGATACAGGGGGAGGTGGTCTGAAATATTTTCTGCTGATGGTGTTTTTGAAAGATCCAAAGACAAAGGAATTCTTTGAGGCCTGCAAACCTGACACACACTGTGTATTTCACTGTGGGGTAGACCGGGATAAATCGGATTTTTAAATAAACAAGTTATTCAAAATAAATGCGATTGAGTAGGTTAATAATTAAATATAAATTAAAAAGAGAATACAGTTAAATTACAGAGCAGGGGCCATGAGCCATGACAAACAACACTGATTTGTAAATACACACTTGAGGATTGCCCCCAGAAGGTACCACAGTCCACCTTACAGCACTGAATATTAGTTTCAGCAGCTTGAAGTGAGTATAAGAAAGATCCAGCCAGCGAACCCGGCTCTCACTTTATGGAAGCGGAGCGAGGAGAGGCATTAATGGATAATAGATAAATGGGAATGGGTAAATTTGTTCATCGCTCTTCGATGTACACACAAAACTCAGAGATGAATAATGTCAGCTATATCCCTCTTTCTGCATTGCATTGTATCACCAAAGCGCTTAAAAGCTTTCCATTTTCTTTCTGCATAAATTGTGCATATGCATGATGCAGAGGCTGGGAGTGATTTGATAAGCTTTTTTTTCCCACCATGACCCACTAAATTTTATGATGGGCTGGCGTGACATATATTCACAACACATGCATGATGCATTGACAGGGCAAAAGTGTGTGCACTCTCTCATGCACACACACACACACACACATTCACGCAGACTTCCTGATGGGCACGTTAGCGCGCGTAGGCAGAGGAGAAGCGGCGCGCCGCAGACGCACACAGACACTAAAAGCTTTCCACATCCTTGGTGGCTCCGTCAGCATGACTAAGTGTGCTCCATCTCACACTGTTCTCCAGATAGGGCCATGATTTCCCCTGGCATCACACACTCAGCTCCCAATCACTCCACACATGTCAGGCCTAATAGCATCTGCTTCGACACGCATGCACACCCACACGTGCTCAGAGCCGCACACACACACACACACCTGTAAATACCGCACACAGGCACACACACACACACGTTTGAAGGCAATCATATACCCTCCTACACACAAACACACCGGAGGGCTGTGAGTCTCCCTCTCACCAGCGATACGCCGCTGCAGTGTATGTGGGTCTGTGGGCGACTGCAGGCGGAGAGGAGTGGTGTTACCTAAAAACAAGACAGACTGGCCAGGGGCCAAATGAGGAAGAGGGAGGAGAGGGAGAAACAGAGTGACAGAGAGCAGGTGGGAAGGCTGATGTTTGTGTGCCTGCATGCAAAACAGAGAGAGTGTGAAGTGTAGTGACAGAGAGCAAGGACGGTGGGAGTCTGTGCATGAGGGGGAAAAAAAAGAAGAAGAAAAAATTTCGAGCGAATTGCAAAGAAAGAGTCAGGGGTGCATGATGAATCCATCTCGGCAGAGCACTTGACATCGGGGCCTTTTAATTTCCTCTTAAAATCATCGCAGTCGGTGTTTGGCGTGCAATCAGATTAGGTGAGCTGAACACCATTTTGCGCGTCTGCCTGCGCGAACAGAGAGTACAAGCGAGTTTGTGGGTGTGGATGTGATTAAAGGCACGCGTTTTGTGTGCATGCCTTGTGTGTTGTGTGTATGTGCTGTGTGTGTGTGTGTGTGTGTGTGTGTGTGTGTGCACGGATTCGCCTCTGGATTTAACAAAGCGAACGGGTGTAAATACAGCGGGAGTGGAGTCAGCAGTGGGAGCAGGCGTGATGCACACATCGCACAGAAGAAGAGTTAGACAGTGCCTTAAGGAGCTTAGATGGGGGGGAAAAGCAGAAGATATGAGGGGTGTAGGGGAGCAGGGGGAGAAATCGGTGGGGATAAAGGGGAAGAAGCAGGACTGGAGGGGCCTCGAGGGAATGAAAAGAGGGGAGAGTTGGAGAGCGAAAAGGCAGAGAGGAAAGAGGAGCGGGGGTGATGTCAGTGTGCTATGACTTGCCTCTTCCAAAAACAGGAATTAATCCAATAATCGCTTGGAAACGTTTTGCATATTTCTTCATTCTTCTCACTGTACATAACAGACCATCATCTGGTACAAGTATGCATGAGACTTGTCAAGACCTTGGAGACTCACGCGCACACACACACATGCACACACACACGCTACGACAAATCCTTCTGCTGTAGGGTTACTGCACGTGCAAGTTGGAGATCCGGAGTCTTCAAGTTTATGCGCTGCTTATTTTCAAGTGTCGCTCCGAGTATCACAAATGTCAGCAGCTCCGCTATAGGCTTTGCCTCCATGTCAGCTCATTAGCACTTGACGCTAAAGCACACACACTTCAAACCCTCCAGAGCCCAAGAGTCAGTAAATTAACTGCCAGTAATGCGGCCGGGGAGCAGAAAGACTTCTTATCCTTGTGATGTGATCCATTTATCACCATTTCTCCATTTCCTTCAGCCTTTGACCGCCCTCTTCTTCTGGCTTCTTCCTTCACCGCCTCTTTTTATCCAGATGTCATTCCTTCATCAAACATTGGCTACTGTGTGCTCTTTAGGTGCCGGGCATGTGAATTAAACACAGACACATACACTGCTATATAAACATGTAGGCACAAGGGCCCCAAGCTGACAATGCAGACAATATCTGATGATAGAGCAGACTGAAGGAAACCCAGCCAGACACAGTAAACAGCAAGATTAAGTAAAAATGGAAACATGACGTATGAATGACCTCGGTAAGGGCAGATGCCGTAAGAATGAACACGTTATGCACCTCTAAAGCTCACTATTAAACACATTACATCTCATTAGATTAATCCGAACAAACAAAAAAGCCTAAAGCTGGCTGAGCAAAGCTATCCAGCTGCTGGCTCCTGCTACATATTTACCGCACAGATGTGAGACTGATACTCTCATCTAGCTCCCGGCAAGAATAAACACATTTCCAACAAATCTTTTCAACACGAGGACGCCGACATAAATGGAAACTAAGTTCTTCTAAAAATCTGGTAATTTGACTCCTCGGGACACTCACCTGTCTTAATTCTGTATAACCTCAACTACCCGGTCCTCAGGCCTGCATACTGTATCAAAGCCCATTCACCACAACAAGTCAGTCATGGCTGGTGTTACACTTTTTCACCTGCCAGTCTTACATCACTCATGTAAGACTGAAATCCTGTGTTGGAGAGCCCGCAAACGCGCACTTCAGCGTCTTAACTTTACCTACCCAGCCCCTGCGAGGCGATGTTAGGCTGTCGCAAAATTGACCTAAATTACACTCTAATGATGCTGCAGTACACACTTGCAAAGCGGCAGGTGATGAAACATTCACAGCCACAACAAGAATGTATCCTAGCTGGAAATGGTTTCAGCGAATCCGATTGTGCGGGAACAAATAAAAATCGAGAGCGCAGTATCTTTACGCTGCAGTCTTTTAAGAGTCTCAAAGTAAAACACTATCACCAAGGTCTGCCAATTATGAGACACAAATGTCTTTGCTCCTGAGCAAAGAGCTCTGCTTAACAGCTGCCTGGGGAATTAACTCACTTCCCCTCAGTTTCAGCTGTGCCACATTCGATCTTTTACAGCGCTGGCACTTGTTGGCATTTCTCCCTCCTGAAATATCCGCCCTCCTTGCCCAGGGGAAGCTTACCTTTCCCTTAATGTGTGAGAAATCATTTACTGACAGAGCGGCTGCCAGCGTACACAGCCAGACAGACGACCTTTTTTGAAGGGTAATGCAGAGGTCAAAGGTCAAATGGAGCGAGGCAGTGGTCGGAGGCGGAGGTGTGGACGACCGGCCAATTATAGAAGAGCCGACTGGAGCTTTGAAGTTAGTTAAATATGACTAAAAATACTTCAATGCATATCAGACTTGGATAGAAAAAGAAACAAAGTGAAATTCTCCCACCCCTTTTTGACCTACATCTCCCATGATTCCATGCACAACTAGGACGTCCTCTCCACTGCCTGGCCATGAGCGCGAAGAGGATTATAAGTTAGCCTCCGCTGCCACTGGTGAGCTAAGCAGGAGCTTGGACTGGGGCTGGTCTCCTCCCAGATTTGGGGTAGATTGGGGATTTCAAAGTCAAGAAAGTTCAAAGCCTTGGCTGGGGAGCGTTCAAAAGAACCACAGCCAGCCATGAAGTGGAGAGGAAAGGAAAGGAGGTGGGGGAGGGAGAGCTAGCTACTTACAGTAAAGTCTCCCACAGTCTGCAGAGAATGTGGTGGCAGAAAGAGGAAGGGGCGTGTGTGTGTAATAAAAAAAGAGTGAATGCTAGTGAAAATAACCCACGTGCTCCTGTGGGTTAAGTTGCTGAGGGGTGTTGAGCAGGTGGAATTTTGCTGACATGTTGGTGCAAAGCTGAAAGCGAGAGCCAGAGATTTGGCGGTGCAAATCATCAATAATACAGAACGAGGGATTGCACTATCACTGAAATAAAACAAATGTTCTGCGCTGCCGAGAACATCAGTGAAGTTGCTGTGTTCACCTTGAGACCCGACGAGATGGGCTTTTGTTGCCCGTGCGATGCTCGCCATGTCTCTTGAAGCATTTGCTGACATATTCACACACCCACACTTTTGTAATGCAGAGTGACAAAAAAGCCCAAATGTGAGGCCATTAAAAGGTGCTTTGAGAAACAGAACAAAAACCTACAAACGTGCACAGAAAAAAATACCAGTGTAGTGCTTTCTCAGGCGTCCATTTTTCTCTGCGTTCTACACAATGCCATTCATTTGACATAATCGAACAATGGCGACAACCTTGAACCCCGAGGACAGAAAATATCAATGGAATTTCTTTAATCTAGATGACTTTATAGTATGAAGTAAAGATATATTTAAGTAGGTGATTTACTTTTTAAAAGACACATAATCTAAACAGTAATACAGCATATTAAGTAGCTTCAGTCAAAAGACAGAGCATTTATAGCTTTCAGCCATTCATCAGATAACTGTGAAATTATCTCCTCTAGACTACAGGGCAAATACCACAGCCAGGCGAATACCATCTAAAATTCATGTCTGGGCAACACGTGCATTTCAGTATCTTAACAAGCACAGATTAAGATTTTACCGCTTTTACTTTTGGTTTCTCTGTCGGTGCAGACACGTATAATCACACACCATTATTCAACAACTTTGCTCAAGCGATGTGTCAGTGCAGGGACCACCTCTGGTGCACAGAATTATTCGGTTCACTGGTTTATTGCAGCAATAACAACGCTCATTCGCAGGGTAACCCGAGTACAGTAATAACTGGGTGCTTCTGTCCGAGTAAACAGGCAAGAGGTAACAAATGAGATAATAATCTCAATTAAATATTCAATAAATCTGATTTATGGTCTTGCAACCTCAGAGTTCTATGATGACGATTCTTTTTTTGAAGAATGATTCATGAAGAGATACATAAACAGACAAAAGACAGACACACTCGTGGTGAAAGTTTTCAGGCCGGCAGATGCAGCCGGCTGCTTTAGGTCTTTAGTGGTGGAATTAGCTCCAGCTAGTGCCTCTCTCTGTTGTTTTTCACCCTGATTCAGCAGTCCTGGACTTTACGCAGAGCCGCTGAAAGCTCAGTGGCCACAGGGAATGCCAGCTCATCTACTATTATAATGACGGCCTCCCTATTGCTCTCCGCCTCTCTCTGCCCTTCTCACCAGCACACCATCCCAATTGTCTCTCTCTCTCTCTCTCTGTTTGCAATCCGTCTTTCTGTCCTTCTTGCTGAACAAAGGCTGGTGTGAGTGTGTATGACGCAACTGTGGCAGCGCTGAAAGTTCATAGTCGACAGAAACACACAGAATGAACGTCCCCAAGGCAGCAATGGCTGGATTAAAGACTTTGCTGTTTGTCAGACTGCAAACAAAGATATCATAATAAACGTTGCAGGCCATAATATTAGAACCTCTTTGTGAGAATGGCTTCAAAGCTCAACAGTATATCGTCAGTCTCTCTCAGTGAAACCCTCCAGAGGTTGACTTACCTTTGCTTCAGTCGCACAGAAGTCAAACAAACACAAAAAAGGACCAGCGCACAGACGCTGTCGCTGATATGACCTTATCGCATGCTTGGTAAACTCAGAAGGGCACGGAGGACTAACCTTGAGTTTATCGAAGCGTTCGGTGAGCGAGGACACCTGGTGCTCCCGGTGGCGCCCCACCAGCTTGCAGAGGGCACAAATGAGCTGGTCGTCCACCAAGCAGTACATGTTGACCTTCTCGTTCTCGTGCTCCAGGCAGGTCAGGCCGCGGATGTGCGTGTCCGGCACGGGCTCCACCAGGCGGTGGCTGGTGAACGGCTTCTTGTTGGGGTGCGTCGCGCGCAGGCACCGGTCGCAGTACGACACCTCGCACGTGACGCACGTCTTGACGGCCTCGCGCGGCGGGTCCTGCTCGCAGAACTGGCAGCTGATGCGCGGATCCATTTTCGCAACGACAGCCGGGCTGTGGTTGGCGTTGGTGTGGTTGGAGTGGTTGGTGTGGTTGGCATGCGGGTGGGAGTGGCTGGAAGTGGCCGGGCTGCCGCGGGCGCTACTTCCACTCGTGCCACCTCCGCCGCCGCCGCCAATTGTTCCAGCTATTGTACCGCTAATGGTGGCGGTGTAGGGCCGCTGCGGCTGCAGACGCCGGCTCTCGGTGGGGGAATTGGGGCCGCTAAGGGAGGCCTTTTGAAAGCGGTCAATGATGTTCTGCAGCGTCACATTGCGCTTAAGGCCCTCCAGGCCGCGGTGATTCAGCGTGATGACGTAACGACACGTGGGGCACTGAAAGGCCGAGATGGACTCGAGGGGCTTGCTGGTGGAGCAGTGAGACACCAGGATGCGGTGGGCGCAGTTGAAGCACAGGCTGTGGGCGCAGGGCAAGAGCAGGGGATCTTCAAACAACTCCAGGCAGATCGGGCAGGTCAGCTCAGACTCCAGTGTTTCCATCTTCAGTTGAACCAATCTAAAGGTGACATCAAATCCCACGGAAGCTGGCCGATTACCTGCAAGAAGAAGAAGAACAAGGTATGTATGAGTATTTACAGTTACCAATTAAAAGGGCCTCTAATTCCAGTTTCCCCTTTATTCTTGAATAGAACAGCAAAAAGTGCACACAGCTGATCAATTTTGCCATTCACCCGTTTCATGTCACGTCATAAGATATTGGCTTCCAGTTAGACGGGCTCGCCTGTGCAGACTGAGCAGAAACATCACCAACACACACATTTACTTGTACCGTTTAATAACAGCGTGCAAAACTGAGGACTAGGTGTCCTCGTTGGAAACTTTAATACATGATTCCTCCTGGAAGGCAGTACGAGAAGGAGAGGAATGACCCCATGAGGAAAAGGGGGGAGTTGGCTGACTGGTAGGGAGGAAATAAAAATCAATGGAGTGAAGAAACTAACAGAAAAAAGAGACAGATGCCCGGCACAGGAGAAGGACAGACAGGAACTTGTAAAACACAGGACCTCTGCTCTGTACTTTTTATGTCCAGCTTTCTTTCTGTGGTCACCACCGACTTTGGCTATTATTTACGGGTTCTTCGGTAGGATCAGCTTGACGTATCAAGCAATAAACACTTAACTCCAAGGACATTTCAACTTTCAAAGCATGATCCCGACAACAATTTCAAGTGGGACATTGAGAACAGGGCCTGAGCTAAACAAGAAAATTGATTTCAGATCCGGCCCCCTCTGTCTCCAAGCCCTCCAAATCTCAACTGCGCACAGCCTGCATATCAAGCTGTCTCCCCTAGGTGGCCTTAAAACCACTGACATGAGAAATCACCAATAACCCCCCCCCCCACCAACCCCCACCTGCGCTGATTCAGTGGCACAGCAGTGGCTCTCTATCCTTTAAAAGAAACAAAGCAGACACCGTGAAAGTACAGTATTAAACTGGACGACCCCAGATAGCTGACAGTGACAATTTCATTAGGCGAGGTTGCTCCTGAAAAATTGCCCTCGTCTCCCGCCGTGCATGCAGGATTTACTGATGACTGGGTTTTACTGGTTATGACTAATCAAAAAGTACTTTCCACCTTTGGGATAGAGTTTAAACTACTGTGAGTGACCTCTCTGACGATAAAGTCATCCTGTACGTAAAAATGACTTCAGTGTATTCAGGCACTAAAAAAAACAAAAAAAACCCCATTTAACTCACTTGTGAATACGTGTTATAAAGAAAAGGGCTGATGGTAGTCTGTGGATCCTATGACACATGGGCTGTGACAAAGTGCTGAGCGGCTGAGCATGACACGAGTGAGCATGACTGTCCACAGAGGGCGCTGATCAGTAAGTTCATCCAGTAATCGAGCATTTTAACGCCTGTCACTCAACATAAAGCAACTTTAAACACAGACTGTTATAAACCAGGAGTGGCTAGCTCTTTGTCATTACAGGCACTGTTATTAAAACGTAAAGAAAGATTTCCTGAAATCCTTAAAGTGCATTGAGGGTCTCTTAATCTGCAAAATGATTTTCCTGATGAATCACTCGGTCAATAAAATGTTGAAAAACTGAAAAATAGAGTCAAATATGACAAAGAAAAGAAGCAAAAGCGCACATTAGAGAAATTAAAACATGAGAATTCTTTCAAATCGCAAGAAAAAATCAGTTGATATACTAACTGCTGTAGCACGTTTTGTGCATTTTGCAGCTAAAATGTTTTGAATCTAGTATGATCTTAATCAGTTAGACCTGACTCCAGATGGATAATAAAATCCACAACTTTTCCTCCCATTAAATCTATCAAATTGCTCATATTAGGGTATATTGAGTTAGCTCTGCCATTTGCTGCCCACTTGTAATAACATTATTGTCCTGTGACACCCAGCTTGACTGGGTGGTGTGAATTCCGCTGCACTGAGAATTAAGCATTGCGCAACCGCCCGTAAACTAAAAGTCAAGCTGAAGACAGGTCTATATAGAGAGAAGCTCAACGGCTCAAACTCATTTGCGCTAACAAAAGTCTCCTCCCTTCTGCTGCACCAGAAACCATGCCTAGACACTGAGCTGTGTTCAAAGCAAGCATGATTTGAGCAGCAGCTAAGTGCCTGGGAAAGGCACTCAGCTGAAGAAAGTGGTTATGTGCATGCAGCAGCTTTGTTACAAAATTCATTATCCGGGAAAGAAATAAATAACTGCTCGCAGCCAATCATGCAGATTTTTACGCTGATAGGAGGCAATGGCCACTGTGCTTGTGGGCAAATAAGCGTGCATGTGAGGTTGTATATGAGCCTACGTTTTAGGTGGCCGTGCGTGTGCCCATGCGCATAATGTCCTCCCTCAATATTCACCTTGGCTGCTATTTATCAGATTCTTTATGCGGTTTTTATCACACAGGCTGGACGCGTGAGGGATAAAGAAAGAGAGAGAGAGAGAGAGAGTTCAGAGGCGAGCTACCGCAGACTGAGCAAGCACGAGGTTCTGCTTCATCACACCAACAATAGGCCTAATTTATCTCCACTGTATCAGAGAGTTGATAACCAGGGGCAGGCCAGTGGAGACAGGATGTGGGGGGAAGGTGATGAGGGGAGGCAAGGACAACCTTCAGGACCTCTTGATGACAAGCAAGGCCGCTGGCCTGCCAAGCGTGTGGACTCAAGGTACGAATATGACTAATTCCCTAGCTTTCACTATACTATATATAACTGTTAGACTGATTGCAGCAAATTTTCAGTGGATAATCCATTTCTTATCTAAAAACAAACATGATAATTGATGTGAGTATAAGAAACAGTGAATTCATGTTTTTAAGTTTTCCCAACTCATTCATCTGCAAAATTAAACAAATAAATGCCACTGATGAGGTTCTCTGTCACTGAGAGCAGCTTCGGGCTGAGCAGCAGTGTGGCTCCATATGACTGCTGTGTCAGTGTCAACAACAGGAAACAAAGCACACATTCATTTAGGATCTCAGGATACACATTGATTCAAGATCATCGGGGTCATCGCACGGCCGCGCGGACCTCGCACCGGAATCAGGTGAGACCCATGCAGCGAAGAACAGCGACGTCTTTTCATGCAGGCACCGCGAATGATCGCCGAGTCAATCGATACTTTGTTATTGCGCTCCAGAAACTAATTTTCTGCAGACCCTGCCTCTCTGTTCAGCGTTATTTGACAAATAAAACATAGGAAGTCACACGATCCTCCGAGTTTCGCTCCTCATCACAGGAATAAACCATATGTCATTGCAGCTAATATGCTGTGGGATTGTGCATCTGTCAAGACAGCAGGATCATAACAAGAAAACAATCAACTACATGTACAGAGAGCAAAACAGAATCAAAACTCTCAATTATTAAGCCGATCATCAGACCTGAATCAGCAGTCTCACTTTATTCCCCAGGACGGAGCTCGACAGTGCTGCTTATGCTGATGTTAATGTGACTGTGTTTAACGGAGCTTGGCGTTATAATTAACACCAAGCTTTAACACACCATCACCAGGCCCATTAAGCTTTAGCTATGTCACTCTGGGGAAACAGCTACGATGGGAGCCGCTTAGGGACCAAATCGCTAGCTTCATGGTAAAGGCGCTTGCTCTGTAGACAGGCTGGCACATATACACACACACATTCACAAGAAACAGACACACACACACACACACACACACACACATAGTGAAGCTGCACATTTACAAGCGCAAACTCTTTCTGTCTCGTTGTCTCTCTTCATCTGCCATTCTTGTTAAGGTGAAGTGTCCCATCTGGACGGAGAACAGATTGAGCTGGTGCTGGAGGAAAAACACAGTCACACATGCATGCGCGAACACACACACACACACAGACAGAAATCTGTAAGGCGCTCTCTCTGATATACTGTTGTTCTGATTACCGTTGTGACAGCTTTGTGCAGAACAGAAAAAGAAAAGAAAAAACAGGAAAACCAAAAAACAGGGACGTCATTGATGATTCATTAGTCCTGTCTGAAGAGGCAGTGCAAGACACACATTCAAGACAGTGAAATCTGCTTATACTTTGTACTTTTGCTTCTGACATCCTTTTAAGTAAGGTTGTCAAAAGTGCTGATACTTCAATATTACTTTTAACCCACATGCATGGCTTTGGCAAGTTAGACAGACTTAAAACACTGATGTTTGGGCTGTTTTATTTGAGTGTGTAAAAATATCTTTTGGTGTCTGCTTTGTCAATAGAGACCCATCTGGGACTTGTATGGGTTTTATATAGTCTAACAGCATATGATAATGAATCTGAAAAGTTTAAATATGAGGAAGATGAAATTGCTGTCCAAACAATATTTAAAAGTTGGGATGTCAATAAGAAAGAGGCCAATGTATTTCCAATGCAAAGACCCAGTGTGTACCAAGCAACCATGTTTGCTGTGACTGCATTTGTATCTGTATATGTGCTGAGGTATTTTTATGCTTCCATTAAATCCAATAAACGTGGCAGTAGTAATGAACACCAGTTTATGAGACATGACCTTGGGGGAATTCCCCAAAATAGAAAACACTGATGTCACGGTTTCTGTCACTTTATAATGCTGCAAATGTCGAAACAATAAAAGAGGCTGTTTGTTTAAAAGCATAGTCATAGTCCCCTGGGTGCATGCTTACATGTGTATGAACTCACTTTGTTGACGCACACATCAGTCGAGAGAAAAGGCATTTATGGAACAAAGATGATTATCCTCGTCTAAACAATCCACTTGTAAAAACCAAATTGCTCCCCTATGAATTGCAGCGGCACAGCTGCAGAGTCAAAACAGGAGTTTAATGGACACTTGATGATGTTGGGATGGAGGAAGAACCGTTGAAACAAATCACCACACCTAGACCTCTGATCCACAGACACAAGTGTATTCCCACTGCGGCGCTTATTTTTTTTCAAAGGAGAGCACAAAGGCTCTATTTATTGCATTCCTGCTTGGTAACACTGGTGATTCATTGGCACTTTCTTGCAGGTGAAATACATTTTTTATGTGCATTTTAATGTGTCCAATTTTAGGTTGCATTCATTGAATCCAGTTTTCTATTCATGTATTTTTACATTTCTGATAGATTGTTTTATTACTCGCTATCACAAAAGATCATTTACCCCACTGGGATGCAGACAAACTAGAACACAAAAACATCCTTTACTTTTAAACCTTGAGAAGTTGAAAATACAGAGTGCATAATGTGGTACTACACTGACAGGACACAAAGCACTAAATCCTGCTTTCTTTACTGGAAGCATTTCACTTCAAAGACACGAAGGACGTGCTGAGGTGCAACCAGAGCCAGATGTTAGACATCTATCAAACAGACTTGTTCCCTGGGTGGAAAGCAGAATAAAAGATTACTTCCAGGAAGGGCTATGGCTCAGTGCAAGGTAGATTATGTGGGTATCAACAGGACATGCATGCATCCACATGTGGGTCCCTAACCTGAACGAATACAGTGGCACACACACACTCACACACTAAGGACTAAATCCTTCGAGCCCTTGGTCACCACTCCTGTATCATCAGAGCCAACTGACACACTCTCAACACTGTGACAATCTACAGCGGATCACCTGTTGTCATTGTCAGACCGACAGGGTATATGCCACCCTTCATCCACCGACACCCCCACCCTCCACTCCCACTCCCACCACTCAGCCTTCCCTAAGTGTACCTGGAATCTATCCATCTCACTGGAAGCTGTCAATCTTAGGCTTATCACAGCGAAGGAAGAAGAGCAGAAAATCACATAGTTGAGGTTTAAAGGCTCCAGAGAGCAAGACGACAGTAAACAACAGCAGCAGGGGGTCAGAGATCTTCTTTTTTTGCAAGGGCTTCTGAAAACACGCCCTGAGTCACTGCCTGTGGGGTGTTAAAGCTGTGGGAAAAAATACATTTGTATTCTCATTATGGGAAAATGCTACCACTTGTCAGAAGTGAAATTCGTTTTTGTGGCAAAGTGCTTTTTGGTATTAGGGTGTGGGTTAAAAATAACTGGGAGGTTTCTTTTGAAGCAAAAAGTTAAATGAATTGTTAACTGTAGCAGTGGGGTAATTTACCTTGTCTTCTAATATAGGAAAAAAACAAAAGAGGACAAAGCTTCCCTTAAGCTTAAAGGACTAGAACAGCCCCTATGACAAAAACTTGTACTGTTGGAGAGGAGGCAAAGAAATGGGGCTTTAGTTTACTGCATGTTACAGCAGACAGGATTGAGCATAATTTGGTAATTTTGGGAAATTTTGGGAAATTCTTCTTTTTTTAAAAAAAAATCTTTTTCTTGCCCAAGAGTTTGATGAGAAGATGGGGTCGATTCCACTCATGTCAGTACATTAAATCTGAAGCAAGCAGTGCTGAGAACAAGCGGCACTAGCTTAACTTCATTGGCGTGACACAAGGGTACATCAAACTCTTTTTTTTTTTGTCAAACAGTTGCTTCACTGTTCTAACCCCTGTGTGAACTACAGTACAATAGTTGTTTACAAGGGTGTGTAGAGGCCAGCTGCATTCATAGCAGCCATCAGGTTGATTCTCTAAAGTGATTTGGGGCTGAACAAAGACAGATGCTATTCATCTGACAAGCCCAGTCTGTAGTCTGTGACCTCAATCTACTGTGGACCTGTTGTTATGCACCAAGCATTACACAAATATCTCCAAACAGGCAAAAGGTTAAAGATGCTAATAACAAATTAAAGGCTTTCTCCGCCAGCTTGCTCATGTGAAACAGTAACACATTACTAATTAAAAAGCCGCCTGGAAGAAAACAGAAAAATTGAATTTTTTATGGAGTTTTATGTTCAAACATGGCACGATGGCAAGATGTTGGTTTCTCTCACGACCTCGCCCTCTGAAACAAGGAGCTTTCATTTAGTGCGTTAGGAGGTAACCAAACACCGTACCTGGAACCTACGCATGTCTTTCCACAGAAAATGGCTGGCCTGTTTGTCCGATGCTGGGAAGTCACAAGTACTCAATAGGTGCATACATTTAAAAGGCTCATAAAAACGCCCTTACGCAGCACTGCTGTATGAATACTTTCATTAGTGACTGTGTTAGCAAACATAACTCTCAAGCTCTGGCCCTAAACATGCCATTTACCCTAATCACCTCAGCTGAGCATTTAAACCAGAAAGAAATGGGACATTGTTTGAGTCGATTCAGTGGAATTCGCATTAGTGGATTGAAATGCTGGCATTTTTCGGAGGGCAATTTATTTTAGAGATTGGATTTAAAAATACCCACAAGCATAAGACACATGTCAGGACCAGGCACTGTTGAGTCTTGCCAGACATCAAGAGTTATAGTTATTCACCACTATGGTTTTGGAAAGCGGAAATAGGGGCAGCCCCAAAAATGAGAGCCCTCCAGATGACCAGAACACGGCAAACTGCACATATGATTATATAAGTGGGATCAAGCGGCACATTAAACCTGCTGTGTTACATTTCCTTGCAGCCTTTGACAGGAGCCATGTGTCTCCATGCAGCTGCTTCATGGGATAAAAAGGAATACTTCAGCCTATGAGAAACTGACCAGGGTTGCTCAGGTCACCCCTGCCCCCCACTTCATTCTCACTGTTTCCCCTTCATCTTTTCCTCCCTTCTTCCTCTTCTCTCACTCTTCCTCCCACCTCCACTT
>JBCAUF010000790.1:15131142-15142982 GCA_038406115.1 Haemulon aurolineatum | reverse complement strand
ATTTCCTGCAGTTTATCTTGGGTGGTGGAAGCAGGCTAGGCAAGGTAGTGTAGATATTCCTCTCCCCAGCAACGTCTTTCAGCTCCTCCTGTGGCGTTTCCAAGCCTGATGAGATATATAATTCATCTAATGTGTTCTGGGTCCACCCCAGGGTCTTCTACCAGTTGGATGTGCCAGGAAAACCTCCAAAGGGCGCCCAGGAGGCATCCTTATCGGAGGCCCAAACCACCTCAACTGGCTCCTATCGACACAAAGGGGCAGCAGCTTTACTCCAAGCTCCCTCTGGATATCTGAACTCCTTAAACCATCTCTCAGGGTGAGCCAAGCCACTCTATGGAAGAAACTCATTTCATCTGCTTTTCTCATTATCTCCTTCCTTTGGTCATTACCCAAAGCTCATGACCACAGGTGGGGGTTAGAACTTAGACCGACCAATATATCAAGAGCTTTGCCTTCAGGCTTCAGCTTCTTTATCAAAACGGTCAGATACAACGCCCTCATTACTGCTGACAGTACACCAATTCCATCTTACCCTCAGTTATATAACTGAGACCCCAAGATACTTGAACTCCCATCTTCCAGCAGACAACCACGGCCTCAGATTTGGAGGTGCTGACTCTCATCCCAACTGCTGTACACCTGGCTGCAAACTGGCCGAGTGCGTGATGGAGGTCACAACCTGATAAATCCAACAAAACCTCGTCATCTGCAAAAAGCAGACAAATAATTCTGAAGTCTCCAAACCAGGCGCTCAATTCTCCACAGCTGTGCTTTCAGATCTTGTCCATGAGGATCACAGAGAAAGCCAGGGAACCGGAAACATCCCCGGTGGAGTCTCACACCCACTGAAAACGTGCATAGCCTCTTGCTGAGAAGACAGACTCAGCTCTCACTTTGGTTGTAGAAGGACTGAATGGCTCATAGTAATGCCCCTGAGCCCCAAATTCCTGTAGCAAATGCCTCAAGATACCCCTAGGGGACATGGTTGCAAGCTTTCTCCAATGGATGGATTAGTGGCGTTGAAACGACAATGTGAAATGTGGATGTGTCCTTTAAACATCACAATGTTTTTACAAAAGGAAGCTCTTCACTCTGAGTGGAAAATTTGGATCCTCTGAATAGAAACAGGTGTGGCAGTGAAAACCTGGGGTCAGCACACTCATACATTAATAGGGATGGTGATGTCAAAGAGGCCCCTCTCACTGAGCAGGAAAAATACTGCCTGCTAGTCTCGGAAACAGGGTTGTCATCAACCTGTGAACAAAATAACAACATGGTTTCCCCCTCTTTTCCCCTCTTCCACTGGCTTTTCTCTCACTTATTCACCCCATTTTCAAGCAGCTACAAAAATTACGGTATCAGTCTGCAATTCTCTTCCTGTGGGAGTCAGAAAAGGAAGATAATCAGGGGGACACCCAGAGAGAAATATCCAACCTGTGAATGGAAATAACTCAGGAAGTCTGTTCCTGTTTCGCAGGTCCTGAATGTGCTCCGGTAAGAGGGAGACAGTGATTTCACTTTGATGAGAGCACCCTGTTAGAACCCAGACATCACATTTTGCCTCGTTGATATATTTGCCTCTGTCACTTTCCCTGCTGAAAAAAAAACCAAAAACCCAACAGACAAAAGTGGGTGATTGGGATAATTGGAAGCGTAGCATGAGACAAAAGTGAAGGGATTCATCTAGTTAAAAGCTCAGATGTAATACAAATGGATCACAACGCAATTCATCTTGTTCTGTGTTTTCTGTCATTTGCCCACAGGTTACACTTGAAATTCTCCGACTTCACTTGTAGTCTGAAGAAGGCACCGCTTCAAAAGGAAAACACTAAATTGGTGTCAGAAAATTGGAGATGTTTTTTTTTTTTTTTTTTTTTTTTCTCTCCCACGTTAGCCGTTGATTTTTGTGAGAAAATAAAGCCAACCTTGTATGAGCAACATGTGTTGAGCAGCAACATGCCTTTGATGTGGATAAAAGGCCTTTTCTGACCACAAACTGGTTTGGCAAAAAGATAAAGACGTTACCATAAAATTCCAAGAGCGTGTTTTTGAATTGGATCTCTCTGACCCTGATACTGTGAGCATGTCAACATTTTTATCAAGTCGAGTCAGGTTTATTTATGAAGTCCATTGGGAAAGTAGGTCTTAACTGACGAAGCACAGACGAGCCAAATTCGATTCACAGAGACCGGTCAACATCTTTATTGATTTATACTGCAGCCTCGGTTGTGTGACATATATAAGAAAAGTCTGAGCACTCTTGTTCTTTTCCAGCACTCACAACCACAGTTTCCTGCTGGTGGCCGCTGGGATCCGCCCAGTACAACCACAAGCCTCTACTGTTGGATCCTCAGCAGCAGCCGCACAAAATTTCACAAATGCACCTTGACATTAGCCGTCCTTCACTTTCTCCTGCCCTCAGTCTTGCAGCTCGTCTGAGAGCTGGAGGGGGACCACTTTCTGGTTGCAAGCCCACTTAATACCTGACAAACACCATTAAATATTCCACCAACACCCTATCAATCTTGATCAAATTAAAATGACTCTCCTTTCTCGGCCATCACAGATCGACTATTAATATGCCAAAAGGGAGTATCGCGCGCAGATAAATGTCAGTGGTGCAATGTACACAGGCTAATGAGTTTTGAACACAGCTGACACAGTCTGGCTCAAATAAAACACAAAGGACAAGAGTGATGACCAGTTCACTATATTCAATTATCCTGCCCGAACGGGGGCTGTCGCCATGTTCGCTCGACTCATTCATTTTCAAATAAAGAGAGTAAATTAAATGTCAAAGATTTGATGGAACAGAGCAGACAAAAACGCTACAAACATTGTCAATATGCCTCAAGATAAGGGGAACTTGTGTGAATTTTTTGGTTTTTTTTAGTTCACCACTGACTGTACATACGATTGACATTAGATAATAAGACTGGTGTTACACAAATCGCAAAAAAACCCAATTTGCTCCATTTTTGTTTTGGTTGAGACAATGTCAGAGAGTATAGCTTGAAATAGTTTTCTGGTGGGAACTTTCTAGCAAACACAAAACTTTCAAGTCTTGAGGCGAGCGTTTTATGAGAAAGGGCGTTGGTTGCCTTGTCCAAAATTAGCTCAGCGCACACACACACACACACACACACACACTCACACACATCTATGCTCATTATCAGTCACACCGCAACACACAGGAGCCACTTTGTATGGCCAGGGAAACTCACACATCCTCGTCGCGTTTCCTGGTATGACCTCACTCGAAGCAGAATACAAACACTGTACGTCAGACCTCGGCATTTTTCCCAGCGCGAGGAAAGTGGTACATAGTCTTTTTTAAACCACAGTAAGCTGGTTTTTTTGGTGTTTGATCAGGCCTGTGACACAAAGTTAAGGTTCATTTTTCCAAAAAAAATAAAAAAAATAAATCACTGTCACTGTTTTGTTATACATTCAGGAGCTATAGACCATATCAGACTGAATGTTTTATCTACAAATAGCAGGTGGAACGGTCCTGTATTTTTCTGCTGGCGTGAGTCAGTTGTGACATTGGTTGAGTCCCAGTTTCAACACATTTATTTTGAGGAGAAAATGCTTAATTCGAAGTACAACACATTCCCTCCTGACCTGTCTAGACACTTTAATCCTCTCTAATACATATTACCAGTCACAATTGTGACAAAATTTATGCGTCTATATTAATATGATGCAATATTATGAAATCAGATTGTTGGGCACTCATTCACGTTGATGAATTACCTTTATACAGCTGCTTTCTCTGGAAATGAATAGACGTTTATGGGAGACTATGTAAAAGTTATTCATAAGTGTCTGAGCATGCATGAACAAAAAGAGCCGTTCTCGAGCACTAAATATAGTAACACCCATTGCTGATGGTCAGCGTCTCACCCTGTGCATTTTCGAAAATGTGGCATCGTAAGTATGAGTGAGCTGCAGCCGCGCCAGGCACTTCAGTCTGACATTTGCATTAAATTACATTACAAGTTTAGCATTGTGAAATTAATGAGAGGGACTCGGTGATTTAATGAACTTGGACCGCAGTGTGCACTCGTGGCTCATAACCAACCTTCTCTGTAATGGGGCGCCAGCTCCGGCCAGGTCTCAGTCCCTATGTAGTCTCTTCAATAAGGCTGAACCTCTCACCTTAATGACTGTCGACTTTTTTCCTCAGTCGGATGCACTTTTAATTATCAGCTCCAAGGCTCTCTGTAGCATCTGTACTCAGAGGACAGAGCTTGCCTTTTAACTAAGAACCCCCAACTTTACAGAGTTGGCTCAAAGTCAGGCTCAAAATCTGTTAGCATTGCTGAATTCAGCCACACAGCAGCAGAACTGCTGTAACCCTTCCACAGGAGTGTCATCTCTAGTCTCCTTGCTAAACTAACAACATGCACAGCTGCTGAGCTGGTCTTCATTTTATGGCAACTATGACGTATGACTTATGACAAGCAATGACAGCCTTGATCTAAATTTGTGGAGAATTATTCCCGCTTTAGGTTTCTGCATACATATTTTCAATACTGATGAGAAAATCCTCCGGCATATTTGTTATTCTGTCTTACAGCAGTATGACCTTGAGGGTCGGTTGGGAGAGCAGCTTTAAAGCTAAACTGGCTCTAAAATTTGTAAATCATTTCAGCACCCGCCTCTCAAACACACTGGGCCCACATCACAGATTCTCTCTTGGAATATGGAAAGTTACCACATGGGCACATGTCCTTCACCACTTCAGACGGCAGTGAGATAATAAGCCATGTGACAGATCTTATCAGAGGCTGATGTGTCAGTCATGTGCAGAGGACTTCCTTGAGACAAACAGGAGCTGTAATCAGGCTGCACAAACAGAGTGTTTAGGGTGTTGTTGATAGACTGCTGCAGATTGTGCATATTTTGCCTGTTTCTGTGGTTCAACCAAACAGAAACAGGAACAATGGCTTTCTACCAAGCAGCTGTCTCTCTCTCCCTGCTGAAGCTCTCAATGGGGCATCATTATTGCAGCGTGCATTTTAGCTCATAAGCTTTGGTTTGTCTCTTTCAAATGATTCAAAATGAGTCTAATTGTAACTGTCGAACTACTTTAGCGCACGATGATATCTTGTTTAAATACTTACAATACTAACGATGACACACTCGTTCATCGTTTTGATACGTCTTCCGTATCAGCGATGGTGTGCATGCTGATCAGCGTGCTGCTTCACATTGGCTGTCATTTTTCTCAATATGTTCCCAAAGCCAGTGTAATCTTTTTGGTTGGTTGTGGAGAGATTGCAGTCTCCATAAAAATGTAATTTTGTGTCTCTGTAGCATATTGGAAGAACACATCCCCACTCCGACTCACCAAACTAAACTTTAATAATAATTGGGTCAGTGGCATGTTTGGAGACACAGCCGCGCTGTGTTTGGGGGGAGACACTGAGCCAGAATGGTAAAACCGACAGCGCAACAAGTGTGCGGCAGATAATCTTGCTGGGTCAGTCGATGTTTTATTTAGCAGGTAACCCAGCTGGATCGGCATCTTTGAGCCACTGGCTGTTCTCCCTCTACCGCTGTGTCAGATATTCATTAAGCCGGAGCTCAGCTACTCAGGTGCCGATCGGAGATGAGCCAGCCGCTCGCTGCTGGGCTGCAGAACCAGAATGTTTTCACATAGTAGCCTTCAAATAAGATCTTTCTCAAAACAAATACCGTCAGCTCACCCAGAACTGCTGGATTATGTTTAAAAAAGATCAACACATGCTCTCAATGTGCTACACTTCACGATTACAACCAGCATCCTATGTTTTGAGTTTGGAGAGTTTCTCCTCTTCTAATGAAGTCCAAGAAGTTTCTTTACCTGGTGCTCAGAATTCTAATAACATTCACACACTTTCATTTTACAATGTAATATTAGTTTCATGTAAATTTAGCATGAGTTTGCAATTCATTGTTTATTTCCCAAGCATGGAGGCAAACAGCTCTAGTATCTCATCACAGATGAAAGCGTAGCCTGAATGCAACATGCTAACATTGGCTCAGTTCTGTTACATTATTAATGAGCTCCTTATTTGTAAAGAGCATCTAATAGCCCTCCTTTTTTTTGATGTGCAAACCAGACTTTGTGCCGCAAAACACTTCACTAGTTTCTCATCTTCTGGAAAACTCCAGTGTGAGTGTGCTATTTAAAAAAAAAATGGCACAGGACTAGACCTAAAAAAAAAAAAAAAAAGGAAAGGAAGGATTTGTCAGCCTTCACACTGAGCATGAGAGTCACATCTGGGCCAAGATGACTTATGGGACGGACAGATGTCTGACGTTAGTAAGAGAGATGGAGAGCTCGTATATGAAGATGCTCCACAGGAAAAGGTGAGAACAAGTGGAGGGCAACAGACGGTAAAATAAACCTATTTGAACAGTACATACGAACCCACGTCAAACACAGCACCAGGAGAGGAGGGCTGCTGAGTGGGAGTCATCTCGCTCCTCTCCCGCTATGGTTCCTGCTGCAGTGCTTCCTGAGGCTCCCGTTTTGCTCTGTTCTCGCTCCACTGTCTTCCTCTGCGCCATCTAAATATTTTATATGTAGCCCGATGTTGTGTTAGGGATGTGTCCCACTCTTTGATCAGGCAGACTGTCATTGATTTGTTGCTGGGGCAGAGTAAGGAATTGACTGTTTCATCACAGAGGAAGAGGGCAATGAAGACAGGCTCACTGAACCTCACTGAAGACAAATCAATAAATAATGCACCATCAGCTTGTCTTCGGCTGTTTTATCAATCATTAAAGGCCCGATACAGTGCAGTCTCAACATTACATACTGTTGCCACTCGTTAAAAAACAAACGTTGCACCATCTTGGGTGCTCACGCTAATGTTATTGTCACTGGTGTTACAGTCTTGACTTGTAAGTACTGCTCCGCGTGTACTGAATGTATAAAAACATATTACTTTTACAGTTCAGTTCAACATCCTACATTGTGCATCTTGAAAGTGGTCTTTGGAAATGTTAAAAATCCAATAGCAAATGCGGCAGTAATTACAGAAGGACAATTTTCTGAGTCAGGGAAGATGAGCTGTACACTACAAAATCATATCAGCTCTTGTTGCATTACTGAGCCAAAACCCACTGTCGCTCTGGCTTTGATGTTGAAACTGCAGCCCTGCACAGCCAGGAAAAAAAAAAGTGTTCTAAAAACGGGGGCCTAAAATCTGGGAGTGAGAGGAAATGTTGCTGCTGCCATAATCCTATGGGTAATCGTTTACATTTGATCACCATGCATGAATACGAATGCTGCTCCGCGTGTCCTTGAAAAATCCCCCAATTTACAGTCGCTTGCTGGGGTAGAGCTACTGATGTGAACATTTTCTGCACTTCTTCCGGAACATGACAGCTATTCACACGACTTACTCCAAACCTCCGGCAGAGACGGCTCGTGTGAAACAGAGTCACGAGTGGCACGCATTTAAATTTTGCTCAGCATGGTGTTGCGAGAAAAAAAAAAGAACAAGGGAGGTATAAAAAAAGAGAGGGCGCTACAGTGTTGAACAATGCCAAGTGGAAGATTACAGATGGCTGGCTTTGTGTAGGGGTGCTTGAGCATGTTCTCAGGCTCATTTCAGTGTGATTTTCTCCATTTATCCACGGGCACGTTGCCTGTGAAGGGTCAGAATGAGGCGCGGAGCCTTGTGGTGGATGGAAGGCCGTGCGGTGTGGACATGTAGGCAGAAAGAAGACGTGACGGGGTTCGGGGAAGGCGAATGCTAATCCCTGGCACAAAGACGGAGAGACACAGCGTGCACAGACAGTGGTGCGCGTCACGATTCTTTGGATACTTTCATCTAAATTGTGAATGCAACCTGAACGTCTCTACTGAACTGGAAAGTATTGTACTTTTAAATTAGCTGTAATAGGTCATGGTTTTAGGATTTATTATAGAAGTTCAGAGCAAGCTTCAATTCTGCCATGGCACAGATGAAGGGAGAGTGCTAGATACCGGAGAGTGTACCAGAATTAAATTTAAAATTAAAAAAAAGAAAAAAGGAGGGTGATTCAGTAAATGGACTGAAAAATTGGAAATTGGTGGTGTAATGTCGCCTTCAAAATGGGCATAAATTCTAAGGACAAGCTATTTTTAACTAGTGTCCCATTTCTTTAAATGTGTTAACGGAAGTTCAGCTGAAATTGGTCCAGTAGAGTTTGGATCCCAGCAGAGTAATATCAAGTTAGACAGAAAGTTTAAGGATAAAATCTTCCCTTTAAACAGATTTTATGTTGTCACTGCGGTTCCATGTTACGTCCAATTTTTGAAACGTGAACCTGCCTCTCAATTAGAGTTAAAACTCACTTTGTTTGTTAAGTCCCCAAGAAGGACGTAAGGACAGCAATGACTGAAGCTTGAGAGAGGTTTGCAGTGGAAATAGGCTTTCCTAGATCACAAAACACGTCTAGTTTTAGTGAAAGATATTATGAGGCTTTGCGTCGATTTGCTGAAGTTGTCTTCACTATCAATTTGCAAGAAAAAACAAGCAGAGGCTATCGTCCTCGCTGCAGGGACTCCGGTTCGAATCCCGCACCAGGCGTCATTTCCTGCGTGTCACTCTCCCCCTCTCTGCCTCCCATTTCCTGTCCATCTTCAGCTGTCCTGAATAAAGGCTTAAAAAGCCCCCCCAAAAAATATACTTTAAAAAACAAGAATCCCAAACTGGCAAAATGTAGTCCCAGATGTGATTGCATGCTGCAGCTGCTGTGGCACCTACAGTACATTGTGCTGGAACAGTTAGTCAAGTAATTGATCACTGGATCAGTCAGCTTTTTTTAAGCAAATATGACAAAATTTAATTGGTTAGACTTTTCAAATATGAATATTTCCTGGTTACTGTAGTCTTCTGTGACACTAATGGACTGTTGGGTTATTTTTTGGACAAATCACCCAGTAATGAGTGATAAAATGAGATATTAACTGACAGGTAAAAAATCTGTGGTTGCAGGTCTACTGTACATTACGGTACATTAGGTGGCATAGGCTGCAGGTCAGATGCAGATGTTGAAGCTGGCAAGCCAGGATGCAACCGTGAGAGTATCATAGTTTGGTCCATGAATTCCCCGTGGACAGCGCCTGGTTTCAGTGATAATGCAAGTCAGCATGTTCCTTTGGGAACAAGCATTACAACATTTTACATATTTTATCTCCTGTTGCTCCTGTATTGGTGTGTTAGTGTTCTTAGGAGTGCTTCAATACTTGAAGATGTAGAGGTTTCAACAAAGGCATCAAAGTCACCTGGGACTTTGTCAGAGTATCTACCGAGTGGGAAACAGGTCGACCACAGTTTCAGCTGAAGTGTTGGAACTGTGGTGCAACAAAAATATGCCCCTTTGGGACGTGAAACAATCAAGACCGATGCTAAAATGACCTGCGATGACTTCACACGTATGCCGTCTGTTCATAACGTAGGATTTTACACTATGATGTGACTGACACTGGAAACACGAGACTCACAAGTCACAACATTCCCATGAGTCAAACCAAGGACAAAAAGCCCCAAGCGATTCTGTCACAATGCAACCCCATTACCCACCCAGTCGCATTTTTGATGTATAAGTTTCTAAAGAGCTGAGCATGAAACGGGCCCTTTGTGCAGAACAAAGTTTTACAGAGAACAGTGGCATAATATCTGGTGGGTATTTCCCTTGAGTCAGGGGATGCCACATATACACATAACACTCACAGACACACACTGAGACACACACACACAAAGATGGACAAAAAGACATTGACACACAAGGGCCGTTCAACTGAATGCATGCACAGTTCCTCTACACTTCAAGTTTAATGTACTCTCACTCACATATGCACACACACATTTTTACTCTCCCCGCCACTCTCTTGTGACAGAATATGCCCTTTGTTCATGTTCTTTGAGGGAGCGTTGGGGAGGCGGGATGCTGGGGCTCTGGGAACGGACATGAATAAATGGACTGTCCTTCATAGCAGCATGAGGAGAGCAGCCAAACAGCCCAAGCAGGAGATCTTACATCCATTATCAAAGGGCCTTTTGAAAAAAAAAAAGCCACAGCTACAACTATGGCTCGTTTGAAGTGGGGGGCTACATGCACGCATGTCCAAGCCCACATGTATTTACACAAGCGTGTGGTTAATGCAGAAATGCACAGTCCATCACTATGCACACACAGACACAGACACAGACATTGCTCTATGTGCCAGATCCAACAACAAAAAAAAAGAGGTCTCTTCTGTCCATCCAAACTACAGCAAACCAAATGGGCAGTGCCAAAGCCCTAGGTCATGGAGAGACATTGAAAAGGGGTCTTTCAGCACAGGAAATAAATATTTGATTGAAACGCTGATGCTTTTTAGAAAGCGCTGTCTTGTACGCCTATGAATGTATCACTGAAGCCATCTGCCCACTTTGAGTTAAATGAGACTAAATTGTGCATAGGCTACACAATGGATGAAAGTACATAAGAACATGTTCTCATTCATTTTCCCAGAAGGCTGTCTTTTTTTTCCCCCACAGCAGTGACTCTGATCAAGCTGTTAGTCTTAACATGCCAGTGTCGCTTACTAGCATGTTGGAAATGTTGAAGCCATTACTCCCCATTAACGGCAATGTGTCTCAGCTTCACAGGGCCCCACATCACGCGATGGGACGGCGAAGCTCCTCTGCAGGTGCAGCGGCTTCGGCTTTCCTCGGGTTGCAGCCACCTTGGGAAGATTTTCTGTGACACAGAGCCTCTAGGGGGCCATGAAACGCTGATTATGTTACTGTAATCAAGAGTCCCATAGGCGCTAAATAGGCTACACTTGGCAAAGAAGCAGCACTTGAATACATCTTTTTAGTTAAAAGTTGCAGCTAAAATTAAAAGCGGACAGCAGTACGTAAGGAAATTAATAATATACACTTAAACACATCAAAATCATAAAAGTCAGAACTCCAATGACTATAAATACTGAAAATAATACTAGCTTGAATTACTTCCTCTAGTATAGTCTACCATTTGTGAGCATGAATATCTCTATCTCAGAGACCGAATGGTTGGATCAGAGGGTACCCTAGTGTCTGGATGTGGGAGAGATTTGTTCGTGATCACAACGATTGAATAGACTGCCTTCGCCCATCAGAGGAACAACCTGAACCCTAAAAGCTGAGTCAGAACTTGAACAAGAGCAACAACAACGATTCTGCCATTTATTCATCGGACTCTCCAGAAAAGGGTGAACACGACAAAAGGGTTCAGCCGTTATTGCTGATGAGCATTCTCTGCTTTTTTTTTTTGAATTCGCTTTAAAGTTTCCATTAACCAAATCTAATCTGTGGCTTTTCCACCGGGGGAATTGAATTTTGCACTTGTATTAAAAAAAAAAAATCACACCCAGTGAAGCCTTACATTAGGTGCAATTTTCACTCCTTGTTAGAACGGGAAGTTGCCATGTCATAGTTTCCCTCCAAGGCCTTTCCCCAACACTCTCATCTTTACAAAATCGCTGCGCTCGCAACTTTACTCCAAGACACCTTGAAGAGTGCAGCTGCCTCAAGCAGACTTCTAATAGCCATCTGTATGAGACTTTATAAATCACTTACCAACAAGCCTCTCCGTTACTAATCAGAGTATAAAGTTCCTTGTTGTGAGTCATCATGGAGTGAAATAAAATCAATTACTGATTTTCTCCTTCTTTCTGTGCAGAGTGGATAAGCTGGGCCTCTGTTGTTGTGTTCAGTTCTAGTGGCCTTGTTGTGGGCTTAACGGGCGTCATCAGGCTACACACACAGACAGAGACATACACACTGCCAGACGACTCTCTTGACTATGAAGTGCTCCAATTAGTG
>JBCAUF010000790.1:15044688-15060047 GCA_038406115.1 Haemulon aurolineatum | reverse complement strand
GCAATAACATCAGCACATTGAATCGTGCAAGCCATAAACAAGTCCCACACACAGCAGCAGCATACTTGAGTACGTGACAAACTTTATTATGGGAAAAAAAACACAGTTCACTTCTGACACGGTTCAGGTCGCACAACCAGTTATTCCCACTGTCCTGGAACGCACCAGTAAAATCTGACCCGCCGACTCATTTGACTAATGTATGCGCGCGTCAGGTGACGTCAGGAGGCAGGCCATACAAATAGCGGCCGGTGGCAGAAATAGCATCAGACAGTCGCTCGTAAAAACCGGCGAAGCTCAGAGAAACCCGACACAGCACCGACTACCAGCAGCAGCAGCAGCTCAGCTCAGCTCAGCTCGGCGAGTCAGTGCATCGCTATCACACACGAAAACAAATCCGGATACTTACTGAGGCGAACCGACCGATCGCAAACGTGGCGAGAAGTATAATCCAAACGAGTCTGGTACTCAACATGAGCACGGAGATGTTCGCGAAAACACCCATGGAGGTGGCCGTCTACCAGTTGCATAACTTCTCCATCTCCTTCTTCTCCTCGCTACTCGGAGGAGACGTCGTGTCGGTCAAACTTGACAACAGGTAAATATCCCGCACGGGCCACGGTGTGTGCTTGAAATGAATGATGCGTTTAATGTCGGGTTGCGCGAGCCTCTTCTCGCTGTTATCGCAGGCCTCTCACGTAACTGTATTTTCACGTATCGGTTCATAGTAAATTCACAGTGTGTCCAGCTGTGTTTGTCTCTGTTTGGTTGGACTTTGAGCTGCCTAGCCACTTCCTTGTGCACTCTGTCCTAGTCGCACTATAACTCATAAAACCCAATCTCAGTTTTACGGCAATCGACACGCATGCCATTCTTTACTAAATAAATAAATAGATAAAATAATAAACTGGGTAGCGGATGAGTAGTTTTCCTTTCTGTTTTGCGAGCTTTCTGTTTCATTGCCATAAAGTGGTGAATTCAGGAGGGCGACGATGGCTTCGCTCTGCCAATAGTTTGGGATTGAGTTGACTGTGTTTGACAGCACTTGTGGCTTTGAACTCATCATTTATGGCCTCTTTCTTCTCCTTCTTCTTCTCCCCTTGCAGTGCCTCTGGTGCTAGCGTTGTGGCCATCGACAACAAGATCGAACAGGCGATGGTAAGCCGAGAAAACGAAACACACACACAAACACACCCCACAAACACATGGATGCAGATTGCACCACAGTAAAATGGGTTATACAAAGTGTGTTATAATCCCTTTCTACATTGCATTCTGATCTGATGCTGCTATTTAAAGTGATTTATAATGGCTACTAGTGGATCTACACTGTAAATCACATGCATCAGGCTGTGCAGCTCTCAGGAGGTCTCTTTGACCACATCAGCGCCTACAGAGCAGCTATAAGCCACACTGTTCCCCCAGTGCACTCTGAACAAAACCCACTCTCAATGAAAAGCTATGGGAAGTCCCTGTTATGTGAAGGCAATGTGGGCTAGTGCATGCTTTATTCATGTGACAAAAGTTGAAAACAAGCACAGGGGTATGGCAGGAAGTCCAAAAGATAAAAGGCTGATGACATTTTTGCAGCACAGAATTATTGAAAACACCCTTGAGGCAAAGTTGTAACTTTTCATGTGGACTTTCCATGTGAGATCCATGCAAGTGTGCAGATAAAGTGGAATAGAAGATCTCCTCTGACAGCAAACCAGCCTCACCACTTAAATCTGT
This sequence comes from Haemulon aurolineatum, assembly GCA_038406115.1. Classification (NCBI taxonomy): domain Eukaryota; kingdom Metazoa; phylum Chordata; class Actinopteri; order Lutjaniformes; family Haemulidae; genus Haemulon; species Haemulon aurolineatum. Next base: position 15,058,316 of record JBCAUF010000790.1, on the reverse strand, counting down.
GTTTCTATCTGTACTTATCCATCTCTTCTCTTCTTCTCTCCCGTGACAGGATCTCGTAAAGAACCACCTGATGTACGCAGTGCGCGAGGAGGTGGAGATCCTCAAAGAGCAGATCAAGGAGCTGGCGGAGAAGAACAACCAGCTCGAGAGGGAGAACTACCTGCTGAAGAACCTGGCCAGCCCGGAGCAGCTGGAGAAGTTCCAGTCTCGCATCCCGACAGACGTGCTGTTGGACAATCAGAGCGTCCAGATGACCGCAGACCAGCAGCAGCAGCAGCAACAGCAGCAGCAGACCTTCATCCACAGCAGTGGCTCTGCTGTGTAAGTGGCTCTGCCTTGGGGCGGGCAGAGCCACTGTCTCCTAACAGTAATGGACCTCCATTTGAATGAAGCGTTACAAAATCGCCGCCGCCGAGAACCCCCTTCAACACAGCGAAGGTGAAGCATCGGGGCTGTAAATGATCGATGGGACACAAAAAGAACTGTTGACTCTGATAAGCACAAAACAGAACTTGAGACGCTCTGACCAGGTGCGGTGTCGGGCCCGTCCTCTGATACCGTCCAACTCTTTGTCGTAGTCTCTTGCGTAGACAAAAGCGCTAAGAAATAGAGAGATGGCTGACTAGACACCGACGAGCGCTTGCTTTCAGACAGGTGGGGGGGGCTTTCCCCGCCAAGCCGAGCCCTTCCAAGAAAACTCCCTTTGCCCTAGAGCCGGGGTGCGAGGAAGTGTTGATTGGGCTGGCCCTGCCTGCAGGTGCTATCTTGGAAAGCGTTTGGGGCCCACCCCCCCCTGCTCGCCCAGGGGAGACCCATCTGAGACGGTCCTCCATGTCTCAACGAGAAGAGCCCCATCATGTGGATTTGTCCGATCTTATAGTACAAGTTTTCAAGGACTCCCAGCCGCACATTTCAGCCACTCAAGGAGGACTTTCCCTCTACCTACAATGTATTGCTCATGTGTTCATGTACATTTAAGCATAACAAGAATAATCAACAGGATAAGCTAAGGCAACAGAGGTGGAGGTTAATGCAGTATAGCCTATTAGTGCTGGTGGACCGCTGCAGTAGACTGATCAGTATACTGTAATGATTCATAAAATGTAATCTTGTATTGTCTGCAGATGGGGCTTGCTGCTTGTGGGGGGAGTTAATCCTGCTATATCTCCTGTTTTCGTTTGTGATTCTGAACAAAAATCAGTCGTTTGTAAAATAGGAGTATTGTACAGCGGTCTTAAAAGATTTTTTTTAATTTGTTTTTTCCTTTGGTAATCTAGGGAGGGGGTGCAGACACATCTGCCCCCGCCTTGTTTTGCCTAGCTCCTCACAGCAAAGGATGACTACAGTGTACATAAAAAGTTGTAACGTCCCGAGGTTGAACGTAGTGGAGATGGCGAGCGAGCAGACGCCCGGCATTTCGTCACTGCAGATGCACTCCTGATTTTTTAGCAGCGTTGTCCAGTATCTGGTCCGTTTCTTGCTCGGATGCCGAACTCGAGAACGATGGCATGACAACAGTGCCTGTCCATAGTAAGAGGAACACATTTCCACACTGAGCTCTGTTGTTGTCGTTGTTGTTGTTGTTTTTGTCTTCTAGCTACCAAAGACTTATTTTTTTTTTTTACTCTGACAACAACAGAAGCTGAGCAAACCAGGACCATGTGTAACTTCACAGGGACAAGTCTCGTTTGTAGCTAGTGCGAAAGTTTCTATGCGTTTTGTAAAGATAACGGTATTGTTGCTGTAATGTATCCTGGAAACAGTTTGTTCACTATGGTGTTTGGATACGACTGCACATTTGCAATAAACCTTATGTTTACATAATACAAGACGATGACACTCTGTCTTTTGTTCACCAACTGCCCACGCGGCTTGTGTTTTATCCATGAATGAAAGGCTGTTTGAGTTGATATGTGACTCCTGGCAGGACAGTGACATTGAGATTTCACAATATTGTGGAAATACAGTATCTGACTAGTCCATAACTAAACTCCAATGCTTTTTAAGCAGGTGTTTCCATTACATATTGTAGCTGTTAAAATCTATTAATGCCCTATACACTAATACACTGTAGTAATAGGGGAAAACCAGTGACACCAGAGCATGCATAGTCTTTTCCCTTACGGTAGCGTTTAGGAGGTTATATATTCTATGAAAAGGAAAGAGTTATTCATTGGAAATCCAGTCACGGGAGATGAACAAACCGGCTGCAACAACACCCAGGATGATTTAATTTTCAGCTGCAGAAGCAAGAGTCTGGAGACTGTTGCATTCCTCTCATTTGAATTTTACAGTAAACAACACATTGTTTGCTAAGCTAACCTTGCACCCTTGGAAGTCCAATCCACTCCACTGCACCATCTTTGAATATATGCTGATTGCCGTCGAGCTCTGCAAAGCTCGTTTTGTGTTTTCATGGCTGGCTTGAGGAGCAGCATTTCAGACTTCAGATTTCAGACAAAGGTACTTTTTCAATTCAGAATGTCGGCTCCTTTGCCCATTGAGACTTTCAAAGAGGAGAGGCCAATATTAGGAAGTACACAACTTTATTTTTTTTGCTTTTTCCAAAGTCAAAAACATTGTGACCACTAATGACAGTGAAGTAATAATAGCTGGTTGCCAGAGGATTGGAATTTGCCAGAGTGAAAAAACAGTTTGTCCTAGTAGAATTTCCCTTCAGACAGATTGGCAGCCAGTCAGTGCAGCCTGTGTGTAACTGGATACGTTGTGGCTTCCCTGGTGCGTAGACCAGGCTCTCATCCATCCACCGCTGAGAACAGAGAGACTCAGCTTGAGCCCAGAATCACCACCGCAGATCAAATAGCACCAGAGTAAACACAGTGTCTTCCCCGTTGCTCATTTTTACACATGAAACTGTGGTCTAAACATCTGATTCTTGGTGAAACGGACGGTCCATGATCGATATGGCTGCTCTGAAATGCGTTCTGCATTTAATTAGTGTCAGGGGAGATTCGCGACGTTATCGACTTGAGGTGGACATTTGTTTAACGTTGCAAAGCGGAGAGGGACAGGCGTTTATTGGCTCTTTTGCACGAGCTAATTGGAGCCGGTCTCTCTCCTTCCTACCCAGTCACCTGAAGGCCTCGTGCACGTCAGTCATATGCCAACGCAGAAAGTGGCACTGCAGTTTAATCGTGCTTGTGCTAGCGACTAACGTGAGCCTGCACACTGTGGAAAAACTCCTCCGGCTGTGCACGCCACAGGCTCTTGAGACTCACAAAAAGTCTGAAGACAATTACGAGTTTGGCTTCATTCACTATTTTGCAGTAACGCTCGTTCTGTCTTTCTATTTTGGGACGGGTTTAGTAACAGTGTGTTCTAGAATCACTTTAGTGCTTGTGGGTTTTTATTTCTAAAACCGATTCACCATAAATTCTTCAGTCATGGTCCACAGCTGAGGCCCTATCATGAACTATTTGTTTCTCTGCCAACACCAGGTTTGCTGTTAAGGGTTTTCCATTGCTCTTTCGGTTTATTTGTTCCCTCCGGTTCCCTCTGGAAGTCAGTTTTTTTCTCATACAGGTAGCATGCAGTGCATGATTTTTGTTGTGCTATTCCTACTTCCTACCCCATCTGTGTGGATAGAAAAATGAATGAATGATGTTATCCATTTCAGCACTCCTAACCAAGATGTTCTAAATTACACAACCCAGTTTTTTTTTTTTACACGTTCACTCTTTGACAAATGCACATCAAACATTGATCTCAGCCCCCTGGTTAATGAAGCACCAGCTGATGTGTAGGACGTGTTCACATTCATTCATTTGTTAATGACTAAAAAACTTGCACCCGTTTCTGGCTTCTGCTGGATTTTCTAAAAAAGAAAAAATAGGCAAGGACACAGAAGATCTGAGTCAAAACATCACCTCCCAGAAAGTACAGTTAAATATTAAAAGTGTGGGAAGAGCCTTGGGTATGGAATTAAACTTGAGTTTGGAAGTTACTTGAAACCAGGCAGCCAAGAGAGTTTGTGTTGGATTACTTGTGTTATGCAATGAAAAAAGAAAAAAAAAAGAAAAAGAACATCTGTTTCAGATGGAAATTAAGGGGTTGCGCTGGGATAAGCGAGCTTTGCTTCAGTGTGGTTGGATTCGCATGCAGAGGAATAATTTGGTCTGACTGCTTTTCATGCACACATATACAACGTGTGCCTCCTCTGAACGTCGACACATTCATCACGTCAACATCAAAGTCAGCCTTGAATGAAACAAATGTCAGATTTTAGCTGGATGCCGTACTGTAATGCTGTGCCGTGCATTGCACATTTCCTGTGACACGAACAGGGAGTTGCTCTGCTTTCTCGCCGAAAAAGGAGTCACGAATTGTTAATGACAGGCGGTTATGTAAGATGAATAATTGCTCTCTCACGGAAAAAAAAGAAACTGTTTACTCGCAGTTTACCCAGAGACACAACACCTTACACAACTTAAAAGCATAACTTCGTCGATATCTTCCCTCACAACTCTCATTTCATGTGTTGACAGGGAAATGTGACCTCTTTAAAGCAGGTGGCAATGTGGACATCTGAAGGAGAGAGAGGGTCAAAGAACAAAAACCAACCCACAAGCTCATGCGAGGCTTGGTTACGCCCTCTCTTAACCCGAGTGGTTTATTGCTGATTTGGTGCCCTGTTAATAACGTGTAATACGTCGTGTATTTTATCTAGTTTGTGTCTGCGTAACAATCACACAAATGCTTGCGCAGATGTATGCGTTTATCTTTGTCTAGTTGCCACTGTGTGTCAGTTACAGCTTCCTCCATGCGACATTAAGTGGACACAGTTTTTGACTCTCCTTTACGTGTACAGTCTGGCCACACAGAGAAGTTGCTACACCACGAACAAACAGACGCCGTCATGCCTTGAATCATGCATAATCAAACAAATCATTGATTAAACCTTTGCATGTCTGGTGTGGCTGTGCTCCCTCCCACACATGGCTTTCTATTTTTGGCCACGCACGACGTGATGGACCAAACAATGATCCCCCCTAGTTGTCAACATTAGAAATGAGGTCAGAGGGTTGATGTGAGTGGGTTTTTGGCTCAAAGATAGAAAAATGTGCTGAAAGTGCTTGCTCCGCCTAGTGTCTCAGAGTCTCTCTGTGGATTAAAAAAAGAAAGAAGGAATTTGCAGCAAAACCCTTTGCACACTCGTTTCACTCCAATCTCCCTCCGTGGTTTTGTTGACAAAATATTTGAACTTGCACGCTGAAATGGTAGAAAAATGTACTGTTAAAATACATTTGCTTTGGATTTTAAAGGGCACCAGTGGCATCCTGCTTGGATGTTGTGTCGCTCGCATTGCTAAATGCCATCTGAAGGATGAACCTGGTGAACCTGGTGAACCTGTTGTTTATGGGGGTCTGTCTGTGGGTTAAGGGTCTGGAATTTGTCATGTTTCTAGAAACAGCACATAAAATTGAAAATGTTTATCACTCTTGAGAGCCTGACCTTAATCCAAACTGTTGGTTTGATTTATTATACCAGCTAAATGTAGTTAGTCCCTGTCTGCCTGGTTATACATTAAGATAAAACATGAAGAAGATATTTCTGACACTATGCTTTTGTTTTTAACGGTTTGTCTATGATAAACACTGACATTCATTAGATAATTAGCAGAGCGACAGACATGTTAAAACAGCACAGTTTGTATTTTAGTGGCTTGTCTTGTTTTTCCTTCACGCTGGTGTCAACTGTGTTTTTATCCCAGCTGATCAAAGCCACCGGAGGAATGCTGCCCACTCAGGACATCTTATTCATGAAGACAAAAGGTCAGGAGCCACTGGTTTCGGATTTACGGTGATACCCCGGTTCATGGCACCAGTGCACAGTGGGAGCACGCACATAATTTAGAGCCCCTGCAGACCCCTACCCTAACATGTGACACATGCGGGGTCAAAGGGGAGATGGTTGCATAACCTGCACAATACAGAAAATGTACATTTCCCCCAAGCTGTTCTCCTTCAGAGCAGTGGTCAGCATCACAAGACTGTCCTTAACACAACTGAAGTTGTATAATACACATTAAAGTCGAGTGTTTTCTATTTTGAAAATGTGAAACAGGACTTGGTTTGTGGTTTTATAGAAATGTTTTTTTGGGGGTAGCTGAAATTAAAAAGTTTTAAAAACCAATGCAATTTAGTGCAAGATTGTATATTTTATGTGTATCGGGTGCGGCCCTATGTACACACATTTTCAAGCTCATTTAAAATGCACAGAATGGCCACATTGTTGTTGTAAAGACTACACTGCAGCACTGTGCAGCTGTCCCTTGATCTATATTTAACATCCTGTATAAGTGACACAAGCAATAAGAATGCAAGGGAGCACAGTAACAAATGAAAGATGTTGAGGTGGCTGCTGAGACTTCACAAAACCTCGACGAAATGTACAAAGACAGCAAGGTTTATGGAACGGTTTACTGCAGCGTGTTTACGGTCATATTACTTTCCGCCACAAACACGGGGTTTAACGGTTGTTTGGTAGAGTTTCGGAGGGATTATGCAACTCTCCCTCCTTCATTGTGGTCTGTTTGATTGACTGTGCCCTTTGCGTGGTAAACATCCCCCATCCTCTGCTCTTTTTGGCCCATGTGAAGAGAGCTGTCAGAGGGCTGCAGGAAGTGAGATGTAAACAGGGCAGGAAATGAACTTCAGACAACCTTGGGAATAGATTTGTGCTATAAAGAGCTGGTAGATGGGTTTCCCTTGGACAAACAATGACTGCTATGTTAATTAATAACGTGCTACAACTTCGAATATTATCTGTTGTACTTGAGATCGTCTATCATGATCCTTCGGAAGGACACGCTTGTGAAATATGACAGCATCAAAAGCGATATTGGATCCATTGTATTGTGCAGGCTTTAGCGCCGTTGCTTGCCTTGCGCATGAGTCACTGTAGCATCTTGACAACAACAAAATGTTCCCAAATCCAGGTTGAGTCTCTTTTCATTATGTGCTGTGGTGGGGGTGGAGTTGACTGGGTGGCCACAGCGGCAAGTCACGTCAGGTCTGAGGCATGCAACTCCGAATAAGAAATCAGATGACGATAATAACCATCACACTGCGACTGCCCGAGTTGGGGTTATACGGGGGGGAGGGGGCTTCCTTGTTGTGACATGCACGGCAGGAAAAAACACAAACAAGGGGAAGAAATAATGACGCCAAACTGGCAGGTGTTACAAGATGCTGCTGCGACCCGAACTTGAACATGGTCTCTCAACACTGCTGCTGTTTGCCAGAACATATTTCAGGCATGAATCTCTTGGACAAGTGTTTTATTTATTCATTTATTTGGCACTTTTAGTAGTCTTTATTGGATTGATAGAGAGTTAAGTATGAAAGAGGGAGAGAGTGGAGAGGACTCATAGCCGTGGAATATGGGGTGCTCACTTTACCCCCAGGGGCCCAACTGTTTTAATTGAAGGGTATGAATGTGCATGTTGGGAGTAATGTGCTTCTCTCTTGCAACTGTATTGTCACTATTTGGTCATATTTTGTCATTTTGGTTCATGCATAGGTTAATAAAAAAAAAAAGAAAGTTGTTTTTCAAAGGACGTTTCCATTGTCCAATAGGCCTTTGTCATGAAACACATTGTGACTTGTCAGGAAAGGCACAGGTTTAAGTTAATGGATTCGAATTTTTGTTTTTCCCACGGTGACAAGTCAAAATGTTATCCACGAAAAAAGGCCTATTGTATCTTCTGAAAGCTACAGCGCTTCACTTCTGGGAGATGTGCACATTAGTCAAATGAACAGTAACATTGATAAGTATATCCAAAACTCTGAAGAGTGTTGTGGTTTTTTCCTGAAATGGCACAGAAAATAGAGAAAACACCCAAAACTGGGTCATTTTGACTTGTCTTTGCAGGAGAATCACAGGTGTAACTAATACCACAAATGATGGCTCCGCTCCATTAGGTGCGAGTGAGACGTAAACAGTATCAGGGCCATGGAACTGCCTCACCACAATGAGATCAAGTTGATATTGGTAATTAAACCTATGCATGCTATGACATGGGAAATATTTGCCCTACATAAATAGAAATAAACAGGCCGGCAGACATTTCTGGTGTCAAATTGGAAACCGCTCATTAAATAGCAAGCCAAAAACGTGCTTTGTAACAAAAAATTGACGTCAACAGGCCGCCTCACGTTTGCGGCAGTGTGGCTGAACAGAATTTACAGTCACAGATAAGCGTGTTTGAGTTCTGTCTGGAAAAATAGTTTGTCTCGGGATCTGTGTCTTTAAAAACACAAGAAACCATTGTGTGGTCTGAGACAGGTTGGAGTATTTTTGTCGTTGTCACGGTCACACATTTTCCCTGTTGCCACGAGAAAAACAATATGCACAAAACTGGATTTTCTAGGAATTTTCCTTGTGTTCAATAAGAGAACAGCATTAAGTCGCATGATCCGTCGGTGGCTCCTGTCATGGTTTAATTGTTGATTGTTGATGGCGGCCTCGTGAGCGCTTACAGTTTCCACGCTCGTTTCTCGGAAATTCACAAGGGAAATGCTGCGGAGAGAAGAGGCGCCTGACTCAGCAGAAGTTCCCTCTCCCAGTGCTTTCCAGCGTCGCAACACATCACGCTCAAATGAGTTTCAAAACTGCCTAATGAAAATTTGTCACCTGCCATTTGCTGTGGCGAGTACGGTTGTGCAAGAGGCGCAAAGCGGCCCAGCCGGCTGAGGACAGACAGCATCGAGCGAAAACATTTCACTTTCCAGCCTTTTCTCAGGCGTGTCTGACAGGTTGACGTCCCAAAAGCGAACACAAGGTGACTTGCGTGTCAAATAGGTGATACCAAAACCTTGCGCAATGCTGAATCTGACACCTCCTCACGAACGATATTAGAGGGGGAAAAAAACAGACTTCACAAAATGACCTAAGTTTATCTCTTCATGCATTTAATTGTATTTTATTTAAGTCACAGCTTGCTGTTGCATAAGCGGAGGGGGTTATAAATCACTACCTTTTTACGCCCTGCTACACAGTTAGCTTTGTGTTCAATTGGGAACACATAATTGAATCCTGTCATCAAAACATATAATTAAAACGCATAATAATAGCGCACAGCAGCAAACAGAGGGGGCGTGAGGCACCCTCAAACTTCACACCTGTCCTATCCTGCTTCTACTTTGGGAGACTGTCTCCGCTGAGCTCCTTTTGGATGGCAGAACAGCATGTTCTCTGATGGTTTATTGCCTTCCTGCGGTTTTCCGGGGTTGTGAACTTTATGAGGGTAGCTTTACAACCGTTTAACCTGTCCCCAGCTGTGTGGCGCTATTGTGGATCAGAAGGCATCGTTTGCTTGTGGGCCAAATCTTTATGCTCCCGTACGTATTGGCAGCTACGTGATTTTGTTTTTTGAAATTACAAGTCAGGCCCACCCCTGTTTTCTTTAGCTTTAGCTACGTTATGCTGCTGTTGCATAATGGTTATTCATTGCAGATGCGGCTTCTGCGCGGGATAACAACTAGCAAGCTTTCCAAGTCAACCTTTATGTAACATTGTAAAAAACAATCCTTCTCCTTATTTTGCACTTCACACTTCAGAAGTCACAACTGAGGAAAATAAATTAAAATACACAGGTGGAGATTTATCTTTTTCATACATGCACTCTCCTTGGTCAACATTTTGCACACTTCACTTTTTATTCACTATACTGTTCTTTTCATTTTTTAACATATATTTTACACATCTTTATTATACATTTCCAGGGTATAATTCAGACTAGCTTTTTTTTCTTTTTCTTTTCTATTATTATCTTTGTTGTAACCATTACACTGTACACCAAAATACCCAAGCAAATTCCTTGTATGTAACAAATTACTTGGCAGTTAACCTGTTTCTGTTTTTCTTTGTGATTTTGAATGCATATTAATTCTAACTAGAAAAGTGCATTTCTGCAGAAAATGCTGAGTGAATGCTGACAGCTGACATACGATAGCAGAATTGCTGAAAAATGCAGACCTTTTAAATTAACTGACTGGAAAAGCTCAAACCTAAATTGCATTGCACTTTTGAGACACCCAGAGAGAAGAAATTTTAAAATGGCAGAAATTAAATCTGATCTGCATCACTTAAAGGAGCTAAGAGTTGAGATATGTAGCCAGAAAAGCTGAAAGTTAAAACTGTGCAGTCAAGGTGGGAAGGAGCAGAACAAGCTGAAAGCTGAAATCCTTTATATTGACAAACACTTTGGAATGGAAAAGGCATTGGTCTTAAGAGAAGAAAGCTGCAAAGCTTAAATGAAAGTGCAGAAATGTGCAATTAACTGCAAGAACTGGATAATGAAGAAGAGACGAAGGTGGAGGTGAAAGAGGAGAGTAGTAAAATCTGTTATTATTAATAACAGCATTAGTATTAGTATAAGCTGAAGTACTACTAGTGGTAGTAATACTGAAGAACAAAGTGAGTAATAATAGCATTGAAGAGCTGAATGTTTCATAGTTGAATGATTTTTGTTGCTGAAAGTCAGTAGAGGTAAAACTATGGAGGAAAAACAAAAGAACATTCAAAAGCAGTTGCAGCCGTGAAACACAGGAGAGGCCCGATCTGTTCTGTCTATCAGAGGTCATGTATTCTTATTTAAGATTTCTTCTGTTTTTTAGCCGTCGTGTTTGCATCATAAAAACACTCAATAATAACTGATGATCAATCACTGAAGCAGAACATCGTGACAGCCGTCTATTTGTCTCCCCTGAGAATGTATGAGATGTAGGCCTGCTAACTGCATCGTTGTGCCTTTGAGCTGCTTTGGCACCTTGAACAGGAGCACGTACCTAACTTCTCACAGCTGAATATAATTTTCAGCGCTCAGTCCCACGAGTGCCGTTCCTCCCTGCAGGGAAAAAAATGAAAAGAACTTCTGTGAGTGATATAATATGAGATGAATGAGTCTTGGCTTCATGTGTTAGTAGTACAGTCTGAATATAAAATGGAACTTATTGTAGATAATATGTATTTTGGGAGAAATGTGTGACTGCCTGTATTATTTATATGATGGTTGAAAGTGTAGAAGCATGGAGTAAAAGCATGCAAGAAAGTAATAAGTTCAGATCATCGTCCTTTGTGGATTACTGTACTTACAAAAACTTTATGACTTTTCATTCAGTCAAAGTCTCCAGTTAAATATTTCTAATATTCTCTCAGTTTTATCTATGATAATGTAGAGGTGATTAATGAAGCCCGATTAACTTACGTAAAAATCTGAACTTGACTGGAATTCATGCAGGTAAAGGGAATGTGTTTCAGCAGGGCGGGTCACACTTTGCGTTTATTACATAACACATTTCATTGACAGCCGCGCACATTAACACGCAGTCTGAACCTCAACAAGTGTTAACATATATTTTAAACTCTTTGACTCAAGTGTTTCATATGATACTTCAAAGCAATTACACTGATGTCTCACTGCCAGCCAGAGCGTTAGCTCACTGCTTACGTATGCATTTAAAAGAAAATTACATAATTACATAAAAGTCAGTTGATGATAAGATGACAACCTCTGCATTTTATTTTGTAGTTAATGTAAGGTCATATATAGTACACACAAATGTTCATGAGGAAAGAAAAAGAGCATGTATATGTCTTTAAGTGCTTCTGCATACAAGCTAATTTAGGAGGATGTTGTTTATCCAGATAAACAAACAAAACATGAAATGATCCAAATGATTTAAAACAATAATAGTGCATGGCAAACACAACACAGATTAGTCAGTATTGATCAGAAATGATCACATTCATCAGTTCAAAACAGCTTCAAAGCTTTAATAGAGATGTGGCCTGAGCCAATGCTGCCAGAGTAATTTATCAGTCTTAAACATGCGTGTGTCCACAGCCTCTTTTGATCCATAAATCATTTGTCATCAAGTGGTGTTGGCGAGCTCTGAGGCTGCGAGGTGTCGATTTGCAGAGGAGGCACATCATTGAGCAGCATTCCCAGCTGCCTGCAGTTTCAGGTGACTGACAGCCTGAGAGAAAAAAGGGCCAGACAGATAACAGCCCGTTAGCACGATAACGAAGGGCTCATAGAGCCGGTGTGATGGGTATGACAGGTCTCTGGAGGGCAAACCCATGCAAGAATCTCATATTGTACATACCCCAAATGAAGTGAAAGACGCAGCCCCGCATTGCAAAATGAAAACCTGTCATCCGGCACAAAACTTCGAAAACACGAAGACCTCAAGGGGATTTAAAAAAAAAATAAATCCATTTGCGGTGAGCTATCTCTAAAAGCTGCAGTGAAATGTGTCACTTTCAGGACAAAACATTCTATGCAGATGAAAGAAGGAAAGAAAGGATACCGGGTCAAGAATGCGTGCTTTGTTGGAAGAATGTACAGAATCAGCAACAATATGTCTGTTTCAGCAATAATGTCAGTGTGTTTCATCTCATGACATAATTCACTTTTCCTCCTTCAGTATCTCTGCCTATTTAGGCGCTGCTGTGGTCATCCCTCACCCTCCCACGCCACGTTTGAAGAGGTGCTGAACATTGTGATCTAATTCTTGGCATAGACGGAGCCACAGTTGCAGACGATAAGGTTAAGAGTGTAAACATAATATGGTCGGCATTCAAGAGTGCCGCCCTGCAGATTTATAGGAAAGGAGGCGGCATCAGTGCTATGGTATGGGAAAAGGTGGAGCGTTCACACAGAAGCACGCACGCATGCATGCACACATTAAAAATAAATTGCAAGTGCTTTTCTTCACATGCATTCGACACAAACACAAATGGCCAAGCACATCCAAAGAGCATGCACCCGAGCAAACACATAAACAAACACAAGTGTGCTCGGCTGGTGCACATTCCCCTGTGCACCCACGCTGAGGCTTATGCAACGGTTATTTATGAGGAAAGGTCACCTATATGCAGCTCATTTTCTCTAGTATCAAGAGCTGACCTTCACCTGTGAACATCAGTTTTGACTGAGAGAAAGGAACTCTCTGCGACCAAACACATTCCCCTGGACTTAGGAGTTCAGTGGGTGCAGCAGCGCTTTGACTTTTTGAGCAGTTAGCTGAATAGACCCGTTCACTTCAAAAAGCAAAATGCGTCATTGATAAGCTACAAGAATTTCTAGCTTCAAGAATTCAGCAAAATTTTGCGAGGTGTGGCAGGATGTGCTGCGAGGAAGACTCGCTCATGAAACTGGAACTGCAAAGCAAGAGAAAAAAAACCAAAAGGTCTGTCTGTTCAAATGCACATGACACGCATAGTCTCTCACACACACGCACTTGCGAGGGTTACATAAAAGTGTAAGATCATCCCCCACAGCACATTCTTCACAGCCTTTAGATCGCTTGAAGATACTCCCTATCTTGACAAGGTGGATGACTCCTGGATGTGGCCCACAGTGTGTCATGAAGTCCGTCTGTCACAACAAAGCTTCTCTCAGAGCAGACTGTTTCAAATACTTTGTTCAATCTCAAGTAGCTATTACGCACAGTGAACGTAAACTAGGTGTCAGGGTAAACAATTTAAACTGACAGGCACTTACAGCTACAACCTGATGCCATTGTGCTTCGAAGTGTTGGTATGAAATTCAGTCTGGGTTTCATGTTATTGTTAAATATTTAAGTAAGTATTACTTACTT
>JBCAUF010000790.1:15021207-15042037 GCA_038406115.1 Haemulon aurolineatum | reverse complement strand
TGTGTGTGTGTGTGTGTGTGTGTGTGTATGCGTGAGCTTAAGTATGTGTGCTCAAGCGTTGCCTACTTTGCTTTGTTTGCTTTGATTCCCTGGACTGCAACCCAGTATATACCAATGATTATGTCTTTTATGAGGCATATAGGTCACTGCAATATGAAAGTCTCTAACTTAAGTGACATTATCTTGTTTTTCTGAAAAGAAAGTTAGATATATTTTGTGGAAAATTGAAAACAAATTGCATATGAACCAATGTTCAAAGACAAAAAAGCAAGTTTTACAATGTCTGAGGTTATTGCCATTGTAATCATCAACATCATCCAGACCCTCTCTTTGATGGTCTCTAAAGTCTCTATGAGAAAAGTGCTGCATAATGTATTTTCTTACTGTTGGGTCAAAGTTTTTGGAATAGGTAGATGTTTTTCTAACTGATTCTTTCAGATGCAGTGTAGCATCTAATCAATCACACATACACAGGATGAGCTCCACTCTTCTTCTGGTCAGGATATAGAGCCATTAGATTCTGCATATTTGTAATTCATTATTTATGCTAAAACCCCTGAATGTTTCCCACGGTGCATGTTGGGACAGGATCCATCTCTCTACGACTAAGGAATAAACAAGACATGGAGTCAATATACTAGACATAATGTAACAATGAAATATAATATCTACTATGATACTATGTGGCAGACATCACATGATTCTTGGGCTTTTACGGTAAAGAGCTGAGAATGAATCAAAAACACAGACAATGCACTTACACAACTTCCCCAACATAAACACACACAAGTTTTTTTTTTGTGTGTGTGTAGGAAGTTATTTTCAAACAGTGTTGTGCGTAATTTCAAAACTTTATACATGTGAACCAAAGCTTCAGCACTATTCCAAAAAGGTCTTTGAGTACTTAGAAAAGCGCTTTTAAATAAAATGTATTATTATTATTATTATTAAAGGAATGAAGATTCACATTCGGTGACCAGTGATTACATTTTCATTTGAGGAGTCAGTTTGTGGGATTTCTTCTTCATCATTTGCTGGAGGTGTCGGTGTAAATGAAAACACCGGACAGCCACCAGCTGGAGTCCAGGCTGCAGCACGAAGCATCATATGACAACAAAGTGTGACCACACTCTCAGCATTTTGTCTGCTTTCTGTGGGTCTGAGTTTAGGGTTTCACATGGAAACAGAACGAAGGAAAGTCAAGTTTGTGATGTTTGCCTAGCGTTCAAAACAGAGGAAATGATTGGCTGTACAGTAAAAGTAAAGTGGAATGGAAAAATACAATGGCTGGTTATTTTTGCCAAGGAGCAGGTTTTGTCTGTGCCAGAGTCAAACAAGGTCAAGGAAATGTTAATGCCCCCACACATGGAGGCCCACGCATGTCCTCCACCTCCATAGCGGCGGTAAAGAACAAGAGTAGCCATACATTTTTATGTGGATGTAATTGATTTTATTGATTAATTGATTTTCAAGATGCATGTGCTTAACAAATAATCAAATAACCAACACCAGGGTCGTAAATCAGCAGGCTTATTGCAGTGTGAGGAAACTGTGAGTGTTGCGGTATAAATAAAAGGTTATTTTCAGCTGGAACGCTCTGTAGCAAACATCAAGCCTGTGACTGAATCCTCAGTGCCAGATGATTACGTTTCAATTACTCGATTCCTGTGACTTCCTGCTATCTGAGCTATCTCTGAACAATAGGTTCTCACAGTGTCAGTGAGATGAAAATAAACCGAGGAAAGATTTGAAATCCTCCTGGCTTTTCCTGATGCTGCCTCAGCTGCAGTGTGGGACTCACAAAGCACTATTCAGGTCTGACTGTGCGTTTTCAAGGAGTTTCCTGAGGGAAAGCTATTCTGGCTCGCTGACAAGACTAACATGCTCTCTCGCTCGCTTTTCTGCGGCCACCGGGACTCACGGGCCTGTAAATTGGACAGGAAGGATCACCGGCCTACTTCAGAATCATTTCCTCTCAGCTGTCAAAGCACCAGTCAGCCACTGAGGAGTGGCTTAACTCCCGTATAATGTGGCGGTAGAGCCGTACTAGCTTAGGGCCCGGCTGCTTTCTGTATCTGCTGAAGTTGAAGCCTCTGCATCTGAGTGCGATACCACCTCAGAAGGTACGTGGATGCATGGCGATGCAGTGCTAGCATTCAAACAAATAAACAAACCATAAAATTAACAAAAAAAAAAAAAAAAGTCACATTTTCTTTCACATATGGAGGAGTTAACAAAATAAGACTCACAGCTAAAATACCAAAATAACATTTTCATCATAGAATTGTTTTTTGTGAAATATATGCATTTTTTTCTGAATGTGTTATGCAACATGCCCCTCTCCCTTTTCTGAATATTACTTGGCACTTTGGGAAACGCTCGTATTCGCTTACTTTCTGTGAGTTAGAAGAGAAGATTAACACTACTCTAATGTACACGAAATATGAAGCAGGAGACAAGTTATCATGCTGATATCTTTTGCTTTCTCAGCAACATCATTGTTTCTGATCAATTGAATTTGGTAGCTGTAGGCCTACATATCTACTGTAAGGTGCGCATACCGATATTGTCCATAAAGGCCTCCAATAGCAACAAAAATGAAATAAGTTGTAGTTGCTGTACTAGTTTGTACAAAAACAAATTCAAAAACAAATTGTGATTTCATGGGGAGTCATGTGCTGAAATATTTTCCTGGCTAGAAGCAGTGAGTTTCTGCTTGCTGCCACATAATGATGACAATACTTCAAAATTAATTCTTGCTTGATGGTCCCATATTGGATGTTTTCAGTATTGTCCATCAAATGTAGAAAACTGCCCAGTCCTATTAAGGAGGTCATCTTGCCCTCCTTTTGCTGCACTGATGAGATGGGACGATCTAACATAAGTGATATTGTGAATTTGATACATGTACGGCAACATTGTGGAGAGTGTGAAACTGGATTCCAAGGCAAACGTCCACCCTCCTACTCCAAGTTATGGCATGTGACATTTTGTAGTGTTGGCTCAGCTGACCTACATTCATTCACATGTTGCATGTTGACCTCACGCTAATCTCTGACTCCATTGGCTTGTTTTTAGGTCATGCGGGTCACAGATGAGAGAACATTCCTGCTGACCATCGCTATGTTGAATGGGTTTGAAGGGCCCCGATGCAGGGTGAACTGAGTGAGTGTATTTTTCTTCTGTACAGCACAAATACAATAGACAGATTAAGGTCATGGTTTCATAACTTGCTCTTTTTTTGTCTTCCTCCAGTGTCCGTGCATTTGTTCCTCACCCCATTGCTCTGGTCAAACTTTATCAGTAGTTGGACTTACAGTAGAAGTGGGTCTTGCCCAGTATTGGCCCCCAGACTACAATAATCCATTTACCAGAGCAGACGTCAGCTTCTATCCTGTCCTGCTGCACTGTGTGTGTGAAAGCAGAAACATGTCTGGACAGTTGTCTCACTCTTGATTCATAACTGATAACACATCATTTCTATGTCTCATCGAACTTACTCGGTATTCCATAATAATGCCTTAATATCTTATATACTACCCTGCAGCCACCTTTTTAACACATATCGGCAATGGACACAATTGCTGTAAATTATATGCAAATTGTACTACATGTTGACTTTCAGTAATCTAGATTAGGTTTATAGACAATAATCGAGTGCTTTTGATAAGGCAAACTATTTGATTACTTCGTAGGATGCTAGGCAGCTGATTTGGATTTGAGCTTCGCTGCTGCCGGGGACCAGTAATTACATGCTGGCACATATGAGTTCATTCCCAATATGCTGTGCTTCTGTGCATAATCTAATCCAAAACTTGAAAGCGGATCAGAGCGAAGTTTACCTCTTTCTGAGACCCCGTGTAAGGCGCTCAAATGTGCTTATCACTGCAAATAAGTCCATTTGTAAATAACTGTGACACTTTCCCAGGGTGCTTAAGAGCCAGTCCTGCGCAGCACTTAACCAAACACCCTAACCCGTCAGCAAGCAAACACACACTTTCGTTGCATAAATGTGCACACACGTGGATATCGACGATTTGGTGGTGATACATTGATTCACTCAAAGGGAAGATCAGGTTTAAAACACTCTGACAGTAGCACTGTTGTTAATCTTTCACATTTAAAAACATATTCTGAAGACTGCTGCAGTTAATTGACTCTGTTTATATGCATAACAAATATCACTATGAATGCGGGAAACACTCTGGTTTAATTTGGCATAGAATTGGATGGGGAGTTTTACATCTCCATTTTAATTATTCTGCTGGTTGCGGAGGGTAACACAACAAAAGATGACGCCATGCCTTTTGGATTTAACTCAAACAACCTCAAAGTTTCAAAGTCCTAAACACACTGACATGCATCCCATTTATATACCTATAAAGCTAGTCAGTGAAAACAGCTGCTGAATTGGCAGAAAGCGTTTTTAATGGGCACCGAATGCAACACGTGCACAGTAAAGGGTTTGTGTGCAGCCTAAGTCTGAAGAGTAGTGAAAGTGTAATTTCTCATCAACTTTACAGCTTTTTTACTATCCGCCATATAACTAATTGCCAAATCGAAATTGAGATGCGGAATCCGACGTGCTCTGAGTGCTGCGGTGAAAAGAAGCCCCATGAAAACTCTTCTACCGTGACCTACAGCGAAGACGCTGATGGGATTTGATGCAGAGTCGTCACGCCAAACTGTGCTCACAGTGTGCACAGGCAGAGAATGTCATCCTTGTTGGAAATGGCATGGTGG
Source organism: Haemulon aurolineatum (assembly GCA_038406115.1). Taxonomy (NCBI): domain Eukaryota; kingdom Metazoa; phylum Chordata; class Actinopteri; order Lutjaniformes; family Haemulidae; genus Haemulon; species Haemulon aurolineatum. Next base: position 15,037,294 of record JBCAUF010000790.1, on the reverse strand, counting down.
CCCGGTGATGGCCTATGTAGGAGTGCCTTCATAACACAACAATGGAGGCTGTTGTTCATACTGGCGATGACTGCATCTTTGGGAGGCAGTGGTAGTTGTCGGGCAATGTGAAATGCTGGCAGCGTGTCCCACTGCGCAAGCCGGGGTGAGTCACTGGCTGACTATGCGTGAAATCTAGCTTTGTCTTAACATACAAACAAACAAACAAACAAACAAAAAGGCAGCAAATTGAACCAGAAACGCATTTGCTTTGGTCACAATATCAACAATGACATTTTGTTGGAGGAATGCTGCAGGCATCTTAATAGGTCACACAAAGAGAGAGAGAGAGAAAACAAACGCATTCAGCAGCCTGGATGACCTGTTGCTCAAACTGAGGCTGTTTTGCAGCGTTGTGGTGCCACATTCATATTTACATTGATATTTACTGGCAATATAGCTGTAAAATGACTAATGGAGCCAACGTTAGTCATCTTACAGCTGCCTCACTAGCCAGCTGAAAAGATATGCTTCATGTAATGTAAATGCTGGAACATAGTAAATGCTGTTTCATGCCTCTGATCAGCAGCATGAAACACATCCAGCAAAGATTTCTGTACAAACTGCATGCTCCATTTAGTATTACATCCTCATATAAAATAGCCTACTTTTTGACTTGACTGCACAAAAATTGTATAAGTCAAGGCTTGTAAACTCTAATGTACAGTGGAGAAATGATGGATGACGACTATTCCAGCCTTTGGAGGTCATAAATTTCTGTCTGAAATGACAAATAAGTCTTTTCCTCTCTTGACAGTTTTGGCAGGTATGTATTTGACACGTGGTTCAGTGCAGAGTCACCTCGTTTTATTATATAATTGCATCTATTTCTACCCCTGTAGCGGTGAGGATTAGTCTATTTAACAAGTCCTCAGAATTGGTTTCCATTCTAGAGGTGTGCCTGTCAGAGGCTGGTGGTGTTGGGGTTTTAAGATTCGGTCTGCGAACAGTGAAGGAACAACTTACATCACCAGCAGCTGTGGATAAGTTTAGCCTGCCTGGCACAAATACGACCGCCAGATCCGGATAGATCTCGATAAGAGTGACGATTCCACTGCTATTGTGATCACAAATGTGTTGCTTTATTTATCTCAAAATGAGACATCAAACTTAAAGGCAGAGAGAACTGAGAGCATTCAGAGGAACACTTTTCCAAGCTATCATCTCAACATCTAGGGAGTTTTAAGTGACCTCAGGTAACACTTCAGCTTGAAGTTCACATTGTGTGTAGGGTTTTAAACTTCAGAGGTACTCTTAAACTAATACGCCGAAAAACCCAAATAAACACAATATAAAATTCAGACGTCTTGCTGTTCTCTCTCTTCTCGGCCCTTTGGGGGGTTTCAGGAGACACAGTCGGGAGAGCAAATCAACAACTATACAGAAAGAAAGAAGACACCTCGTCTCCAGGTCTCTGCTGATCTTTTCATACGCACTCAGCAGCAGGACTGCGTGTTATTTTTGGTTCACATTTTTCAAAACAAACTCTTTTGAAAACAATATACACTCTGATCCATGCCATTGTTCCCCACCGCAAAGGGCTGAGCTGACACATGTCTACCACTCTGATGTAACATCTGGTGGCCTGGTGCTGAGGGAAATCCCATAATTCTCTGCGGAGGAGAGCGCCTGGCGCTTCCTCCAGGGCTTTGGTCTGTTGATCTAGCAGGGATAAATGTTCTCTTAAGAAAGGCAGAGATCTGTAATTTAGAAAATGCTGTAGGTTAATTTTAAACCTCACTGGTGTTTTGCATGTTGGTGGCCCAAAATAAGAGTGACGGGTTAATTGTTTGAAATTTAAGGCCTCCAAAACCCCAAAATCATGTACTGTGACACTAGTACAGTAAATTGCACACTGCACACTCATGCCAGTCTTTCATCATTTCATGAAGTATGTCATGGCGATCTGACACGGCACGATCCAGCTTTCTCCGGACACACTGCGGCTCTCACTGCTTTTTGGGAAACAGCAGCGGTATCTCCTCGAGTTCAAATCTTTCACTTCTTGCGGGGAGTGAAAGGTGACGTACGTGACACAGCAGCTCTGTTTGTACAAGTTATTGCAAATCGGCGTCTTAATTACTGCTTTGTGTTGCAATTTACAGTAATAAGTCTTAAGAAAAGAAGTTGTGAAAAACAAAAGTGAAACCCACTAATGCACCCATTGCATGTTTTTGTTTCATTTCTGTGTCTGAGAGCAAGAGATGGAGCAGCAACAGTGTATGTTATACTAAAAAGGGGTCACGTTGTCTGTAAATTACAATTTGTGGATTTTAGGGCCACTGCACAGGAGATTACACGTAAGCTTCTACAAACACAAATGGTGCTACGTTTATGTACTGTACACTGTTACATGTCTTTTTTCCCATGTAGGCTGCAGCTTTGTAGATTCCCCTGGAGTGGTACACAGAGGGAAATTGCCCTCCGTGACTGCTTCAGGGCCTCACTGGCTATTTAGACAGCTGCACACATCAGCCTGGTCTTAACTATTCTCCAGGGTTATAGCAGATTAAATAAATCCACTGAATTTGCATAGCTTATTGCATAACAGACACCTGATCATGGGCACATTTTGTGCCATGTTTTATTTATCATAGGTTCATTGCAGTAATGGAGATAATCCATCTGCTTATTTCAGTGAGCCTAAGTGGTATTACCCCGTTTCTGGGCACCGGCGCAGCCCTTGCAGACACACTTTGGACAATAGCCACCAGGCACTGAGTGTGTATCAACTTTGTCCAGCTTTTCTGCTGAAAGAAGCCGTGCCAGGACTCCTGGTGACACACATCTGTGCTGAGTTGGATTTCCACAGCTGACCAGGGCGTGACCCACTTCCCTCTCTTTTTTACTTCTCCCTCCGTTTAAGGCCTGGGAAAAAAAGTGTTTCATGTTCCACTGTCACTGTTAAACACAACAGCTCAACACCTCCGCTCCCTCCCCTCCCCCCTTCCCGCCCTGTGCTTCAGTATACGAGCGAACAAACCAGGCCTTGGGGCGCAGTAACTTCTATTCTGGGACGCTGCTGGTTTGCTGTCGTGAGCGGTGGAGGAATTTCTGAGTCAGATTTTGTCTGATGATTACGGGTTTCCCTCTACCACCGTCGCCATGGGGATGACAGCAAGCTGAGACACACAAACGGCAGTTGGCGACAGCGAGATGTGAGAAATGAGCGGAAATGAAGACTCATCCCCAAGTCCTAAAATAGTCCACTCCAGGAATGAGTTATGTTTTAATGTCACACACTGAAACTAGGTGTGGGTGTAGGAGAGGGACCCAAACACTGGAGTATGTGTTTCTCTCTTCCCTGGGTGTGTTTCATCAACAACTGGGCTCCATTACGCTTCTCCTCCTCTCCCTGTAAGTGCAGACAGATGCACAGAATGGAGTAAACCACAGATCCACTTCAAGAGCTCTCCTGGGATGATCCGCTCTACAGATAGGAGGCTGGCTGCCTCTTACCAAACAGGAAGAGCAATGAGCTCATTCCTAAATGTAAACCAAGAGCTTGACTCTAGAACTTGGTCCGTGACCCTAATGCACTACGTCTGTGCGCATACAGCTCAAAATGCCATAGATATCAGACATACTCTCTGACTGGCATTGCATAAGTACTCTGAAACTAACAGGTCAGTCTCAAGCACAGACCCATTTCACGCATTACATTAAAGCATGAAATTGTATCGATTAAAAGATTTCCAGCTTTTAATATTATCTGTATACAGATCTGAACATCAATGCACTTGCGCACAGTGTACTGTGTCGACGCAAGTAGCCTACTTCTCAGATCTAGATAAGGATGCCCCACGTCAAGAGTTTAATGGAGTGCATGCTGTGCCTGATCATATGGGTTCAGGAATAAATGTCATCTAAAGCTCAGGCACGCACACATGCACGCTCATGCAAACATATGTTTGTTCGTTTGTATGTGAACGCGTATTTGTTTGCACACAATAGCAGACTGGCTCGCAGCTACGTTGGGTGGCATCGCCATTCGATTCACTCGCTAATTCACACTTCAGCGACTTAGTCAACATGCAAAGCGTGTTTACCAGCAACCAAAGCATGGCCGTGATCAAGCAAATGATTAACTAATGATTGAATTTCAGTCGTGTATCTCCAGACGCAGTCGATTCTGCTGTTTGTTGAGTCTGACTGCATGTTCGCTGTCAGCACTTGGAAGCTTTTTGACATGCAGCAGCAGCGATAAAAATTTATCGTGTGTAGCGACTGACCCGCATGCAAAAGCCATGACTACGACATGAGGCTGCGGCTATCTCATATGCGTCTGACAGAATACAGTGGCTCCAGTGACACACATACTAGGACTAGAAACTTTATGTAACATTTTCGTCTGAAGGTTAATCATGTTAGTAATGATTAGGAGTATATCTCTTTTTTTTTTTATCAGTTGACCCTCAAACCGGCACCAGAGGCTACATGCATGCTCCTGATAAGAATTAGTCAGTGATTTTATGCAACTATATGTTGTTTTCGTCCCTCATGCATCGCCTTACATAAGCCGTCACCTCATTTTACATTAGCGTGACACGAGCAGACAGCCTGTAGGTCTTAAATGAAGCGGGGAGGCGTTGTGTCAACCAAACAAAATACACCTGCTTCGGGAAGATGAGCAGATATATGTGTCCGTGTACGTATATGTGTCTGTGAGTGCTGCTTGGCATACCAACTATTATGCAACAGGCTGACTTGTCAAAGTGCGTGGCCTTGAGCAGGTCTTTGCCTGTGTGTGGCGTGTCTGACTGCAAACAGATGGGAATGTAAACACACAGGGGTAATGTCTAGCGCTAAACACACAACAGGATTAGCGTGGTCGCCTCGAGAAAAACACAAGGTTTGCAAAAGAGGTTGCCATTTCTGTCCGTCCCTCTAGTTGTGGAGGAATGGATGGGTAATTAGGTAATGACAACCACTGCCAACAGAGAAGAAACGGGCTTCATTCATTCAAACTTCATTGCATATTTGAATTATTTTACACTGATCTTTACCGAGGCCATATGAAACGTACAGTTTCTCTTGATACTAAAAGTACTTTTAATGGGAGCAACAGCAGCAAAGAGTGGTTTATTCTATTACTATGTGGTGTGTGACAGATACACCTCATGCCAAAACATAATCAAGCAGAGAGAAACAGTTCCAAGCTTTAATGACACGCAAATGCAAACATACAGATACAATGTTGTGTAACTGCCCTGGCAAGCAAATACTGCATGGAAATCACAGAAAATGTTTTTTTCTGCGGACAAAATGAAGCATTTCTTTCCAGTCGTGGTTTACTCCTCAATGTAAGCTCTGAATTCTTTTTTTTTCTTTTTCACTGTACTGCAGCTTATGTAAGCAGGCACATTGCCCTACATTGTGGCCGACCCGAGGAGACCGCAGCCTACAAACACTCCAATGAGCTTCCTTGAAGTGGATCAGTGTAGCTGATAACGTGGACACACTGTAGTACACCACGAGACTGCAACTGCACGGGTGTGATAGGTGTGACCGCGCGCCATATGGCCTTCCACTTCTTGATGATGCTCGGTGGCACCCCTGCTACTCCTTATTAAACACAGTCAGAGCAGAGTCCCGGAGGAGGAGTGGACATGTCGCGGCCAAGCTGAGCAGCGCGACGTTGAAGTCTTGTGGATGCTGCTTTGCAGCAGCAGTAACACACTGTGACAAGTTGACCTATGTGTTTAAGAGCCTGTTTCCAGGGCACGTCTCATTTTGTTTTAAGTGTTCTCAGCGCCGGTCGCCGCTCATGCCGGTGGTGTGTTGTCAGTGCCATCTGGCTCTGTTTACTCTGTTCAGTGTTTGGTGGCTGACATTTACAAGTGTGTTATGTTTGTCACTCTTTCATAAGCATCTCAGCCTGTGTGATTGTTAATTTGATTGAAGGCTAATGTTCATAAACCACTTTCAATTATGACGAGGTCGAGGGGCAGTGTAGTGTTCAAACCTGTTGGACTGTTTGGTATTTGTCAGTAATTCCGTCACTTGTAAGTCGGATGCAAGTCATCAGGGCTTAGATTATTCACTGATGAAGTAATGAAATCCCACATTCAGTGAGCCGTCCAGCGTCACACACACTTATGCAAGGAAACCACAAAATTTCCATATAACCGCAAGCTGCAGCACAGCTCTTCACCATGGTAACTATAGCAAGTTGTTACAGTAGAAAATGTGATGCGAAAACTAATAGAAAGACAAGTGCATCATTTCATCACCTCTACTGTCATACAGTCTGTAGGCAGGGAGGGACAGGCGAGTCACTCTCTGTATGACTCATACGGCCTGTGTTGTACTCTCTCTGCATGCATGGTAACCAGTACCAACAACAACAGCACCACGCTGCTCCCTGGCAACTGTGTGTGGCCAGGGCGTGAGCTGACATCGCAAATGCAAGGAGGTACCACTGTCTCTGAGAAAGAATGAGAGACAAACACAAGCACCATGAGATCAGCTCTGTCGCTGTGTAACGCGACTGGAGCATCCTCTTATCATATCTGCTCTGTATCCTGAGACTAAATTCTCAGGGCTCTCAAGCTGACACTTATCTCACTCCCACAACTCCACCCCTCCGCAACTCAATACCCCGCCCTCTTGTTTTTCCCCCCACTTGTGCTGTTTGTTCTAGTGTGTTCTAGAGGGACCACTCCTCTCTTGCTTTTAGCCTTTTCTAGTAATTTCTGTGCCACTCAGTGATTCTCCTCGTTTTCTAAATACATTTTACTTAAATTCCTTTGTCATTGTTTTGCCTGTAGTAAGTCCTGACTGGTTATTACACCCTCTCTGAAACATAACCACACAGTCAAACTTAGTTAGTTGGTTTGTTTGCTTATTATGATAACCAATTACGGGGTTCACACAATAACAATACAAAATCTCACACTACTCATCACAATGAAGCAACACATCATACTGCACACCTGCTGCATGTTAAAACAATAAGAATTGACACAGATGATGCTAATATGCAAAAATGAGTCATGAAATTTATCCTATCAGCAAAAAACAGATTATTTCAAAGGGTGATACATCAAACTGCACAAAGGCTCATTTCGTCAGGACAATCGCAAAGAAAAAAGTAGAAACATAGCTTACTACTGAAGGTTACCATCGTCAGCTGTCTGAGATGTTGTTGTCATCATAACTAGGTCATTCTCTTCCATGTGAGAAGGTCAAATCCTCTGTGTGGCTTTTCTATTTATTACAATAGATTAGGGGCTCCTTTCATCCTCTCCACTTAGCGCGACGCGCTACCTTGAGGGAACAGATGAAACATAATTAAGGGGAATCAAGGGATTTCCCAGGGGCTCTTGTTCACTTAGATATCTGGGATGCCTGGCAATATTCATTACATGGTAGGCACGTGTGTCTGGTTCAGCAGAGCGCAAGGACTTGACATCCCCACAGAGGTTACATGCCTTGTCATGCCTGAAACCTTGTTATTACATATTCATACGTGTTTAATTGTGTCTAATCTTTTTTCGATAAAAGGTATGCTATTTGAAAATGGATGCTATTGAATCCAGTCTTGATCTAAAGAGAAACTTTTTTGTGACAGTGCTTCGGTTCATTTAGGGATTCTGTGAAGATCAATATCAATAAAGCTGATTCTCACCCTGATATTGTCAGTATCTCTTTCATTTTCAGTGCCTTGCCTCCATAAAGGCTGCTCAAACAAACTGAAACTAGAGGAGATGTAGCAGGAGATAGAGAGAGAGACAAACCCCTTTAACACACGGAGCCTCAAGTTAATTTTCTGGAAGAATTTATGAGGCAGTTATCCCCCCTCGCCACCTAATGAAAATCCCATGAATGCAACTGTGCAAAACTAAGCTGGACAAAAATGGTAACATCCAAGTGAGAAGCCTGAAAATGCATGGAAGTGTGGGAGCTCTCTGAGACACTGGAATTACACTCAGTCCAAATGCAAGATGATACTTCCATCTGTGAAATTTAGGCATCTCTTCTGCTCATCCACATTTTGTTAAACGGCGAATAATGTCTTCTGTTAGGTCACTTGAATGCAGCATTTTGCTTCGTCTCACCTGCCACATCATGTATGAGCACATTCTACTGTCGGTGATGTGAACAAATAGCTCTGCCAGAAAAGGCTTTGATGCCAATCATATGAGATTAAAGGAGTAACACAAAGACAGAAAGAGAAACAAGGGTATGATCACCCCTGCGTTGAAAATCACGGGCCCATTCTGCTGAGCGAGTCAACTTTTTGTTTAAACAAGCCTCCTCCAGACTCCTGTGACAGACGAAACATCCCCAAACCCTTTAACCGAGCTGGGAAAACAGGCGGTGATGTCAGCCCCTGGAGCTCAGCAGCTTTTTTATCTGCTTCCTGTTTACCCTCTTCTGTGTCTGCGTCTGTCAGCGGGAGCGTCGGGAAACACCTACCGCGCAGCTCCCCGGGAGAGGCAGGGCACAGCGGCGAATGTCAGCAGCAGGCCTATTGTCACCAGACCCCCTTTAGCAGGCCTTATAAGGACAGACCCCTGTCGGCTCCCAGCTCTGAGCGAAAGCAGAGGGAAGAGACGCAGAGGGTCGGCGGGGAGAAAATAGAAACAGAAAGGCCGATGATGAAATGGTTAGAGAATGACTGAGGGAAAAGTAGCATTAATGTAAAGGGGGAAAAGACAACAACAGGGATGGTAGACTGGGGAAGCCCCCCCCGGCCCCACCTCCAGTCTGAGTCACCATCAGGAAGAGAGCCAGACAGCCTTTCCAGCTAAAATCCTCCTCAGCCCCCCTCTCCCCTCCACTCTTAAAACTGCTGTCTGGTCTATAAAACGTCAAGTGGAAACTGCCCCTTGTTGCTCAAAGAGACACAAACAGCTGAGTGAGAAGCTACTTTGAATATTAATTGCACTGGAGACATTTCGCTTTTATTGTTGGACAGTTGGGGTAGTTCCCCAAATGTAGCGCCATTTTTTAAAATTTTTTCGGTTTGTTTGTTTGCTGCCCTGCAGCGTTGTTGTTGCGTGGTTACTGTGGTGACGGCTAATTGTTAAAAACAATGATGTGAAAAGAGGAAGTGAAGCAAAGCGGTACTTTAGGAACATGGTGTGACTTTTGCTGCAGGCAGGCCAGATGGCACTTGTTTAAAAAAAAGAAGATGTGGAGTCCAAACAATAATCATACCTCAAATTATTTGTATTTTGCTGATTTAATTTAAGAGTGACACATCTTGCATGAGTGAAGTATCTTGTTTCCTCAGTGACACGCCGCCATCACCTGATTATTTCTGATGTATTTTGCAGGAAATGTGGTGTGTTGCTAAGTTACAAAGTTCCTCCTTTAGCCAGTGATTGCGTCGGTGAAAACTGCTGAGACAGTACACAGTAGCACAGTGATATCATCGTTTTCACAGCCTTTCCCTTCTTTCACCACTGGCCTTATTGGGTAAGGAAAAAAAAAAAAGAATCTGTACAAAATGATTGGCTGTTGAAAATGTCATACCACCCCTGCCGTCATACGCTCACACATCAGTTTCTAAAGTGGGCACATTACGTCGCCAAGCGCTTCTATATTTGGTGTTAGCACAAACACTACTGGTTGTCAATGAAGCTCTTGATGCGGGAAGGTGGTGGTACAAGAGTTTCATTCATCTCCTCCACCCCTTGCACAGCAAAATGACCCATTTCATCGTCACAGGAGGTGCAGGGGTCCAGGGCGAGGCAGTCCAGTCAGCATAAACAAAAGTGAGTGGACGTTTGCTGATGAACTGTTTCAACTTTAGCTCTGCCCCTCGAAGGAATTCGCCTCCATGTTTGGTTTCGGATGCAAAACAAGTTAATCTCCCCAGGTATATAGTAAGAAAACCAAACCTACAAAATGTTCTTTTGCTCGTTTGTTTACTCTTAAACATTAATGTGGCATGTCACACGAGGCTCTTTCAGCTAAAAAGAAACACTGATAATGGAAAATTAAAGTGAGGTTGACCGCTGCCATTGTAGGCCAAAGCCAAGTGGGCACAAGAAGTCTTTTCTCTTTCTCATTACAATGATTCTCATCTACTGCCCGTTAATGTTTGTTTTCCTTGAGGGAGGGGAAGAGGCACCCATTATTAGTGTACGCAGAGGGTTGGGGGCCCCATAATTTCTTTTTCCAGCGATGACCTCACCTCAGCAATATGCCCTTTCCTGGCCTCAACCTCAACTTTTCCCCACTATCTGAGTCAGCCAGTTCTCAGATTCATGTGCTTCTATTTTAGGGCTACAGTTTCCATCATTTCCCCAGTAGGCAGACATATATAATTGTTCTATTTTTTAATATGGAAAAGGAAAATGACTGAGGGCTAAGCACGACGGTTTCGGTGCTCCAGTTGGACGGCTAGCCTAAATGGGCCTGATGCTAGGGCTCCAGGATTAACAGCGCAAAGATGTTAGAAGTGACACCAGGTCAGCAGCTTGGATTGAAGTCGCCTACTGTAGCTGCCAGGGTGTTTAAGAGACAAGCCATGTCTGAAAATGTGGGTCAGACCCAACACCCTGTAAATCCATGTGTCTGAAACTGGAATGAAAGGATTCATTAAAGCCTCCATGGGCACACATACAAGCACAGACACACGAAACACAAGTGTGCAACGCATTTAGAGTTTATTTATTAGAGCATTATGATTTCAGTCAGTGAATTATCATTTTTAGATCACTGTCACTACAAAAAAAAAGAAGACAGATAGAAGTGCAATTGACTCTCCCTTTGTGGCTGGCTGACTTATTGATTCCTGCCCAGTGAGGCGGTGAAACATGACCAAGTGCTTTATTTTCCAAACGCTCCTATTTCTCCCTGCTGGCTTCATTGAACAAGATGACCAGTGTCTCTCTCTCTCTCTCTCTGTGAAGCCAGTCCAGGGTTCCCAGAGTTCCTGCTCGACATGACAGCCTGGCAGGTAAAATGTCCGGCCCGTGACAGATGGTTGCTAGCAGCCAAAACAAAAGCTGGACCAGTCCCAACCCCATTAACAGCGTCATGAATGGAAGCCTCACTATAAAAATAGTGCAGGGTTTTTTTTTTTCCCAGCACAGGTGGGAGGAGTTTCCAATCATAAACAAACACATCAACTCATTTCCATTTAGGGGGGTGGGTGGGTTGGGTGGGGTGCATATACTCATGATGGGATGCAGCCGCACACTGAAAGCTTTGCATACAGGTATTTTTCTGCTTGAGAGGATGGTTCTGAGAGAGCGAGCAAGCGGCGCCAGAATTGGCTCGCGTGGGAAGAATATTATATGCACAGGTTGGAAGCCATATGGTTTCAATAGTTTTGGCCCTCACCAACTGTGTGTGTTCATTTTAGCCTCATAAATCTGTGTTGTTTTAATTTTGCTCACATGCAGGCGGGCGTTCACTTCAAAGTACCTGAAATTAAACTAGTTCCAAGAAAATGTCACAGTTATGTAAAGCCAGAAAAAGGGGGGGCAAAAAGGTGAAATTGAATTAGCTGACTTTCCACCAGCATGTGCAGTCGCCAAGCTGATACAGAGTGTGAGTAAAATGTAATTTATCTAAATTGAAGCCTTACATACACATACAGAGGCAGGCACACTGCCTTTCCTCTCAGCTGTGAGGTGGCTGTCAGATTTGATTCCAGGCCACAGAGAGGACTGAATGCACTAAATGGATTTCCTGGGATCAGTGCCAGTCACTGGTGTCTGACAACCAAACAGTTTCACGCGACATCTTTTGCATGTCTTTGTGTCCTGGGAGAAGGATCCCTCCTTTGTGGCTCTGCCTGAGGTTTCCTCCTTCTCTTTTCCCTGTCAAAAGTTTTGCCTTTTTCCAAATCAAGGGTCAAAGAGTAGAGGGTGTCGTATCCTGCACAGAGTGGAAAGTCTCCCGAGGCAGATTGTGCTTTGTACAGTTTTCACCTGAAAAGACATTTTACAAATAAAGGAGTGAATGGCAGATTGACCACAATGACGTTACTGACATTTTTTGAATGCCACATTGTGGTGCAACGTTATCTGGGTCAATATGTGCTGTCAGTTATTTTTAATATAGGCGGCTTTGTGCCAAGCTTTAGGTCTGTAGCATGTATGCTCCAAGAGGAAATTGAGGTATGAAAGAATACCTTTTACGTCTGCCAGATGCAAGGCATGCAAGTCCAAATAAAAGGAACCAGATTTTGAGCTGGCTTCTTAAATCCAGCTTGACACATGTGCATATCGTACAATGTTGCATATGCATGAGTAACAAATTATACATGCAACAGAAAATAGACATACATATATAAATAGCAACTGCCGTAAACTGATTCCTGCAGACTGCATTTAAAACTTTAAAAACGTTGATATAGGCTGAGTTATACCTGTCAAAAATTTCCAAGAGTCGCATTAATTATTGTCCGGTTTCCACAAAGCAAGCCTTAAAGATTCATAACAGAGAAGTTAAAAAAAAAGAAATGGATATCAAAGCAATCCACCACTTCCATCCTTTATCACAGTGGATCAAAAGGGCTTTGATCCACTCGCGGGACCTCTATTCTTTCAGCATAGCCTGTCTATAATTAGCCCCACAGAACAGCCTATAACGTCTCAGACTAACAATCATCGGTAAGGAATGTGCACAGCACTTCTGCTTCTCCTTAAACAAATGGCAAATGCAGCTGTATGTAGCTGCAACGCGTCCCTTCGTATGACTCAGCATGAATAAAAGCACAAAACAGACACTGAGCTGCATGCTGGGGAGTGGGAAAAGAGGAAATCTGCGCTCCATTAGTGACCGTTTTACTTCGGGGTGAAAGGGAAGGGTATTAATAGAACAAGACTGCTGCAGAAACAACAACAACAACAACAACAAAACCAATAACAACAACTACCATATGCTTTATAAAAAACAGAAACGGGTATAAACATTGCATAACATCTTGTTTGAATGCTTCCGTTCAATTTTTGTTCATTTTGTTCTTTTTTTAAATCATCGCTTCCTCCATTTATACCCTAAAAAACTATGCATTGAGTACTGAGACTGACACGATGAGGCAAGGATGAATGGGGAAGAGTAACAGAAAGAGGAGGCAGAGCAGAGGGAAGAAGTGGGAGAAAAAAGAGGCGGGACAGAGAATATCCAAACATTTCCAACACTAACATTACAGAGGCCACCCTGTCAGCTCTTTGGAAATATAAGAGTCTGTCCATATGATGAGTGTCTGGGGAGCCAGTGAGTCAAAGGAAAGAAAAAAAAAAACTCAACATGGATGTTTTTGAGAGGAGTTCAAAGTAAAGCCTGAAAGTATTGACAAGTTTTCACCATTGTGACTTATTAGCATCTGGGACAGACCACAGTTCAAAACGCAGGAAATCAGGTCAAGAAAAAGTGTGTTTGGCAAGATGGCATCATAGATCTTTGAGAGCAAAACCTGCAGGAGGGAGGAAGGAAGTCTTTGTCCTTTTCTTTTTTTCTTTGCAAATTTTGGTACAGTTTTGATAGAACTTGCTCAGTGACGTGGGAAGTGAAAGAGACGAAGGTGGAGAGGGGAGGGTGAGGGGTGAGAGACAGACAGAAACAAACAGAGCGAGAGAGAGAGAGAGAGAGAGAGAGAGAGAGAGAGGCTTGGTTTCTTCGCTCCAGCTCGCCATCTATCTTTGGCTGTGCTCACGCCCCAGCTGCTGCTGGTTCAAAGTACGGTCATTGGCAGGGAACCAGCCACAGGGCTGCGAAAAACACCCACGCAGCCACTTCACATACAGAGGGAAGCGAAAAGAAACAGAATGTCTTTGGAACAAACAAACGTCTCAAACTCAAGCCCGGTGTCATATAACTTTTGGAACAGAGGCACCAGATCTGACGTACTTTTGATGATAAAAGTCATTAAATGGGAGGATTGACAAAGTTAATGTTTAATCAGCCAGTTAAATAGTACACTTCTGAATACCAGGGATACTGGATGGTTCTGGATGAAACACATTATACTAAATATCCAGTTCAGCAGTAATTGGCATTAGCTCAGAGGAACTGAAAGTTTGGTGACACCAATACATTTTCTGAGGTAACTGTCAAATTTACAACAAATATAGTGGGTACAATGAAGTAAAATTTGAGTAGTGTGCTGACGTCCAGTATTTAAGATTAAAACCTTGAGTTATGCAGTCCTGAAGGGTCATGTTTAAGTAAATGTACTGGAGTTATTTCAGTGTTCTGCGATGATGAGCTGCAGTATGAAGGTCATCTGGCGTGGCTTACATGACCTGACCAACCCCCAGACACTAGAAAAAGTCACATCTCTTGGCTCGATTCATGTGTTATAAACTTGCAGTGCCTAAAGTTAATGTTACCCATTGCTGAGCACACTGACTTTCAATTGATCATTGGGTCCTCTCCTGCACCTTTGGTCCAGCGCCAAACTATCTGGGCCAAGGTCTGGGTGTCAACATTAAGTAAAGGTGCTGTGAAGCCAGATGTGTGTGAGTGTAAACTGTATTCATGTAACTGCTTGTGCATACAGTGTTTGTGCCAATGTCCTTAGGCCCTCCACTGTGTGTGTGTGTGTGTTTGCCTATGCACGTGTCCCCTAACAGGCACTGCAGGTGAGCAGAAAGTCGTGTTCAGCAACCATCCGGAACCTTACACTGAGGGGTCAGACAGTGGGTCCGGCGATATAAACACACACGCACGCACAAGTCGGAAGATTTCCTTGTAAGGGCCGACTAGTTCTTTGAGTATGAACGTGACCGTGCCAGTGTTGCTACAGCTATTGTTTGAACTCGTCTGACGTGTCTAGGTCATTGCTGATAAAGTGTTCTGTTTTGTTCGTCTTTGGGAATATGATCGGTTGAGGTGCGTAACCTGAGTCGTGAAGTGTGGGTGGGTGCCAATTTTGGGGGTGCGGCAATCAGAAGATCAAGACTAATGAGGGTGAATTCAGCCAAAAAGTGAGATGATATTGGAGGCCTACCAGGAGGGTGAGGCCTGTTTCCTGTGGCAACCATTTCTGGTGTGATTAATAGCTGACTTCCAGGGAAGCAAGGCTGTGCCTGTTAATTACATCAAACCAAAATAGGGTGGTGGATGTGCTGTTTTTCATCCTGTGTTCTTTTGTTTAGTCTTTGTTCAAGAGGAAAGGTTATACTGCTCAACAAAATGTTTGACACAAGACAAACCTTTTGTGGCTCAAAGCATGTGATATTCAAGATTTTGTTTCCCCAAATAGTTTGTTGTTCTTTAATTCTCCCAAATTGTTCACACACACACACACACACACAGACAAAAAAAGTAATTTGTTCATTTACTGTTGCAGTCGGTCATTCATTCATGTGGACACTAATCATTTCTCAGCCTGTACTGCAGTAGAGAAGTCCATTATAATGCTCGCTGTAAATGATTTAATCAAACTCTCTCAATATATTCAATATCTTGTTTGATTGTCACTATCATCACAGAGTGTCTGCACTAAACAACCACAATGTCATTCGACCTGACCATGTTGTTACATGAGCTATCTGGGGTAGCAATGCAAACACTTGCTGTGCAAATGTTTTTGTCAAGTCGGTGCAATAGCTGAGTTTCCCACAAAGCACCATCACCTGCTCTGAACTTCAGGTGTGTCTTGAGCATAATACACTTGCTAACCGAAAAAGCAGGTGCAGTTATTGAGAAACTGTTTAAAGGCAATGTGATGTATGTAATGAGTGCAAAAACCTCAGTCATTATCCTCAATCAGAGTTCGTCTACGTGCAGAAATGTCTGAAAAATGTACATCCTGAGGGCGATGACACCCTCTGAGAGAAGACCAAGCCCTCTCTTTAATTAGATATGAGATCATTGCTCATCTAAATGTGATTTGTAGCCTGAGACGGCAACACTGACGTATGATCATAGCAGCAAAGCCCATGCACAAAAAGGGGAAATTCTCCCTCTCTCTCAGTCTGTCTTTCTGTCTGGACTTACTGCACAGCTCAAACCTCAGTGTCTCACATACAGCACCAACTGTGGCCAGAAAAAAGAACTACAGGACATTTAAGGATAACAGGTCATGTCCAAATCTGCTGACTACAGTTCAACACACAGGTCTCGCATGGATAGC
>JBCAUF010000790.1:14940923-14952248 GCA_038406115.1 Haemulon aurolineatum | reverse complement strand
TTTAAGGGATTTGACTTGTGAGCAGTCAGCTTGTCACAAGATTTCATGAAATCACGACAAATTCACATTCAGGAACATGGTTTGCTAAGATTTGACTGGTGTTCATGCACCAGCAACCATGCATGCATGCACCTGTCTTGTAGATTTTCGAAAACCTGGTAGAGCTCAACAACTAATGTTCTAAATTTGTGAGATTCTGTTCAAAGATACCACAGCAATCATTGTCTGACAGCCAAATAACATGCACACTTCCTATAATGGCAGTGGTGGTGTTTAAGTGCTAAAAGCACTACAGTACAAAGGCCACTTTCACCACTTGTTATAAATCTGTGCTGTGCAAGTTGAGAAATATGCAAGAGAGGAGAATATGTCATAGGTGCAGCCTTGCACGAGTCATAATGAATCAAATAAGCATTTTTCCCGTCCTTTGTAAAATTTGGTAATGTGGTAAACAGTCCGTAATAAAAGGATTTCTCAAGAGGAAACCGACGTCCTTGTGCGGGAGGTTCATAGTCGCCACAAGCGAATAAACAACACCTTAAATTAAATTGGCATGGGAGGAGAAAACATATGTTGCTCTGGTCCTGGGAGAACTGTCGCCCAATGGAAGAAATAGCTCAATGACAATGGGCAAAGAGCCAAACCGAATCACCATTGGGTTGCACACGATGGCTGCAGGAGGGGCCATTCATCAGCTAATCCCCACCATACATCACCAATCAGTGTGTAATGGAGGGCTTAAAGGAGAGATTCACAAATTTTCAAGTCTGACTCAAAACCATAGTCAGGCACCCATATGAACATTGAAACAGTTTTTGCTTGTTGTAATCATTCATCCTATTCACACCAACTCCCCTAATGTGATTCCACTCTAAGTGATATAGGACAAAATCAAACAGTCCAAATTTCAAAGTTTATCTGGATCTAACACGAGGCTTCAGCACTCGTGTTCGACAAATCAAGACGATATCTCTTGATTTGTCGAACGTTACAACCTTTTTAGTAAAAAATATTCTCTTTCTGTGACAGTTGACTTTGCACTGAAGCACTTCCACTGTCTGTAGAAAGGACAGTGGCAGCAGCAAGAAGAGGCAGAGCGGCTGTCACTCTTGTGGACATGCACAGTTCTTTGCTGCTGCACTAGATTTTATGATGGTTCAACTTTGAAACTGTGGCTCGCCTTGTGACCATGGCAACCACAGGTTACCTGAGCAATTCACCTCTTCATAAGAACAGATAACAGACAAATTGGAGGAAGAATGAAGAGAAATTTATAGCAGGAAAATCAGCTTCAAACAATCTTTCTTACACAAGTAGCAAAGCAAGACTTGCTATGTTCATTGTGTGATCTTGCTAACCATTTTCTCTATTTTAAGATACAACTGGCTCTGTTTTGCTGAGATTATATTCAGTGCATAGCAGCAGCCTGTGGTGTACAGGCTGGTAGAGTCTGAGGTGTCCAGGAGCTGCCGTGGTGGTGTTGCGTCCTGCCGATTCAAAAGAGAGAACACCAGTGTTGCCAGGCAGCATCAGCTATTGGCTGTAAGCCAGCAACTACCACCAAATCAGACTGATGGAGTTTCTTGTTGCCTTCAGATACACTTTGGAAGACCTTCTTGCATCACACGGGAACTGGATGTTTAACCTTATCACCATTTTAGGTGCATTATGAAGCGATCCCTCAATGGCCAGTATGAACAAGAGGAATTATTACAGGAAAAGCTGTTTCTGTGGTCCTATGGAATATTGAACGTTGTTCTGAGCTTGTTTGTTTGTTGTGTCTTCTGGAAATTGTGGCAACAAGTGATAATTGAAGTTGTAATTTTTTGCATAATTCATTCAAAACTGAAGGCAACTTGTGAGACAACCAGTGAGAATAAAACCACATATTTTCCGAGTGTTCTCAGTGACCTTCCCAAAAAGGCTCAGAAGGGGTGTAACGAATAACCGAATAGAATCGGACAATTGGTTTTGATTTAAAAGATGAGAGTGCATCGGTACACAGACTAATGAATAGGTCTCAATGTAGCTTGAACTGGCCGATGGCCCGATTGAAAAGTTATAAATCGGTAATGTTGCTGATGCAGCTGCATCTCCCTCTTTGACCATCTCCTGCTCCCTCCTGTAGCCCCATCAATGTTTGTGCTTCCACCGGCTCCATCACAGCTGTGGCCCTCCAGAGCCTCCGCAGCAGAGATGCAGAGCTTCTACTGTATTTTTGTCGGACACCGGACACAACGCAGCAATTCAGCACAGATCATGCGGGACAGGAAATCATGAGCAGAAACTAAATAAAACATCCGGTTAATTTTCAGAACAAAATACGTGTTGACAGACGGCAGAGCACAGAGCGGACACGCAGTCACAAAGCATACGCATCCAGTTGAATTCCGGCGTAAAACTCTCGCGAGAGAGTTGACTCTCTCCCATTCCCTCAAATAAAACTCCCGCGAGACTTGTCGTAGTTACATCAGATAGGCTAGTGCTGAGAGATCTTTCTCTTTGTTGTTTTTTTTTTGTGCCAACAAAACCTGAATATTGTTTCTTTTCTTTAGGACAGAAGGGCTTTGGAAAGCTCTTACATGCTGTTGCTACATGTTACACTAACAAACATGGCAAAAGTCTTTGATAAATCTTTTGAAGGAAATGCCACACATTTATAGTACTGACATATTAGTTCATATTGTAAAATGATTGTCTATTTTCAAAAAGGAACTATCATTGCATCATACACCCCATACCCCCGTGTCATATTGAATAAAAATCGTATCAAAATCCTACCTAATGTAACTCAACTGAATTATTTCAGTATTTGCAATAGATCTGGACACATTTCAACAACCAAAAACAAGGAAGTTTGGTGACGTACGTCTATGACTCAACATTTTCCTTGGAGGCTGCTCTGAATTTGCTGAATGAGATGTTGTAAGTTGCAAGGCCTTGCAGAATTCACAGTGATTGGTTGAATTTGCCTTAACTGTTGCAATTAATTCATGGGGGGATAGTTGTTAAAGTTATATGTCCAATACGAAGAGAAAAAAATAAATATTTCCAAGAAATCATTGTTTAAGGCGCTAATTTCAGTGGCAAAAAAAAAGAAGCATATCAGTTTAAGCTGGTTTCTGTGCAGAATTTGCAGTATGTCCTCATACATCATATGGCTGCTCTGTTTCCTCCTGAGCCCTCTGGTCACAAGCCTGTTTCCCTTCCTCTCGGCCACCAGCTGCCAGTTTAGCATGGTTTGCTCTAAATGTGGTCAAACATGTCATACTGTTAAAAAAAAACAAAAAACAAAAACCTCAAAAGAGTTCTTGATCTGCAGATGGTACTTTTATAAACCAATTTTCACCTATATTTTTGCAAGATGGATGAAGCTTTCCAATTTCTACCAACTTTTACATTTTTAAAGCCATTTGTTCTAATTCAAGCTGTTTTACCCTAAAATTTAAAAGTTGAAAATTAGTTTTGTGTTGGATGACAGTTGTTTGAATCACACATGTGAGTGCATCTTATTTTTTAAGATTAGTATTATAGACAATCATGCTAGATAAGCATATGCATGTATTGCCCTGTACAACTTCAAAAATAGCCTATGATGTGACTAAGCTGTGTACTCTGACTTGGTCTGAGCAGGGGGTGATGCAAGGGCATACCTGTGACACCAAAAATCCCAAGGGAGGCATAGTGACATCAGATTTGCTAAATTCGGCACAATTCAACAATACTCTCAGATAATGTGCATGAACAAATTAGCTTATTTTACTCACTCCCTTTTGATCTGATTGATTGCTGGCTGCTATTAAGTATCCTCACTCCTATTAACCACTGCTGAATGGGCTGAGTCGTTTATTCCCCGTGCTTGACTGCTTAACCGAAATAAACCTTGGGATAATTGCTATAGGAGTGTACGGGGGTGGCAAATTGAGGTTGTGCAGTGCCCTACAGCCTATTTATAGATGTTCAGCCAACTGCTTTATGAAATAAAGTGAGAGCTAGCTGGTGCAGTTGTGTAGGTGCTAATGTGTGGGTGTGGGTGGGAACCTGAATATGTGGGGGCGTAAATAGGAGTGTGTAAGTGTAAATGTGCATGGATATGTGTGTGTGTGCAGGTGCATCTGTGTTTGTTCACGTGTGTGAGCATGTTTGCAGTATTTGTGAATGTGTGAACTAGTGTGTTGTGCGTACTGCATGGACTTCCCAAGGTCATACCTCTGAAAGGCGCATGATGACTTCACTGCTTTTGTTCATCTGCAGGCTGTAATGGACGGTCATCCATTTAACAGACATCCTCCATGTGCATCCTGAAAGGGGCTTATTAGGTACTTCATGACCGATTTAAAATGAAGGATTTGTATCACGTTGGAAATTTCACCCTTTTGCATCAGCTCATAAAATCTAAAATCTGTTTGTGTGAGTAGTGGATTGCATAGGTGTGTTTGGGATTTCACAAATCAATATGTCATTTTACATTTGTGAAGTCCAGTCCAAGGCTAATCTCAAATCATCAGAAACTCAAAAGCAGCAGCAATGGTGGACTTCTATTGTAAACACTTAATAGTTTATGAGCGAGACTGAGTTCTATTCTGCAAAGTTGTGCTGTATGAACTTGGCAATACAACTTTTACAATATATAATGCATTCAAGTTGCTATTTGTACTATAGTATACAAAACTGTAGTCGCTTCAGTTGACATGACTGGACTGTAACTTGACCTTCTTGACTCTGTGTGGTTGAGGCCACTGAAGTATGTGCAACTGAAGTAGGGCTACGTTCAGACTGCAAGTCTAAATGCTCAATTTGGATTTTTTGCTCAGATCCGATTTTTTGCTTGGTCGTTCACATTTGCTTTTAAATGTGGCCTGTATCTGATTACGTTGTGAACTCTTTGCGGTTCTAAACTGACCAGTGTGCACAAAACAACAATAACACTGACATTAGGTGCAGCACGCTGGTGTCCAGGAAACATGGATGCAGTGTTTGTCTCAACATAATAGTTGTCATGCATCTACAATTCTTCTCTCTGTTTTACGAAGGGTGGAGCCCCGCAACCACACATGCGCGCACACACAGACACACACACCTACAGCCAGACAGAGAGAGACAAAGAGGACATGTAGCGTCGGCCCGAACTGCCTGAAAAGCAGGCGAAGATAAACACAGACAAACTGATTCTGGCGAGGATTTTTTAACGAAACTACGAGTAGCAGTCTAAACTGAGTCTGATTCACAACCATATATGGAAGTGGCCTAAATCAGATTTGAAAAAAACGAAAAAAACAAAACAGTGTCTGATTTCAGTGATCACATTTTAAAAAAAAATATCTGACCCTATTTTGGCCACTTTCGCCTGCAGTCTGAATGAAGCCAAGTTGATCTCCCTGCAGTACACATAAGACATGTTCTAGATTGTGACCTCTATGTGGCACTGATGACAAGCACCCACTCACACTTCACTTTTAGAAAACTCAACACTGCCTGCACCAACACACTACACATTGCTCTTGCTATTCAAATTCCTCAACTTGAACCGTCACCTTCTCTGCTGCGTGCCTGACATCATCGTTTTACTAAACCCAAGGACGTGCTTTTAACTTCTTACTCAAGTGCCGTTTAGTTTTGAGAAACTTTGAGGAACTTTAGGAATCATAATGCGGTGACACTTGGTATGTGCATTTTCAGAAGCACATCTGGATGTGTGTGAGATCATAGGGGCGCATACAGTATCAGGGTCACATCCACTTGGTAATAGTTAGCCTAAATATGATAATTTCTGGAGACCAGAAAGAATTAATTTAGTTTAATCTTAGGCCATTAAAAAAACCTGTTAAGTTGTGTTTTGAGCTAGCTGCTATTGTCAGCATGCTAACATACCGACAATAACAATTGTTAAACATGGTGATGTTTAGCCGGTATTGTCTACCTTGATCTTAGTTTTATGTGTTAGCCTGCCAACACACTACTAAACATACAGTACAGCTAAGTATAATTGCTTTGCAACTCTTTGATTACATGACACTGAAATATTGGACAAAATCAGATTGTATTCTCATGACACAGTGGATATCAGTACAACTTTTATGATAAACAGATATTGAAATATGTGGGTGTCTGGACAAAGTGGCCATATGGATGACAGACCAATAGACCTTATCAGCTGTAGAGCTTCTAGCGTGGTTATGAGCATTGCCCACAGTTTCACTCAAAGACCTAAACATAATTCTAATATAAACCGTAAACCCAGTTCTCACAAGAGACACAACATAAGTCTAGACACACACACACATAAAACAAACAATATAAAGTACAGACATACACACACCAAATGAAATCAAGCATCAAATGAAGGCTCCCAAACATCTGCCTGACTCTCTTCGTTAACTCCCTTGTAAGGTATGCTGAGCAAGACAGTAATGAAAGCGACTGTTCATCTGACGTTAATTGATCAAGCAGGTCCCGTGGGGACATTTATGTGAACAAAAGGAACAATTGCATTATTCAAGTCTCTTGAAAGGTTGAATCAATTAGTTATGTATCAGGCCCTGTGGTATCAAGGATAAAATAAATGAGAATGGGAATCCTTGTATTTCTCAGACGTATGAGATCGTGACACAGATGACTGAGACAGTGAGTACATTAAGTACATCAGTATGTCTATTATTACTTTAATAATTTTAATGGGATTCAGGCTGTGAGGGAAAACAGCTGTCTAAAATATTATATTTCTATCACAGACGTGGCCATCACAACAGAGTCGTTTCCAAATCTATTTGGCAGGGAATGCATAACTGTACTGTGTTTCTCCTAAACTGTCGGGGCATGGAACCCCATTTAGGATTAGAGTTTAATGGGGCTTTTGGGGCTGAATCTGCTCTCAACAAGGCTGTTTCCCAGCAGAGCCAAAGCACCCCCAGCTAAAACTGCAGGTGATTATGCACGGCTGTCAATTCCATTTAGCCTACGGTTCCAAACTTCAAAAATGGACATGCAGCCTTCAACTTTGTGTTTTGCCCTGTCCATTCAGATGCTGGTGTTTATTTACCCAATACAGGACACCAGTGTGTGTCTTGGTAGTGATAAGAAGTAATCTGGAGGGTACACATTTGGTAGAAATCATTGTTGTGCTAGTGATGGTTCATGGCTCAATTTATATTTCATTATGAACACTTCATGACTGGCATTTTCAAGTTGGGGATATGAAAGATTCCACGGATTGACACATCAGCCCTCTGTTCCACAGTTCATTTTCTAAACCCTAAACCTAAAGCCCCAAGAAATATTTCCAAGAAATCATTGTTTAAGGCGCTAATTTCAGTGGCAAGCCTTGAAAATCTTATCAGGGTCTGCTGTTATTTGACATTGCCTTGGGCACTGAATATTTAAACAAATCTTCTCCCTACTGCCCAAAAAGCTTGAGTGGCTCCAACCAAATTAATTTTATCTTCTCCTGTTGAATGTTATTCGTCCTCAGAAAAGATCAGGCCAAAGTTGTCTTTCCATTATCTTTGTTTATCCTGCAACTTGTCATATTTCTGTCGTCTCTACTTTTGAAAAAAAAAAATGTGCGTAATTTGGGGAAAGGGCAAGGACCACTAAAATTGTCCACAGTAATTTAGACAGTGCATTTTGACATGATGGTCGAACAAAGAGTGTTTTTCACAATGCCAAGTCACTGTTGGTGGCAGACGCATGAGGATAGTTAGGTTATATTGAGTTGGCGCAGTATTTTACCTTGGAAAGCTGGGCAGAGGCAGAGTCTTTTATTTAAAAGTGCAGTGGTGCTGATAGAGCCTCAAACTTTTTTAAACCTCCAGTGATTCAGCTGTAACCTCCAACAACTAAATTTAGTTGTCAAGTCATATTCACCAAAACTTCCCCCGCTGCCTTGAATTGCTTTTGTTGCCAATAAATGTAAGATTATTTTAACATCTATCACAAAGCACGGGGAACGACTGAAGCTTTTAGTGATTTCAGACACATAACTCCTCTACGGCTTTGGTTGTATTGCTCGGGGCACAGCTATTTAGTTTAATATGCACAACGTAAAGCATGGACTCAGTCTTTATCTCCGCCAAGTCCTCAGCACCAACATATAATCTGATGACTGAAATGAATCGATGCCAAAGAAATGAATCACATATACCCACAAGTCACTACAGTGACATTTTACAGTTATACATTTTTAGGGTATTTGCATGAATGCAGCTTTAAGGTTCATTTATCTGGAAAAAATGTGATGCAAGATCTAGACACTCTTTTTACCATCTTGGTAAGATCAGCTGGTACTGACTCATAAACTGGACTGGTGCTGCCGTGATTCAGACAGTGTTATGCATGATGATGTGGCAGTGCATTGTCACTGCATAAGAGCTTTGAGGCCTGTCTTGTTGTGAGACCCAAATTTGGTTTCACTTACGCAAAGGAACAGCGTGAATTATCTTAACGCAACAACACCTCAGTCTCACTTTATCTGATAAACTAAGAGTGAGCTGAAAACAGTAAATAAGTTAACCACCACCGAACATCTGCCTTGGTTGCATTAGCACCAACACGTTGGCATCATTCTAGTGATAGAAAGTGTCTTTCAGAGTCGCTTGAGAGACAATATTCTACAAAGAGGAGACTGAGATTGTCCGGTCCAGACCGTGAGGCAGGAGCTTGTCACCTTGTGGAAGGTGCAGAGAGCAGAATTGGGCTAGTAAAAATGAGAAGTGACAGGATATTGATTTGCTTATCGCGGCTGTGCAGACACACAGATGTGAAGGGCAAGAGAAGGGGGGTGTGGTGGGGTGGCAGTGGTTATCAGGCTTTCACGTCTGATAGGGAAACTGAAAAAAAAGAAAAAAGAGAGATTTATCAGCTGATTGCTTCGCCTCAATTTTTGTTCCACTTTCTTCATGAGCTTTACTGTAAAAGGCTCATACTTTTTGAAAGTAAATAAAAAGTGGGCCCGATTATTTGGTCGAGTAAATGGAGGGCACTATCTAAAATACTTATTGATGTGGCTCATCAATATTTCGTAATTGCAAAACATAGATAGACGTGTTAATTAAATTACACGGTACAATCACAGTGTGAAGTTCACAAAGCCTATTTCATGGTGTTTTAAGTAACTAGCACTTCAAGATTGACTTAACATACAGTGTAAGGCAGCCCATTCTCTTATGCAGAACTCACACTAAATACATGACTAAAATGAAGTTGAATTCATACTTTTTACCAAGTAAGCCCTACAAGGGTCACAATGATGTTGCCCTAAAAATAAAGTCATCATACAGTATCTACTTACAGAGTGAAAGAAAGACATAATGAGGAATGCAAAACGGTTTTTGAGAACAAATCAGCACGTGTAGAGCACAGAAGGAGAGGCGATGTGATTCATTTTGGAGAAGGAATGGGGCAATTTGATGAAAAGTCCACATACAATTATACATTGCTGCTGAATTAGCACTGCTGCTGAAATGATTAACACATGATTTAAATATTAATCATGTGTTAACATTTTGGCGAGAACAGCTGATAGCAAAATATGATAAAAGGCAAGAGCTACAGTCATCCCACTGTCTCTAATTTAATGTTAAAGACCTGTTACCCAGAAAAGCCTGGCATAGCGATTCTAGATTAACATAAAACAAGTGAGAAGTTCTGCACTAACTTGCGAAAAAAAAAAAAAAAGATCAGTTATAAGCCGAGATTTATTTAGAAAAAAAATTAGAGAGAATGGCCTGGTTGTAGGCCTTTATTCTGTGGTGACTGCATATTTGTCTCTTTCTTGGCCCTTAGAGCTCAACACACTGCAAGAAGGAAACATGCAAATAAACAAAACACAAGCAAATTAAGGAAACCCTTTCAACAATTTGATAGCACATGCACATCATTTAGGGGGGAAAAAAATGCTTCAAAAACAGAAACGCAAAAAAATACTCACAGCAGAACCAAATACAGCATGGTCCTGTGTTTCATTGTGTTTTGTCTATATGCATGTGTTTTCTTCAGTTGCACTGCATTGAGCTCATAGGCCCGACATACTTTGTTGTTCTTTATTGTATGCTTATGCTTAAGGCACATTTCAGTTGCATCTACAGCTGTGAAATTCACTATCAGGATGCCAGACAAATCCACTTTTTCATGCCAAATTGTCAAAATACAGTTAACATTTTCTCAGAAGTCATTACGACAAATCCTCTACCTGTCAGCTGCATCAGGTGATTAGCCGAAAGAACCTGCCTATCCTATCAGGATAGTAATGGCAAAGTGAAATGTGTTATTGCTTATGACACCAAGCACCAAGGCAGAGACAGAGAGACGAAGGAGAAAAAAATTAAGAAAGTAATGATGAAAAATCTAATCAGAAAATCTATGTATAGTAATTTGGCAGGAAAACTAATCTGTCAAAAGAAGCCTATGAATGTAATCATAGCTAACTCAGACACAGCACAGTCACCTGGAGAAAAAACGTTTTCATTGTACATTTCTGCAAACCATGGATATGCAACATGTGTATGCACCATACGCATCATTTTAGATTTCTAAAATTACATGGAGTCAGAGGGAAGCATCTCACTCTTCAGTGCATAACTTGAACCAAATATAAAACTTTTTTTGTTTGTTTTTTCGACCCATTTGACATTCAATCTATCATTTTGAAGCATATCATTTAGTCTTTCGACTTTGACTGTTAGTTGACTTACGTAATGTAGAATCATCAGCATACATTGTCATAGAGGACTTATTTATCACAAAAACATAGGGCATTGGTTAGGATTGAGAAGAGAAGAAGACCAAGACAGTTGCCTTGGGGGACCTCACACTGAAGCATTCTTGTAGCTGAATGTACACACACTGCATTCAGATTTTTTTTTTCTTCAGATCATGGTCAAGAATATTGAAAGCAGCTGTGAAGTCAAGTAAGATGGGACCTAGACTTGTTTTAATATCTTATAAAGCCTTCATTTTGTACATCAAAATTTTTGTATTTAATATTTGTAAAGTTCAGTTAAGAAAACTGAACCTTTGAACAACTTTCCATCACAAAGGTCTTTAGATGCCACTGACCATGAAGTCAATGAGATAAAGGCCTCTAGTTTGCCGGAGGCGAGCCGCAGCTCTGCAGTGGCAGTTTCGTGAACGAAAGCCCCGCCGAATGTGCGCTGAAAGCTTGCCTGCTCGAACCTGGTCTACTTTCAGCGCAACGTCTGACCGGGCAGCCCGCGGGCACCTTTGAACAGTATCACGCATATTTTAATGCAAAAAATAATCACAACAACCTCTATTCAGTGCAACGATCTTAATCAGCACACATTTATGAATGTATTGAAGGTGAAGATA
>JBCAUF010000790.1:14926845-14940823 GCA_038406115.1 Haemulon aurolineatum | reverse complement strand
CGCTTGAAAAAAAATGTTAATGCCGCTATTGCGACAATTAGAGATCAATGTCTAAATGGGCATGTTGGCAAATAGCCTCGCCACAATGCATTTAAAGGTGAGGAGAGGAGCGGATTTGATTGGTGAAGATCTGACTTGGCTGTGTTAAACCCACGCCTTCTCTCCTCCCTCTTTCCCACTTGCGCCGGTGGGAGGGACGAAAGTAGGCAAGGGGAGGATTTGCGCCGGGTCCGCTGATGAACCAAACTTCCGAAATACGCCTGGACACACCCCGTTGGCGTGGCGGGCCTCCGCAAAGTCTAGACTGTGCCTGGTCTGCGAAACTAGAGGCCAAAATCTCTGAGAGGAGTTTGTTAAACTACAATGCCTGGAAATGACCAAAAATGGCACAAAGTTGCACTGTAAATTCAAAATGGTTGACTTCCTGTCAAATCTAATTGTACATGCTTGATAAGAGTCAAAAACACCTACCTGACAATTAATATCAGAAATTTTTAGTAATATTTACTGGCAACAAGAAATAAATGTTGAATGATAGTCCAAGTCTGAGGACATTTCATGTAATTCTAGACTCAGTCATTACACCACCTACTATTAATACAATACAACAGCTATATTATTATTCATGTACCACCAAGATTGTCCAGTCCAGACTTTATCATTGGTGATTTTTCACTTAGTTCCACAGATAGTTCGCCATTTGAGCAATTCACTGTATATTATGTCTTAATTGTCAATCATTTGAATGAAGAAGTTGCTAAAATAATTAACGATTGCAAGGGATTTTATATTGAAAAGCACAATTTCATTTCATGAAGGAAAGGTTATTTGCCTTAGACTCATATGTTGTTAAAAGTATGCCATAATTTATCCTGATCATGCTTGAGTTTCTGAATCTTGTTCTGATAATGAGCTTTGTTTGGTCTGTTCATTTTTTGTGACCTTGCTTCTGAGTTCTCTGTATTTATTCCATTATATTTCCTAATTGCCATTTCATCCTTTTGGGCAATGCATGTTTTCAATTTCTCATCTAGCCACAAGTCAAAGTGCTTCTCACAGTGACTTTTTTATTGGAGCGATGTTTGTCAGCAAAAATATGTAGGATCTCCAAGATGCAATATCTGTGTCATTCACTTTATGTACTGTTACAGGTATTGACTAATCTACATGGATGCTCAATGGAACAGTAAGGCACATAATGTTTCTGATAGCTTGAACAAACTTTCTGCTCAGTGGATTTCATATATTGTCCATCAGCTTGCCAAGATAGCAGGAAAGTTAAGATAATGTGTCTTAACAAAATGCATGCATTCAAACTGCAAATGTACAGAAAAAAATATGACTTATTGAATTACAAAATAGTGTAAATCAATGTCAACAGTCATTTTCAGTGAAAGCAGATATTTCAAAATGGTGTCCATCTCATTTTGAAAAGAAACCCTCACTTTGTCTCTACGTTTCCAGTATAACTCATACGACTTAATTGTATCATCTAAAATCACAAGTGTGTCAGTGGTAGATATATGTTATTATTGATTGTCAAGAATTACACAGGATCACTATCTTTTAGTCCAGTGGAGTATTGATTTGTTAAGTGTCTCAATAAGCGGCATCATTACTGGTATACTGAGCATATTCCTGACAATACCCACATCAAACTATCCACCTGGTAAACGGGAACAGTTGTACTTATACGATGCACAAATGTTTACCACATGAAGGTCACTGTCAATAGTATATAATAGAACATAAAAACAATATTATTTCAACATTTCAACAGTGTTATCAGTCTTATTTAAGATGAGAAACAAAGAAAGAAGTTGTGACAAGAAATACTTCTTCGTCATCAAATACCCTAAGGCTGATTATCCAAATGTTCCTGACAGTTTTGCCTTCCTTACTGAAGTGATATAATAGCCCCTGTGAGACTAATTTGAATTCATCAAACCAGTGTAAGTTTGGAAAAAGTTCAGTTCACATTTTGTGCTTTGGAAAGAAATGACTCGGCTTGTTGCTGGCTAGAGCCTTAGAGCCTATACTCATCCTGCTGGATCTCCACTGGTGAATGGCGAAACGGACAGGGAGGGAAAAAGTTGTTGGCAGAATCTGACTCCCTTTGGCAAGGTTCACATTCGAACAAGGTTAATCTCAGCTTCGTTTGGAGCTGAGACAATAGAGTTGTCAGCTTAGTTAAAAAAAAGACAATCTAAATTGATCTCTCAACTTCTCTCTTTAATAGAAAGATCACACCGTCGCATGGGGAAAAAAGACAAAAAAAATAAAAAAGGGAAGACAAGGAAGGCATGAGAAGGGGACTGATTAAATTGTCTTCATTTACTTAACCGGCTGCTAATATTTCAATTAGAGCAACTGGAGGCAGTGACACTGTAGGGTTAAAAATGGAACAAGGGGAGAATTAGTCCAACTGATTAATAGGAGGAAATGAAGACTTCTGCGCACACAGGAGACATCCCTCCGGCGTCGTTCATCACTGACACCACCCTTTCCACATTTGCGTCACTCAATTTACAGCTTAAAAAAAGTACTTTTTTTCCCCATTTGCTATATGCAGACCACAGAGAGAGTTTGTGTTACACAAATTGTCAACCTGCAAAGGTGCATGCTCAAGCTGCTGGCAGCAGTAGCCATGCTGAGGCTGAATTTGACTGAAAACACATTGGAGACTTCCTCTCCCCTCCTCTGCCTTTCCCCATTACCATAAACCCACTCACTCATGATAACCATTAATGTAGCGTCTTATTAAAAACCTATCAATACAGCCACTGCCAGTGCACTAATGGCCAGGAATCCCTCTAAGTTAAATCTCGACTTTGGTCTCCACTCCGGACTAATGAGAGCAATCGCTCAGCATCTCTTTGGGCTAAATCACCTTTATTTGTATCTGCCTTCTCGCGCTGTTGGCAATTTATAGAACAGAGTGCAGTGAGAGATGCATTGCAGCGAGGCCTGGGGCCTGCACAAGGCTGGGGGATAGAAGGGGTAGTGGTGGGGGTGGGGGGATGGCCAGGCAAGGAGAAAGTGAAAGAGAGAGACCATGCTTACCTGGCCATTCTAGTATTTTGTGCTTGGGACCACAGTGGGCCGTTAATTGTTCAACATTGGAGCTCTGGCAATAAAAGAGCGCCCCTTTGCTGCTGCCACTGATGAGGCATTGTTGTCTGGGAAAGTTTATCTCCACTGCCGATTCACAGGGAGGGCACGCTTGATGCAGGAGCGCCACAGGAGTTTGCCCTTCTAACTCAGGGGAGGAATTGAACATTGCTCTATCAATCTGGGCATTTTACAGCTTGGGCCTCCCAGCCGTGAGAAATGTGGGGGAGTGTTTATACTGTTGCTTATTGTCCGGGATCTAAAGCAAACACTCTGTATGGTTTGGGAGGCGTTAGTATGACAGAGGCACACTTCTCATCCATTGGATGGGGACCCCATGCCACAGCCTAATGAGCAAAACAAATTTCCCACAACTGAGTGAGATGTGTATTGCATTGCAGTGCAACAATTCAATTTAGTTACAAATTGAGTTAATCTCTCAGCGTTGTGCTTGGCTCAGAGTATGGACTTTTGGTGTATTAAAAGGAAAAAGTAATGGTTTTTATGTAAAAATCATTCAGCTGCTCATGAAACAACAACAACAAATAGGAGTGTAACAATGGATTTAGAGTGGTACTCCTTACACAGTCGTGCTGCATAGAGAGAAAGCCACAGTGTTGAACTATTTTATCAGGCTTTATGTTCTAAGAGGAGATCCGCTGAACACATATGCTCTTTTTTCATCAACACCCTCCTTCATACTCATTTAGTTGCTCATATTCACACCTTTTAGCTGCCAAGTAAATGAACGTCCCCACTGTGAGGGTTAACCACCTTGCCAATGAGTCATATCAGCTTCGGAAAATCAGACAGTTGTCCCCTTGAAACCACTAAGATATTCACTGCTAATTTACTGCAGCCGTCCATCGGAAGATATAGGCTATTGCCACTTAAAAACTGCTCAAACTTTTGGCTATGCAGCATGTACAAGGCTGTACTTAACTCCATTGTACATATAATTTCTGGATTTAAGAGTAATGCATAGGCAATACTATATTACGTTCGGCCTGTGGGCAGGACCCTCAAAGCAGATAATTGTGAACTCCCTATAGGCTGCAAGGCCACCATAATATACAAAGCTGTTGAAAATGCAGTGCTAATGTTCCATTTGACATGTTATCCACTCTTACACCATGGGGATCATCATGCAGGTACTGCTTATGGTAAGTTATGTAAATGTGCATTTAATTAAAGCATAATCATTGCCGTGTGTGACCCATCATATTATGAGCCACCAATTATACCATATCAAATGTAACTAACTATCACCTAAGTAATAATATGCAATAATTGATTGCCAATCTATTATTGAGTCAGTCTTCAATTGCAGTGCCATTATTATTGTCCTTAATGCTACTATTTGCATCGCTGTCGTCATCCACTACACCACAACAACAATCATAGCTGCACTACAAAGCTGAAGTCTCCAACAGATATAGAGTAAGTAGCACCACAAAGGAGTATTTCACCATGGGGATCTGAACTCGTGAGAGGCGTCTCTCTTTGAAATGTCCCCTACTGTCACCTCTGTCGATAAGTAAAAAGCTAAACAGCCACGGTATACATGACAAAGGCTCTGGCTGGCAGCAAAGGTAACCAAGGGCAGTGAGCCATTTAATATTTATGACACATGTCGAATCACTGAAATCACCTATTCATTAGTGCCTATACACGGCTACAGCTCCGAAGAAGTGGGGTAGAGGGAGATGTATGTGTGGGGTTTTGATACACTTGTAATAACCATCACCAAACAAGGCCAATAACAGTTTTTATGTTATAGCCATCGTAATCATCGTCAGTCTGGGAGGCGCTTCAGCCTCAACCGCCAGAGAGGCCTGCCTGCCAAGAGTGCTAGTAATATAAATGCACTTTGAAGAATGGAAGGGATGGCATGCTCCTGGACAAGCGCCAGCTACACATCCAAAGCTGCAAAATCACAGCCCCGCTGACTCAGGCAATGACACCGTCTTACTCCATTTCTTTCTCCCCGGACTCTGCTGCAGAGTGCAAGCAGGACTTGAACGTCTCTGTTGCATTATGTAAAAGGTACAAACAAATTATGTAATTTAGGTTAGAAATCAAATGCAAGCCATGCCGAAAAGGAGGAGTTTCACTTTAAAGGACAAACCGCAAATCCCATTTATTTGATGCCGGGTGTCAACTGCTGAATGCACTGGGGGGCAGCATTGCTATGTGGGGGCATCTAAGTTTGTGCATAAAGACTTGAAATGAACTAAAATTGGCTGAGAAACACAGCAAAATTAGTAATCTATCCGTCACAATGCATAAAGACTGCAGATGTGCAGATGTGAGGAGGATAGCAAAAAAAAAAAGTGCCTGCCAACACACTGAGCTGACATTGTGATCCACCCAACTGAGATGTGCCTCTAAGTAGCTTCCCTGGTTTGTCCTCAGCATGCTACAGTGCACCCATAAGAGAGTTTGATTCATTACTGCATAACAAGTGGATGAGAATGTGAGAGCTGGTAGCAATAGTAGCAGGCACTCATTAATGCTGATGTGGACAGTATGCTTACAAAGAGGAAGGAGAGGGTACGATAGGTTTTAAATTTGTGACGGCTCTCCTTTTGATATAAAGCTAATGATAGACTCTGCGAGATACACAGGAGCATAATAACTACGTAGCCTAGTGTAAGTAATTCTTTAATAAGCATCCCAGGATTCTGCAAAAAGTGAGAGGTTTCAGACAGCAACAGTGGTTTTATGGATGTTATGTCCTTCCCCATTCTCTCCCTTCATCTTATAAAACAACATCGCAGACATCTGTGGCACCTATACCGTTCATCCAGCTCATTGTTAAGTAAACATAACTTTTGATAAATTCATTCAATAGCCATACAAGCTTTTCTTGATTACCCATATAGAAAAAAAAATATACTATGGAAGGACAAGGTCTACTCTGACAAGGAAACAGCGCCTGATGAGCTTTATCGCCCCTAAAGCTGCAAGACTATTCCCGGATGGATGTTTGAGGCGCTGCATGCGGATGAGACAGATCTAAATGTCTCCTCTGAGTGTCGTTGCACCCAGTAAATGTCACAGAAGTAGGCGATATATGGCTACCATGCAGAGCTGCATTAAAGCAAAAACCGCCACGAATTTACTGGACATCGGTGGCAAATTGACTGTCAAAAAATTACCATTGTCATTTACTATCATCATCCTTAGAAATTGCTGCTCTAGATTTATGCCCCCGGACAGATATATGTGTTGGCCTGCATGTGTCTGCATCGACGAGAGAGAGAGTGAGCGAGAGAGAGAGAGGGAGGAAAGAAGAGATGTGAGAGAAGGGAGACAAGAAAAAGGATGGAAGATATAGATCAAGTGAGGGAGAAGCAACACGAAAAACAGAGTAGTCTCTTTCTCGGAAGTCTCGACCTTTGCGTCTGTGCGTGGGTGTGTGTGTGTGTGTGTGTGTGTGTGTGTGTGTGTGTGCGCAATTCAGTAACCCCGTGCATGTCTGAGTGTGTCAAAACAGTGCATCGCTCCCATCCAGCTCACATTGCTCCAGGTTTGTATTTCTCCAACTGCAGGTCACAAAGTGACATTGTGCTTTTATGGCTGCTCTCCATGGTGCTTCACATAAGCCCCGAAATGACTAAATCCCTCAGCCAGTGTCCCTGACCCCCAGCATCCCTGTTAGTGCTGCTGCATTCACACTCTTTGATGTGGCCCTGAATTGGAATCGGTCATCGGCCTCATTCCAGGGATTGATACCGCCTCTGCTGTTCACATGCCTAAAGGACTCCAGGGCTCGGCGGTCAGTTGGTGTCTGTCTGATTGTCTGTCTGTATATCTTGTCTTCTCTCCAGCGCTGAAATGGGTGGAATTATAAGTGCAATAACCTTGAAAAAAAGATCTGCGACTTCGTATTGTGTTCGAGCTAGAACTAGAGGGAAAAAAAACTCCTCAAACTCCGCAAAATACCATTAGAAAGTGTCCAGCTGCTGTCCACCCACATCCCCGCAGATAAAAGCGCTCATTTCACTTCATGAAGAGAAGTAAAATGATGAGATTATACATCCTGCAAATGAATCACATCGACTGCGGAAAAGAAATTAAGTTTGTTAAATCATTTTTGGTAAGATGAGGTCACATTGTGAATATGACAGACAGAAACAGTAGAAATAATATTTTCTCAAGAACCGGCTGTCAGTCGAGGTTCAGTTACTCTTTAATGGCGTGTGTCCATCCGTGCTATCGTGCATACACGCACGCACCTGCCTGTCATGTGGCGCGTGTCCTCGACTCTGGAGATTAAGTGGCAGTCAGCTGAGTGATTGATACATCCAATCACATCTAATGCATCTATTTATACTGTCAGACTTAAATCTATCGGCACACACATGGAGCTCCCTCTGTGTCTAACAGTGGCAAGAACACTCAAAAAAATATGGGACAGTAAATTATGGCGAAGAAAATGCACAATGAAGAACAAGAAGAACACTGCAATTATTGCTCTGCGGTCTATTATTACTTTTCTTTTTTTTTTTTTTCTTTGCCTTAGCTGATAATTGAATTTAATTATTCAGGGTCTGTCTTTTTAATATGTTTTCCTCATTTCCTGGCAAATTGATTATGTATACCAATCATCTCTTGTCTTCTTTTTGCATGCCCATATCTGTTGGCATCGCAGACTCACACAGCTGAATACAACTCTCCTCTTTGTTTATAAAATACGTAAGTCCTGATGATTGTGCTGAAAAAGTGCAATGTTCTGCGTCAAACCTTTTGTGTGCCAAGAGAGTATTTAACGGTAGAATATTTTCATATGTTAATGTTATTTTCCTCTGCCAAGGATAACTATTTTCTGTTCTATATAAGCACTGTCAACTCTACTTGTCACCGAGGTGAAAATCAAATCTTTACTAAAGGCACACATGAGTAAATCGCAGCAAGCGTTCTCCTTTAGTCTTCCTTTCATGTGTTAGCACTCGACCTCGATATAGAGGACTGGATGATATTGACCTCGTTTTTTGTTTGTTTGGTCTGACCCCTTCAGCCGGCCTGGTCACGGATGACAAATGCATTATTAAACAGCAACTTAGCCAACTCAAACTTCACGTTTGTAATGAAATGCAAGCCAGGGTGAAAGTAGGTGGGGTTGCTTAGCGAGCCAGCAAAGACATCTAGGAGATTTTAGATAGCTGTGAAACAGCTCAAGGGTATTCTATATGAGGCACCGTCCCCCTGAGATTTGCTCTGGACTCAAGCCGGGCTGCTGTGGAGATATTGCGGGATACAAGTGTTAATGAGAATATACTTATCACAGCCAGAGGTGTTATCTGTCGGTTGTCTCATCTGTGCTAGTTCTATACGCTGCAGTTTGTATTGTAATGAGGTGCAAGATGAAGATGCACAGTGTTGGATGAGAGAAAAAAAAAAGGAAAAAAGTTGCGTCACACAATAAATGAAGAGGAGCATTTAGACTGACTCTCCTGTGCTGGATACAGCTTAAAATATTTTGGCCCTCTAAAATGTGTAATTCATTCATGGCGCCTCTCTGTGGAATACAGTCTTCAGAATACAGTGCTGCCCTTACTTCCCAGCAATGCCCGGATATATATTTTTTTGAGTATCATGGAAAGGGGTTCTCCTCTATGCCACCTTTCACCAGATCCCTTACTAATTGTTTCTGTCTCCAAGGTAGCATGGCTGCTCTTTGATGTTCAAACCCCTTCCTCCTCACAAAGGAGACTGACGGCAGGAGCAGAGAGAGAGGCAGATGGGCCGCGACAGGATGCTGCGAACCTGACGTCTCTCTCCCCCTTTCAAGTGCTCTGGTTCAATCAGCCCTTGCCGCACAAGCTGTTGTGGAGCACCTTTGAAATCGTGGTGTCTGCACAATAGTCTTGACTGTTAATGACTTCTTGTAAAGTTCCAAAGCGGCTCTGATTACACACCCTCGTGCACACGCGCATGTAGCGGCGCGTGTAGACAGGAACAACGGCGCGCATGAGCATGTGTGCGCTCACAGACACTTGGTCGCGCGTGCACGCACACACACGAACGAAGTGAGTGGTGTGTGTGTGTGTGTGTGTGTGTGTTCAGAAACATGCCTCATATCTTAGGCAACACCCTGGAAACCAGAGTGAGGACACAAGTAAACAATTAATATGTTAATTAGGCTGATCAGTGGAGCCGGTGCACTTGTATAGAAGAAGATGCGCATATCAAATGTTCACGGTCTGGTGGAGAATAATCGACATCATGCCATCTGTGTTAATGTCTGACAATCAAGAATATATGTTTTTGTAATGTTACCATAATCATGCGGCAGGATTGGTGCTTGACCATGAAACTAGGCTACGGCTTTCAAATATTAAGTGTGCACGTAGGAGGCATATGTGGCTACAAACTGTGTTTCAGCAGCATTCTGTACTTGGTTTGATTTGGTGCCATGTTACATCTTTTTATAAACTAGCAGACTTCTTCAGCCATTTAAGAGAGGTGGTATCAAACGGTACAAGATGTCAAACATGCAGGTGTTCACCCCTAAAAATATGGCACTACAGCTAACAGCGTGCCTTGAAAATACAACTAACGTATTGGACTGCCTTGAAGGAGAAGGGGAATGCAGTTCTCTCTTGAGCTGAAACTGCAAGGACTGGCCTTAATTAGGTGGTAGGCATAGAGAAACTGGCATGTTGAAGTTTGCCTGTGTGTGTGTGTGTGTGTGTGTGTGTGTGTGTGTGTGTGTCTCTCTCTCTCTCTCTCTCTCTCTCTCTCTGTAGAAAGAGCAGGAAAGAAAGACAGTACAGTACTGTCCTCTGTCTAAACTGGTGAGGCTTGTTACTCAAACGTTCCAAAGTGTTATCTTGCTGTCAAAACCGCCAGGAAAGGATTCACCTTTGCTAACCACTGGCCAAGTGCGATAGGTAAAAAAATGTCCTGCCTCCGTGACCGTTGTACATCTGCAGGGGTTCACAGGGTTGTTGATCAGTGCCACAAACCTAATGATTACATCACTGCAAGCTGGTATTTCTGGCTCTGGAAAGTTTGGCCTCTATGATGTCTTGGAACAAAAACTTCACACCCAGCACTGTAGAATTTCATCTCGCTTCCAATCTTCCCCCCACCCACTCATCTTTCCAACTGCTCGGCAATTGAAGCTGCTGGGATGAACCGGTGACCAGCATCGTAAGATATTTTACACCCAAAACAGAAGACAATGGAGTGCTGCCGATATCCTGCATTGGTGTTTAGAACTTCTGCGTTACACAACTTTCTTGGATCTTGAATCTAATTAGCTCATGTCTGTATTCTAAAAGATATACTTTTATAGTCAATGTGACTGTTATGAGAGACTGGGGAAGGGGTTACCTGTAGACAAGTTCCACTATTATTGCAATTCTAACTAGTTGTTAATGAAGGCAAGGAAAGGTCATAGCTAATGTGATCGTGCCAATTTAAGGGCACATTTCATATCCTCCACAGCGTCCTCAGGTTATTGTCTTTTGACACAATATGATGAATCTTCAGTGACAATAATATATACTGTATGTTAGAGCAGAGAATGGTAGACTTGGGAGGTTTTTGCAAAATTGTCTATATTAACTCTCTGCAGTCTGTTGGATTCTCATCTTCAGTTCCTGTGTTCTTTGCATGTTCTCATTTGGTTTTAACGATTTAGCCTAAAACAACAAACAGAATTATTGCACTCAAATGGATTCTCATACAGCAAATAGAAGGAGAATGGATCAATTTTCCTGCTTGTGCATGATGCAAAGTGCAGCTTTGCTTCGGGGAAGTGGTATTTTGGTGTCTCGACGAGTGGTGCGGCGGAGGAGCGGTGCAGCAGGGGGAGTGTCACGGGCGATCACGCACCACAACAGACATATTCTTTGTGATATTTTTGTCAGTTTTATTTGTTGAAAACCACGTCGTTCAAAATTAAAGACTCTTTTTATGCACGTTTTGCTTGTCTGTTTCACTTTCATTGTATACTATTTTACAAGTTGACACACATAACTGCTCAGAAAAGGAAACAAAAACAAATTACCGTTTTATCACTCAAAGATTACCAGCAGGTAAAAGTGCCTGATTCTCACTGACATCTGTTAGCCATCATGTCTTTTATGCACAGCATGAAGGCCGTACCTTTTAGCTGATTAACCCACTTTGAATAATTCCATTGAACATCGCGGTGGCCAGAGCTTACATAAAGCAAAAGAGTGAACAGAGCATTGACAGCTTTAATCGACCACTTTATCGCAAATGCTGAGTGGCACATACAATATGTCACATGTTCTAGCAGTGAGACTTGAACTGCTCCCTGATACGAATTTGAACGTCCCTGCTCAAGGATTTTGCTAGTTTCACTGCACAAAACACATTCAAAATCCCATTTGAATTAATTTTCAATTCTCAACATGTGCATCTCATACTGTAATATTCAGAAAATTCAAATCAAGACCAATACATTATCTTGCTTTAAGCATGACGTTAAGTAAACAACATAATCAAAGAGAGAGAGAGTATTGGCTCAGTGCAGAGAGAACTGTAAATGAAGTGTGGAAGCAAACTGGTTTAACTAGATATGTAGCCTGATGCTGGAAAAGGGATAAAAACTCAAAAGCAATTACAGTGTTGTCTGGCTTTGGCAGACAATAGTTGATTAGCCTTATGACTCCTGGACAATTGTGCACAGCCAAACCTAGTTGCTTTGTCATTTATCCAAATTAACATGAGTAGCAGACGAGTAAATGGCTGTAGCTCATTTTGCCTACAGCTCATCCAGTTTTGCAGATGAATTCAAGCATCTCTATTTATCACGGCATTTTCACCTGACACATACAGTACATAGCATGCACATTTTATCTCTGACTTCTATCATTAACCGCTGGATCAATCTGCATGTCAGTGGAGACCTTGCGCACAGCCTCGCAGTCAGATATTTCATCAGGCAGTGTTTAATGCTAATGCCATGTTCATGTTCATGGGAGCCTGTGATAGGGACCTTGTGATCTGAGACTGTTAGCAGAGTCACTACCCATCCATAGGGGTAATTAGGCCTATGTTTGGTCAAACAAATCGGTCCAATGGACAAATCAGATACTTGGCCAGTCTACTATAACCAAATTAGTGTTGTAATTACCTGCAGGACATGTCTTCATTAATAATTGCTGCATCTTTTGTTGTAACAAAATATCAATAGCCCACACCTTAACTGAATTAAAAACCCATTAGGTCACATTTTAGAAATATATGAAAATTAAATCGATTAAATCAATTAAATTCATGAACCAACTTCACTACAGCAAGTTTTGTTTCTCTATGCAAAAAAAAAAAAAAAAAAAGGACAAAATGTTCAGTGGCATTGCCATGTAGTCCACTGAATGATAATGCACAGAATAAGTCTAGACTGTGAAATTCAATTGGTGGGCAAATATCAATGCTGGACAGACAAATGATTATGGAGCTATTGAAGTTCACGGCCATGGCATACACTGCTGGATGAAAAAAAAAAGAAAGGAAAAGATTTCTGCTGAATGTTTCATGCTGGCAATATTTATTTTTTCACATTTTGACACAGCTTCAATGCTATGCGGGGCAGAGAGCCAACATGTTTCTCCCAAGAACTAAAAATGCCAGATCCTTCAGATTCTTCCAGAGCAAAGTGATGACGGCTGTACAAATATGAGTAGTTAAAGCAAAGACAACAAAGTATGTAAACACGCCTGTGTGGGCAGTGATTAAAATCTGATTGAATATCTTGTAATTACAAAATCAACATCGGTGTCCAGGTGTTAAAAGGACTGCTAAATGCATGTATGCATCCTACATTTGCACAGCCAGACCATTAGAATTAGACAAGCTTGACCATCATTAATACATTTCCCTCTTTGGAATTAGTTTCTCACCTGCCAGTGAGTTGAATTGATTTCGTGTCACAGCATCATCAATGAGGCATTTGTCTTGTCGCCTTCTGTTTTGGATGTAAACACATTTCACCTTGTCACCGTTTTATTTTCACAGGCTAATAATAGATTCTGGGAATAAATTAAACGACAATATTGAATATTGAGTGGGTTAAGCCAGTTGTTGTCAAATAATAGAATATACAGCGTGTGTTTGTTTTTGGTTTATGGCCACTATATGTTCCTCATATATGGTATTGTTTGGGTTGTGTCACCGGTTCAACAACACCCACTATCCTAAGTCTTTAAAGCCACCCCTGCTGGAATTGAGAGGGTACCCCTTACTCTTCTTCAATCTCGATAACGCACTAGAACGTGTGTGCACAGGTGTGTGTGCGTGTATTTGTGGGAGAAAAAGCCTTTGATTACAGAACTGCTTTTCTCCCCATCTGTCGTGCAGACGAAAGCGTCGCAATACTAATGACAAAATGAGGTTAACATTGAATCTCAGAGATGATGCGTTGCATCCCAACGGACATCCGCTAGTCCTTGTCTTTTTTCATTGTGCCACATGAACAATGCAGACAAGCAGAAGTGATTGTGTTCTGTGTCAACATGATGTGACTGCAGCCCAATGTTTGTGGCAATAGATGGACCGTGCTGCCATGGGAAATCAATTCCATAGGTGTCAACACAGACGATTGAGACGGCTATTGTGAGGTGGGAGTGGGCCAGGGTGGGCAGGTCTGCGTGTGTTAAGTGTGTGTGTGTTGTCTGCGAGCACGCATGTGGATCTTTAACATGTGTGTTTTTGCTTCATTTTGCATTTAACCCATAATTTCTTGCAACCGTGCATGCAACTGACAACTGAGACATTAGTGTGATTGGTGGAAACTGGTTAAATGAAATAAATAATCTTTAGACACCTCTTCTAAAGCATTCATCAATTCTGATGGCAGTTCATCGTGAGGGTTAATTATTCTTGC
>JBCAUF010000790.1:14915548-14925996 GCA_038406115.1 Haemulon aurolineatum | reverse complement strand
ATATACATCTGGAAAGGCAAGCTTTACTTTCATTTTGTCATGTGATGAGATTTATCCTTAACACTAGTGGATTAGTAAGTGAGGATGAGGATAAGTTGATCAGTGAGTTATCTAATGACTATTTAACTGTTTTAGACAGCAAACACATGTAAAAATCACGGTAAAGAAAATTAAATTTGATCAGTTTGAAAGAAAGTACTGAAATCCTGAGAACCAAAGGAATGCATGTGATGTCAACCCAAATAAGGAAAAACGAACAAATTGTAATAAACCACAACACTTAAGGTGGCAACGTTCCACTCACTCCCAAAGAAATTTATGTTTGTGATGATGACTCTTGCAAGGCAGAGTTAGTTTATTCATGTACGTATATTTTCGAAAGTATGATGTGCATTTAAGATTGTGAAGTTGCTTTAAACTGCAAAATGTACATGCTACTGTGGATATTAAAATAATACACCTTTCTAGCTTTTAGTATTTATTTAGTATCTTATATGTTATTTCAAATGTAAGTATGGAAAATTTAGAATACAGTCACATGAGAAATCTGAAATGCAACCAGTCTCACTGCTTGACACTAAAAACTGCCAATAACTAGTCTGGGCATGCAACCTGTCTCTGAACTGTAATTTTTTTATTATATGTGGATAATATGTGTAATCAGTACAATTTGCACATTTGGACTAATGGAGTAAAATTCTTTATCCATAAGGCTTTCAATGTGAGTCACATTTGACACGTATATATTTTGCTCATGGATGGTGTCTTGCTTCAATTGATTACACATCACAAAGAAAAGAATGGCTTTTTATCTTCTCACTGTGATAATGATGATAATTAACCAAAGTAGCATAAATGAATTCAAGCAATCAATCATAATTTCATGAACCGCTTCAATGAAAAGCACAAAACACACTCAAAAGTACAACTAAGACATCGATAGCAGATGTTCCTACAGCTGTAATCTCTTCCAGCACAAGAAAATGTTCACTTAGCTGAATTAATTGAATACCTCAGTCTATACTAATCGCATTTCAATGGCTTTTGATGGCTTCCCATTGAGTCCTTATGGTAGACATCTTTGGGCATATGAATAGGATCAAATAAACCTGAATGAAAGTGCTGAGATATTAAGATATCTTTTTTTAAAAATTATAAATGTAGTCATAATAAGCATAATAAAATCTGTTAGCATGATGGAATTGGAACCTTGGAAATTAAGTTTTGGAAAAATTAGTTTAGTGATATTTTATATGTATCTTATTGTCAGCAACCCATTCGTCCCATTTTCCCCTTTCCCCCTTTCCCATCACTTACCAGTGAGCCACATAGATGCATTACATGGCATGGGCACAGCAGCTGATGTATAGTCAGTCCAAAGCTAAATACTCAGCTATGCTCCTACAGTAATCTGTCACTGAATGTAGTCCCCAATAACGACACTATTTACTCCTGTTAGAGTAAAGTTTGTCATAAAAATTCAGTGCCCAACAGTTTTAAAGCTTATTTTTTTCATTGTGTATATCTTTGTGACATTTAATTTACTTTTTCAGTAGAAACCAGCTGTGCCCTTTCAGTCTAAGTAAAAATTAGTCTGTCAAGTATTATTATGCATTTGTCAGTATATCATTGTAACAATACAATGAAAGCATTATTTTTAGAAGCAACAATGTGGAAAAATAAGATATGAATCCAAGATGACACTTTACAAAATCTAAATGAATCTAAATTAACTAGTTAATCATTTTCCCTCATTCATTTGACATATAATTAAGTCTTGATCAAAACGCATCAGTGTATCAACACAAATATGTTATGTGTGTGTGTGTGTGTGTGTGTATATATGTATGTACTGTATAGACGTAGCCGTATAACAATAAAAATCAGGTGCATCACTGTGTTGAATTGTGTACTCCTCTGCTGTAATAGAGAATTCATGTTTAATGATGTCCACCAATCACTTTAACTAATCTTCCATTCATTTTACTCCTCCTTAAACTCAAGTGCCGGCCTCATGTTGTGATTGGTGAAGAAATAAACAGATACTTATACTACCCCTGCTCCCACCCACCCGTCGACTTTTGCCCCCTGAAGTTCTTTTTTGAAAGATTGCCTCATTAACTCTTACTTGTAGCAGAGCGGTCCTCAACATGCTGTTTGCAAAAGGCCAAGCTACAGCACTACTAGCACCATCATGTGCACATGGTGCTAGTCAACACTGAATTTGACCCAAATACTTAAAAGTATTTTATGACTCTATGAACAAATGTACCCCCACCCCCTCAACCCTCCTCCCACACCGGTGGTATCTGCCAGCAATTATTTGGAGCAACCCCACAGGAAGAGCCATCTGTAGCTGATTTCAATTTCCACACAGACACAGGGGGATGTGTGCCTTAAAATCTTTAATTGAGATGGATTGGGTCATCCAATTAACCCCAACACACTTGGGTGTCCTTTGTGCAGTTGAAGCCTTTGCTTTGGGGTATTGTCACAAATCTTTAAGTCACCACAGAACTAGTACACCTGTCCTCACTGTCTTTATAAAGCTTAATTGTGTTGAGCTCTTCCTCAATCATAAGGCAGCTTTTTTTTCCCACTTCCTTTTTATACACTTGTGCTGTGATGCTGTGAAAATCCATGTGCAAACATATATGTGATGACAACGGGAGCATTGTGACGTGAAACACATTCATCTGCCAAGAAAATGCTGCTGTTGATCAAGGTTGTTGATTCAGATTTGTCACATGATATTTTCTCTTTAATTTGCCTCGTTATTTGATTTCAAGCGAATGGATTTGTCACGGCCGTCAGTGTCACACAACGAGGCCGTGTGCTCTGTTCGTACATTGCACACACATATCAAATGCGACTGTTCATGTGTAGCAGCAACATGTGTCACGAGTGCTGCAATCAGTATTGGAGCTTGTGCTTGTGCACTACTGCTATGGAAATTTGCGGTTTACGTCTCGCACCGGGTACCCAGTAATTTAACAATTGCATTTCCACTGTTGCAGCAAAAACGTAATTATGAAAAAATTTCATGATAAAATATTCATTCTTAAATCTTAGTGGGTTTGATTTTCCTTCCAAGCAGACAGACGGAAAACTAACCCTTACCCTGACCTGCATGTTTTCAACAATTCAGCAGCAAGCGATGGTCTCCGAAGATTCATTAGAGAGAATGGCAAACGAAACAAAACAAAACAAAACCAGACAAAAAGGAAAGTTATCTTCTTAGTGAAAAATAAATAAATAAAAAATAAAGGTCTGAATTAAAGTTGGAGTCACCACACCTCCCTCTTTCGTGAATTAAAGATAATAAGACCTGCCATATTTAATTGTTTGGGGGAAGTAAAGCAGGCTCATCTTTTGGGGCAATTTAATTTGAAATGCAGTTCTTCAAGGCAGGGAGAGCAGCCAGAAGTCATGCAGAGAAAATAGTCTTAATTGTTTAATCCATATCAGTTA
Organism: Haemulon aurolineatum; assembly: GCA_038406115.1. NCBI lineage: Eukaryota > Metazoa > Chordata > Actinopteri > Lutjaniformes > Haemulidae > Haemulon > Haemulon aurolineatum. The sequence continues at coordinate 14,922,525 of JBCAUF010000790.1, read as the reverse complement.
TGCACCATATGGGAGAAATTACAGGTGCTGTGCGATGGGATAAACACTACAACTAAACAAATGTCTTAGGGGCAGTCTACACTAGTTTGTGTCTTTTAAGATCAATTTGTCTTGGCTCTTCCCCCCTCAGACCAACTAATGATATGTGCATGAATTAAAGCAATGCATTTCAGCTTTTAAGGCCCTGCTAAAAGCTCAAAGTCTGTTTGCCAACATCTTTTAAATATACAGGCAACACTATTATACATTTGAATAGTAGCACATTTTCCACTGAGTGAAGTTTAACGTCAGCACGGTATTGAGCTATAGCTTGTCTCACCATGCATATACATACACTACTAGAGTATATGAATGGTAGCTTTCAGTAGTCATTTGTTCTATAACCCTTGACAATGGGTATTCTATCATTGGGATTTGAGAATTTTTGCCTCAATGTGATTTATTTTGACCGTGTTAATGTGTTTCACGAAAGGGTCGCAATTACCATACCATTAATCATACTATAATTAAAGTCAATGGCTTAATTGTGACACAAAACCTCTATTTCCTGAAGGAATTAATAACAGCACTGTCATTTTATAGCAGGAAAAAAAAGTACCTCAAGAATCTTCTTTCTAAAACTGCTGCAGGACACCCATCGTTTCCATTCTTATAACACTAATTTATGTATGTATGTCTCTGTATGCATACAATATAGTTTGTTGCTACAATGTATTGGTTGCCTGGATACAGACTGTGCCCTGATCTAATTTCGTCCCTTGTGTAAGTCTCTGAAGGACAAAAGCTACAGGAATAAAAGAAGCATGAATGGGAAAAAATGGCCCTGTGGGTGTACTATAGGAAGGTTTCAGCTGTATAAAGGGTGGACATTGAAATGAAAAAAATAAAATAAAAATAATATAAAAAAAATTCAATAATAGAATAAGTGTTGTTATGTCAGTATGTACAGTATAGTCTTGGTAAGATGCTGTTTTCAAACAGCAGGCTACATATGGTCTGCACATTGGTCATTTCACACACTGAATAGAAAGAACAAACAAACGCAGGTAATGAATTCATGCTCATTGTGTCCAACTCACAAACAAAATGCATTGTTTGTCACTGGCATTGAAGAATACACAGTAGTACCTTTTGCCCACCCCCCCGCCCCCGCCCGTCTTTGACCAAACAGAATCATGCAATCTTCTCTTCAAACTCCTCTCCAATTCTTCGGCCTCAAAAAAAGGGTTTCGTTTGATAGCGGCAATCCTGGAAAGGTCACAGGCATCAAGAAAATAGACGGAATGAGCCAAGAGGATTTCAAGTTGTATTAATGAGGACCCCCTTGGCCAGCACCCGTCTTAGAGGTCAGGCCATCACCTAAAATGATAAAGATTTATCATGGGGAGGCAAGGCTGGTCAAAGCGTTCTCTTATCTTGGGCTCTGCCTTTTACAGCAGCAACCACTGTCAAGAGTCTCACATGGATGAAAGACTTGGCCACTCTCCACCACTGTTGCAAACCTCCAGAAATATTCTGACGTCGGTAAATAATTCATCCCCTATATTTTGTACTCTTTGAGAATTCTTGAGGAGGTGCAAGTACATTATGCCATGCTCCCTACACCAGGAGACCCTAACTCAAAAAAAAAGGAAAAAAAAGGTGGCTCACACAGAGTTACCGACAGCTTACTGATACTACAAGGACCAAATTGAAAGAGATATTTTTTTCATTCACTACAGTCTGAATGTGGTACCTGCTTTATTTACATCAGCCATGCATATTTAAATATCAATTCTCACTAAGATACAAACTTTCTGCCAGTGATTATGTGAACCATCAAATTGAAACTCCATCATTTAACTGCATTTCAGTTTGTCAATGCAACATTTGAATATGTGATATAGATATTTAGCGTAAAAAAATTAAAATGAGTAACGTGAAAATGATATGACACGTTACACAATCAGTGATATTGAGGTAAATTCAAGCCTTGTATCAAATGTATCAGAATTTGAAGCACATAATATTCAGAGTCATCTTAAATAAATGCTGTGAATTGATTATGATGAGACCTTGATTGTGTAAGGCTTTCCAGTTTAATAGCAGGGGTCCTGTTCCAGTAACATAGTGGTGCTGCAAACCAACTTCAAATGTATACAGCAGGTCATGTATATGTATTTGTCTCTACCAAAGGATCTCTGTGATGTTGGAACACCAGTGGCCCCTGAAGAGAAAAACATTGTTGATATGCCAGCCATGGATTTCTGTATTTTTCATTTTTTTATTTATTTATTTTTTTACAGTTTGAAGCCTTTTCATGGATGGTCCTGTGTACTCTAGAATTTTGTGAAAGCTGCTTTGGAGAGAAACGCTAACAGCAATCATCAGGTTTGCAATAATTTCAAGCATGGGGAGAATAAACCATGCTGGTATATCGAAGATGATTTGATGTAAAACTAATATACTCAGCCCAGGAGCATGTACATATTTGTCGTGATTTTTTCCTTGATTTATACAGTATATTTTTCTTTGTGTTTCCGCTATTGACTTGAATTCTAATAGCAAACCCTGAGTAAGATGTGCTTTTCTTAAGTCGCGAGCGAAGGTTTCCCTCTGCTTGTGCTTTTCAAAGGTTTAAAAGAGAAAACATTAAACGACACTAAGTGTTTCTAATCAACAAATTGATGGCAAACAGCTAAGGTCAGGGTTTAGAATCTTTTTTACTGAAATCAAATTCCCACAGGCTCTAAAAAACTTTCTGCACACACTGTTTAGGTTAGACCAGATGTTTGAATTATCTATGAGCTTGACCAGGACCAACCACCTCCACCTGAGCACATTAGTCACTGCACAGCAAGTGAAGACAGTTGTGCAACTGCGTCACATTGACTGGGCTAAGGCTAAGTTTAGTGTCCTTAAGACCAAGAGCAAATATGTCATCTTGTCACTATGTTAACTGTAGTAACGTCCTGAAAATGACTTGATAATATAACCTTCCACCAAATCTGTTTACATTATGCACTTCCTGCGTGTGATACAAATTTATTCTGGGTAGCTCAAATGCACTTGCCAGGCCAAAATCCATTTTCCCTGTCAGGGTTTTTAGTATGCCTCAGCCTTCTTTACTGTCCATCTTAAATAAAGTAAATATTCTTCAGGGAATGGACTGAAATCTCCACAGAGAAAATCAAAACATCACATTCGTTAATGATATTACGGTGGTTTCAGTGACACTTTCTGATGTCAGCTTTCCCCATGAGACCAGTTTCAATTATGATTAAGAATAACGGAGCACATTCAAGTGACAGTATTGCTTTTCAATAATTGCAATGCTTTTCACAAGGGACTGTGGTCAATAAGGGAGGCTCTAGAAACCACATAGAAATCAAACTAAATGTTCAGTGATTTAATACATTTGTGGGTTATTGTCATTTTCAGTGGAGTAGAATATTCTTGTTTTTTTTTTTTTTTTTAATCCCTTTTCTCTTTTTTTTTTCTTTTTTTCCCAGGCTGATGTTGTTATAGGCTGGGTTACATGGCTTAAACAGATTTGGCTCCAGTATCTTTGTGGTGTCTTCCTGCTCCCCAAACACGTTTGCCTTGGAAATAGAGTTCAGTGGCAAGGAGCAGCCATTGCAGGCCACACCATCCGCTAAATGTTTAACTTTCCTAAAGGAGTCATTCAAAACAAGAACGGGAACTTGTCTATTGGGAAATACCTCCGGATTAGGGGGGCTGAAAGATTGAAAAAGTAATTTGAAAAATAATGGGCTTTTTAATGACTAAACCTATGGGACACCCAGATGTGCTCTTTGTTAATTTTCACTAGTGTAATGTAAAATTCCAACTGCTTAATTACTCTAGGACACACAAAGCAACTGGTTTTTAACGAAGCAATTATGGGAACAGCTTCTACTACATTGCACCACAGCTTCCATTCCCCACCAGCTCCTTCCTTGATGAGCACTACTTTTTGGTACAAGTTATGAAGCTTTTCATGTCTTAAGCAATGACAGAAAATCCAGAGTATTTCTTTAATCAAAGGTTTGTTTTGGCTCCCGAGACCCCACATCATTTGAATATGGCCTAATTCTCAATTTCTTACAGAATAAAGTAACTTAATAATGGATGTTTCATAAATAATACTGATATTTACCACCAATCTCAGCTTTACTGAAATTGAGAGAGGGAGAGAGGTTTCCTGAAATGCATTAATTCAGTCATTTTTAGACTAGTATAACAAATAAATAAATATCATTATTTATATTTGTTATATATATTATCTTGCATAAGTCACAAGAATTTGCAACTGATGGTGGCAATTTTTAGCTTTGCTGTAGCCTTTAAAGGTCCAGAAATATTGCTAAGGACAATATCTTTTGACATTTCGGTTGTTGTTTCTTTTCTTTTTTTTTTCCTCCCATAGATCAATAAAGAAAACTACCCAGGCAGCATTAAACCTCCTCCCCAACCCCCCTGGGAGTAGCTGGGGAACAGCTGTTGGTAAATATCATTACAATATTACATGCTTTATCGTTGCTTTAATGGTGAAATATCAGATGTCCAGGCTGAAAAGACATTAACATTTAGAACAATCAATATAAGTTGCACATTTTACGAGAGACATTTTCCAGCTGATAGAGAAACTTGCCTGATGCCTGAGGTGTCATTCATTAACGGATGTTGAAAAGATCATTGTAATTTGTATAACTTTTGGACGGAATGTGATCTTCACATGCACTTCTAATGTTTTCTCTTTTTTTCCCTCTTTATTCTGCGAGATTCTGTAGATTTCCATACATATTACTGTAGACAAAGGACATTAAATTTGCACACACTGAGATGACAAAGTCGAAGTCACTTTGTGTTCGCTATAAAGTTGTGTTATTTAGTTATTCATACGCTCCACAAATAGACAATGTATTTTTATTTAAATGGCAGCAGCATCAATGAAATGAAAATTGCATTACCATCCTTTTGTTTTACATCAATAGGAATGTCAGTGTAACCTTTTTAATAAATTATAGCAAAAGGTGCAGCCCTTTCAGTGATATATCATTGTATTTTCAACTTTTCCCTTTATTTAATTTCCAATTGTAAAAATACAGCGTGCTCACTCAGTTCCCCGTAACATAAAAGTAATAAAAGGCTCAAAAGGAAGAGGAAAAAAAAATCAACCCACCTCAGCTCCAGACCAACTTCAAAAATTAAAATTGTGCCTTTGAGATGCAAATGCTCAAACAATATTCTTCATGTTGGATCTAAATTGCTAATGTACACAGTGTATAAACCTAGTGTGTCCCTTTCAAGACTGGATATCTTGGAGACATGAACCTGATGGTGTTGGTGTTGATCAAAGGGCCCGCTCGTGTCACGCTGCTCCCCCAGAGACTGAGGAGTCATTGAAATGCATTGGAACACACATATCCAGTGTTGAATGTTTATGTTGTTTAATAGCTCAACACTTGTAATTACTCAACCTCCAAAAACAAGACGTAGAATTTGGATAAACTGCTCTGAGGACAAATGCACTGAAAATACTGTAGAGATCAAACGATCAGAAAAATGCTTCATCATATAATTTTATCCCAAATGAGAAACAAAGACAGCAATTGCTGCATATAATGCTCATCAAAAACACCTGAAACAGTCATTTTAAATTCAGGAGGCGTTTCTATGACAGCAGGCTACTCCTTTTGATCCCATACGGGGTTGCACCTTGATAGACCAACTATATGGATTAATAGCACTAGTTACAACACAGCCTTAGGCCCCCTATATCTACGTTAATAGAGCCTATCCATTCCTGTCAGCTACTGGGGACTGATGGAATTGCAGGGGTGGCTGTGTATCCACACAGCAAATCATAAGCCCTCAGATATCGCTTGAGCTGGATGACTGCAATTTTCATTTAAAACCAAATATATAACAGTGAGATATATCAAACATAGTCAGACAATCTTTCTCTGAAAGGGGTCTGGATGAGGGGAATAGCAGGTTGCTTGTCTTCATTTCCAGTTTGGTGGCCGACACACACACACACACTTTATGAGGTCCAATCTGACTGATGCAAAGGTTTGTCTTTGTGTGCTGTCGTAGAAAGAGCAAGTGTATCTGAGCAGAAAGAAAAGCTGTGTTCCTGCCAAAGTCTATCATGTCACAATAGCGGATCTTTCCATCCAGACATTGTGGAGCCACCTTCTTGGTTGGAGAGACATGGACACCTGTATTAGCAACAGAGCTGGGAGTAATACAAGACTTTGCATTGATTAACAGTAGTTTTAACAGTAACACATATTTTGGGAATGTTAATATCTTGTAAATTTAGAAAAAGAAAGAACCTTAAAGATCTCATTGGACATGTCTGAAGACTCTGCATCTTTTTTCCACAAAAAAGTTAATTTACCAATTTAAAATTCTTTAAAGGACATCTGTCCCTTTTACACTTTATTTGGAAAAAAACAGAATCAACAAATATGCAACTATTTTTCATTTTGAAAGTTTAAAGGTACCCTGTGGAAGTCACATTAAGAATTACTCAGCAAAACACACTGCTCATATCACCAAGGTGTAGCGAAAGTGATGAATGCATAATTGCTCATAAAACATCTGCAAAGTAGTTTCTTAAGCATTTTAAGACCTGCATTGTTTATATCCATGTTGTCTCTGTAGTATCTGACGTTTTGTATGTTTACCACATCTCCTTCACTGTCTTTGCTGGTGTGACTAAATTTGCCATCACTACCTGTTGCTCACTGGAATAGTGTGAAACCATTAGCAGCAACAACGTGCAACATTGCTCCGTAGCCACATCTGGCAGTGTTGACGTTTCATGTTTTTACATTCTGCAAGTTGCAAATTGGACCACGACTGGCTTCCAAACCAGTTGTGAGGTCACAAAAGTATTGCTCATATGTGCATCTAAACAAACTAAATTTTAAAGGGAGCACAGGCAAACTTTCAGCCCTCAGTGTCAAGCTTGGTGCTGACATCAT
>JBCAUF010000790.1:14889600-14903375 GCA_038406115.1 Haemulon aurolineatum | reverse complement strand
TCCTGACTTTAGCGCCACAATAAGGTTGACGTTTGTAGTTTTTATTAAAATCTAAACTACAACTGACTACAATTCAGGCATTCATCTTCTCCAGAAGATGATCTTATACTTATTGCACTATGATCGGGTTCAAGTTTCAGTTTTTCTAATCAGTTTGTTTTAAACCAAGTGGTAAACATAATCCTTGCTAAATCTAAACAAGCAAACATTGTCATTGTGAAAATGTTAGCATTTTTTAGTTTATTAGACTTGCACTCGTCTTTTATTGACATATGCTTGTTATTATCTTTGAACTGTTTATGTGTTTCTTCTTTTGCACACTGCTCCTGAGAAACACAGTTTTGCCCCACTATGTGTGTTTTTTTACAGATATGGCTGCAATGACAAATAAACTTGACCTTGAACTTATTTAGCTCAAAGCAACATAATGCAAGTACAGCCTCATTAGTGAGTGCAATAGCAGGCTTTTCATCTTGTCTAATCTTATGTGGCAATTGTCTCTTACTCGTACACACTTAACGCTTGGTTAGGTAATATGCTCTTTTTATTGCTGAAATTCTCCTTACACCCCGATAGCCACCAATAAATTAAATTGTATAAATATCCTGTGTCTATGTCTATTGTAGGATCATAGTAAACATGGCTATTTTCATTTGGACCTCATGACAACCTGCTCGCACCCTGACCATGCTGTCACTGCAACATGATATAGTTGACGATGTGTCTGGGTGTCTTGACTGACAGTAAAGGGGGAGGTGCACAAGTTCCATACTTTCTTGCAAATTTTTCTGAAGTCACCTGACCTAGCTTTTAACTACTTTTAATTGCTCTAAAACATCTGTTTTATAGCAATTGTGACTGTTCAATCTACACACCTTTGAGTAAAACAAACAATGGTTTTATGTGGACTTTAGAAGACAGTCACACAACACAATATTTCATTGTCAGATCACGAAATATTACTGACAGTGCAGCTATAGACAAATGTCAGAAATGCCCTCTGCATTGATTCCACCAACAACAAACATGTTCATTTCAGGTAAAGAACAAAGGATGGGGAAGGAATGGGATGAAGGGCCTGAGCCTGATTATGATAAATGTCACACTTTGAATCATATGTTTTTACTAAAATTATCTGACAGACCAAAGGAAGATTTATGAGCCTGTGGAATATTTGTATTTTTTCATTGGCCTCACCATGGATGTGCCCTGGCACAGTCAGCACCAATTCAAACACAGCTGGCCTGCTCAGGGAAATTCATCTACCTTCATTAGGAATGCCAAAGTGACTCTGAAGATGCAATTCATTAATCCTCGGCAGTGAACAGTGTTCTTCATATTGTTATGGAAAATCAATGTGATTGAGCTGGAGGGCTGCCAGCACAGGCTTCTGTTGAGGAGCCATGCAACACAGCTCTAATTTATGCGGGCGGCATCGCCAGATCAAGGAAAAAAATCCCAAAGCACATCACACAATGTTAGCCTTACTTAACCACAGGGTCAGCATCATCACAGAACAACAGTGTGTTCACAGTGCAGGTGGGTATCTGACAAAGTGTGAATGAGGATGATAGATGATATTGCAGCATTTTGCTCCATCCTGTAGTTTACTCTGTCTCGAATCTACAGGTCCCCAGCTTGCCCACATGTGGTAAATGATCATGAGTGACAAGCCGTGGCAGTCAGTAATGCGATGATGCAACTGGTTACCTTTCAAGTACGGACCGCTTGTATTCATCAGCTGTTAAACAAACTGTTACAAAAGGTAACTTTGTAAAGGTATAATGGTAAAATATATTTAAAAAAAAATACTTTTCTCATCACCTGGGGAGAGCTGTCTGGCAGAGGAGCAGAAAATGTCATTGTGTCAGGTTTGAAGGGTTTTGGACTAAACTGCGTCTATTTTCCATTTTGCACTTAAAACACGAACAAGTTCCAGGGAGACTTCTGAGGAGGCAAAGGATCTCTAAAAGACGTCTGAGTTTTGAAAGTAGCCCTTGGATTAGAAGTCAGGCAGTGCAAATGCTTATCTGGAGGTCGAATTTGATTGAACTGCAATACTAAAACTGCCATTTCATATTAAATAAAATATACAAAACAGAAATTTACAAATTTCAAAATGTCAAGAGCTCAGGGAGCCCATGGGTATTCTTTAGCTAAGTCTTCGTAGTCTGGCAGACATCAGTTTCAGATTCTGTTGCTGTTCTAAGATTATGCTGAGCATCATTTGAAGTATTTTCAGGGCCTTGTGCACTCCCTAGAATATGTTATATGATAACTGATGCTGACTGGGGATCATTTCATAGTTTAAAATTTGACATTCTGAGAAACATGTAGCATATAGATACAACAAGTTTCTTTCACTTTCTCTGTTCAAAGAAAGGGTGGGTAAAAAGATGTGCTTTGGGAGAAGAATATTTTTGGGCTCAGAAGAGCATTTGCACTAACTGCAAGTTAGAAAATATAGACAAGTGTATGTCATGATGTAGAGTTTTTCCTTATTGTACTAGAATTATTACATGTTATATATATTTTGATGAGTTTGGTGTTAATAACATCCTATCATGGCATTTTCGTTCATTTCTATTTATGAATCAAAATGGTGAGAATCAGGAAGTCTGTCAAATGGTAATAAATGCTGAAACTTAAGATCTCCCCTGAGTTAGTGTTACATTTTATGAAATTAAACCCAGAAGCCTGCAATTATTATTTAAATTGGCCAGCAGTCTGTTACAGAATTAGAAACTTGCATTCATGAGACTTCAAAGCTGTTATTATAAATGTTTTATGATCAATATGTCATTCTATCACATCGTGAAACACAACATTTACAATTGTTGAAGACTGGAAGTGGTTAGCAAATAGCAAGGTTAAGCAACTTAATCAAGTTGCACCTGCTCTGCTTGACAATGCCAATAAAGTCTGTATTCACCCAGCAGACTGGCAGGGACAAGTTTCACACTGTTCTTGTAATGCGGCACATCGAAATCATCAGCATGAGCCCAGTCATGTCCTTCACATTTGGTAACGGCTGGTTCAAGAAAAAGACAGGCTTCAACACAGCCGTCCACAACAAATGCTCAGCTTTTCTGTAATTCTTACACCATTTCAGTCACCACTCACCTCTGCAAGGGAGCAACAGTGTGCAGGATGTGTCAGCTTGAATAATGGCTTCCAAAACCTGTCAAAACTGTAGACCTCAATATGAAAAGCAGAAACAATGGTCTCAGGAGGTGTTAAAATTGTCAGAATGAAAAAGAAAAAGAAAAAAAAGAATCAGGTAGAGGTAAGCATTAAACAGCTGCTTTAAGCCAGCCTGAACAAAAGCTAAATTGGTGATTTTTTTCCTACCTCTTTCCTGTAATTGAAAAATTGTGATGCCCCAACATCTTAGCAATTGGGTTTGTTATGCCAGACAAACATGACAGTAGCTGAATGGAGGCATAGAGAGTTATTTTTTAAGATAACTAGCTCAGCTACAATTGCAGTTACATTGTCTGAACAAAGATAACGTAGATTTCTTTTTGCTCCACACTTTGGCTAAGTAGCTTTCAAACTTCACTGGTCAAACTTCAACTCCACTGTTTCTGTAGTTGTTATTGTTATTGTGTCTGCCTCTGTAAGGTGCAATACCCATACAGTGACGGAGACAAGGTGTGGACATTTTTAATTTACACCTTATCCATCACATTAAAATGTGACTTCATAATCATCATCATATCCTTTCTAGCCTCCTCGTGTGCGCTCCAATAAAGTTTGAGACCAAGGGTTAGTGTTGGGGTTAGGGTTCGAGTCATGGCCTGTGTTCTCCTTAAATGGAAGGCTAGTCACCTAAGATACTGTTTAAGAAATAAACAAACACTTCTCCTGACCTCCATCTCCACAACCTTACCTTGATGTTTTAGATAAATCTATAACTAGCAAATAATAAAATTATTTCATTGGCAATCAGGATTTTCAACTTATTAAGCACCAAAGGATGTCAGCCTTTGCCCCGTTGGCATCGTATCACTGGGCTACTTGTGTATGTTTAATTAGTGTTGAGAACTGACAGGCCCGCTGCTCCAAGTTCCTTGATGTTTGCTGGTTGCCTTTGGCACCACTGACCACATAATCATTGCTGGGCACATCAGGGACAGGGCTTGATTTTCAAAGCCTTTCGCTCCACTGATTCGCTGTGCATCCATGAGATTGATCACAGTGGTTTATCTGTGGCAACATGTGCTTCATCCCTTCAGATTTGGGAGGTGGTTGCCTGAAGGGGTTGTGTCCTTGCTCCAGCTCTGGCTGAGGCACCACGCGAGCTGCGAGTAGGAGGGACACTATGACAGCAAAACAGCCACGGCCCATCAGAAGTTGCCTGTGGCCCCCTTGTGATTAAAGCAGCGCTCGGCAGAAAGAGGCACAGAGGGAGAGGAAGAATTGGAGAGATGGAGAGAGAGGGGGAGAGAAAGAACCAAAGATACCATCAACTGTTGCTTCAAAAGAGGACAGATAAGTGTGGCCTAACATTCATTAGGTCTTCTACTCAATTAAACAGAAATTATTTCTTATCTTTCCTCTCTGGGTAAATTGACAACATATCAAAAGATTGAAACTTTGCTGCAAGCTTGATGGCAAAATAAAATTACAAAGGCTAAGGCAGAAGAAAAACAACATAATTCTGTAAACAAAGCATGGTTTGGGTGCATACATTGTGTAATATTTCTCTTACATTTAAGAAGAGAATGGGGGAAAGCATCTCCACAGTGATTACAAAGCAGGAGCAGAATTTAAATAGATGAAAATAAATGTAGTGGCACTAAATCAAAGTGGGAGGTAGTTGCTACTGTTTTTGGTATTCAGAAGATGGTGCTATTTGTTTGAGTATGCATTGTATTCATGAATCTGTTTATTTGCTCCCTGTGGCTTTCACAGCTGCCCTCTGCAGAAAGATTGTGTTTTATCAACACCGCTTGACACAGCCAGGAGTCATTGTTACAAACATATGCACATTCTATATTAATTTGTTGGGGCTTCAAGAGGAAACAAATAAATATATAAACAAAAACAACATACACAAAATATGTTGACATCAATACTATTCTGCTCAAATTGGGCCTCTGCATATGCTCCTATTGTGTGAAACACATGCATGTCAGAAACTAATTTTCATGCAGGAGGCCACCTCTATTACTGTTTCTCCTGCTAATGCCACTATAACAGCCACAGCAAAGCATGAATATTTATTTCAGCTGCTGCTATTGTAAGCTCTGTCATGCAAAATCCATATAGCCTAATTAAGAAAGGCTTGATCACCTTTCCCTCTTTAATTTTCATGGTAGAAATGTGAGAGACTTAAGATCTAAGGTGCTTTGCGTCACAGATGGTTAAAAACAAAGTACCTGCAGCTGGGACCAATCATGCTTTCAAAGTGTGAGTAAAATCTAAAAGTCAAATAAAAAAAATGTAATCAGCGTAAGGAAGCTGAAATGTTTAAATTTATTGGCTGTGTGATCTTTTCTCGTCTGTCCGCCTCACTGCGGCACTTTGCACCAGTTGGAAACAAGAGTGGGACTTTTGACTGAAGCAAGAGAGGGAAGTGTTGGGGTAATTTACACTAATTTGAGCGAACTCAAATCTCAGAGCTTATTCCACAGGAGACCTCAAGAGCACTTTCAGACGGTCAAAAAACTGTGGTAGTGTAGCCAGGAGAACAAGATCATTATTTCCATTGCACTTGTTCCATATACTGTAAGCCAGAGACAAGCCCAGAGGGAAGGGAATTGGCATTGATTTTTCTTTAGAAATTGATTTTTCTCTTCACTGACAACAGTGTGAAGGCTTCAAAAATATCAACAGGAGTGAATATGAACAGCAGTAGTTCATAAAGTACTCGCTCCAAAAATTCATACCTCTCATCTGGTCATACATGGTGCTCTTTAGGACAACATCACACCTTGTATGTCACCCTTATAAAAATCCAAATTGCCCAAGTTTGTAGCATAAAGTAGAACAATATGAAACGGCTGGTGCACCATTTACTGAAACAGAGAGCACTAAACATGATTGAATGCATGTTTTTTCTTTTTTTCTCTTTTTATTGGTGCCAAATTGCAACTTTCAAAGTCCCCTTTAAAATACTGCTAATAAAAATAAGAAAAATAGGCTTCTGTGCAAACTAACTTGCATCTCAGATTAAACACAGATACAATATCATATTAAGATACTTTCAGGGCCCTTACAATGGAGTTTGATGTCAGTAAAGAAGATTAGCAATGGAAAAGATCGGATTTAAAGATTATGTTTGGTGTCAGTTTCTATGAATCCACAAAGCAGCCATTTTGGAGTCTTCAACTATCGCCTGCACAGAAAACTGTGGTTGTAGAGGCAGCTTGATATACAATGCAAGCAATGCAGTGACAGGCTGTGTAGTAGGAATCTGTTTTTAAGTAGAAAGTAATCAAGGTTTCTCCTGCCTCAACATGGTGCTAATTCAGGAAAAAAAATGCTCAAGTGAAGACCAAATTCTTCCGTTGCTTAACTAAAAACCAAACATTTGCAAAGATAATTGAGTATAATTTAACTAGGTCTGCATCTGCTTTACAGTAAAAGCTAATTCTGTTCCCACTGGAAGGCTATGGAAGTTGTTTTTTTCTCTTTCTCTGTGAAGGAACTAAAGACAGTCTCGAGTTTGTATTAACAGCAACATCACAAACATGCTAATATCTGCACCTGTCCTCTTGTGTTTTCTCTTACCTGCTGTCTTATGCAAAAGGTTGCACAGACAGTCTGGGCTGTTTCTGTGTGCTTCTGCTCTTTTTGTTATTTAATGGCCGCGATACAACACATCATTGTTCTCTATTCCATCTGTTTATTTTTCTTTTTTTTTTAGTTACAGGAGAAATACGACAACTTAGAAAGCAGAAGTAGGAGACATATTGAGGAGGAGACAGTTGTAAATTGCGGCATTTCATTGAAAAACAACACTTTGCAAGAGACTGATCTTCAGAAATGTATTATGTCTGAAATGTAGTAGTCTCTGGTTGGGGAATTTCTTCTTAAGCAGACATCTTCCCTAAAGCTCAACACAGCCGGCTCTATAGGTATTTACGCCCTCACACTGACTGAACACGAACCCCCGAGCTCTCTTGATCCCATCACACTCACTTACACACACACTTCGTTCTCCTGCTTTCATCCTGCATATGTTTATCTCTCGAATACATTTTTAATGGGAACGTGTCAATAATTGTTACCACACACAACTATGGCAGAGGGCAGCAAGAGTTCACATCTCACACGTCATGGCTTGGTTTATAGGTCCGCTGACTGTGTTTGACAGTGATTAGTATGACCTGTCTCCTTGCTGTGGCAGCCTCAGATTCTTTGTATAAGGTCATGTAAATATGCACCATATTAATGTAATTATGCAAAACCATCGGGTGCAAAAGCTGTCCAGAACTGACACATCCCATTCAATTAGAGGTTACACTGATGTAACTGATGTACTTACTTCCTAGGAAGTCTCAACAGCAGATTTCAACGCTGTGGGCCAATTTGATACACTTCCAGTTTTGCAGCGAGAGAGCATGTATAGAGTGACATGCTGCAAGGAAAAAAAAAAAAAAAAAAGAAACTCTTTGTGGTTCGGAGAAAAGCATGGGATTAGTGGTTTTTTTTCTCTGCCTCTGTGCTTAATATATCCATCAGTGTGCAGGGGACGTAATTATTCCTGAAAGGTGGAACAAGGAAGTGGCTTTTACGCTTGCAGAAAGCATTCCTCAGAATGATGACCGAAGGAAGTGAGATCAGAAGCAATTAACTACTGAGGGAGGAAAGTCACAGGGCTCTAAATCTTATTGCTACGCAGCACTTAGGTTTGTGTTGTTGTTAATTACCAAAGTAGCTCACACAAGTGAAACGAAATCAGCGTTTTTCTTATTGAATTCTCCTTTTGTTTGTCAATAAGGGTGTGCTTTACAGAAAAACAGGATGGAGATGCAGATTTTTACACCATTTCTCTTTTTTTTTTTTGGGATGCCAGACTTCTCAAATTGTATTGCTGAGATAGCAACTTTTTGTACCGCTGTAGTTTTCTTGGAGCACATTTAAACTGTGTGAAAGGTCATCAGTCCTAACCTGCCGCGTGAAACATTTCCAGGACTGCTGTTGTAGCCCTGATACCCTCTGTGGTTTAGATTGACAAGCGTTAAATAGCTTGGCGGCAGCTCCTATATGCTCTATTATCACAAGAGGACATATCGACTGTTCCTGTTTAATGCATCAAGACTCCTCCTGTAGCACCCTGTCTCTGGCCTTCATCTATGATTCATTTTTATTACCCATCATTCCCAGGACACAAGCCCCCCGAGGCTTCTACATGGCACGTGGGGTGGAGCGGAAGTTAGCTGACACCTAATCTGCTCAATGGTGGACCAGTGTTATTTATTGGGTCCCTCGGTGAATCCCGATTCGCTCAAGAAACGGGGCTAGGAGGAGATCAAGCATTCAGTGTACATAGACAAAACACATAATGTGGTGAAAGCAAGGTTGTGGGGCAGGTTCCGTTAATGTCCTATATTGAAAAACACGATGAAATAAAAATTCATGAAACCCCAGTCGTCCCCTCCTCCCCCTACCCCCCTGAATACATCCGAACAAGTCAAAGCCCAGCTAGCAAACCCCTCTGTATTTCTCAGATTACTTTAAACAAAATCTCTTTGACCAACATACAGCGATTCTCAGTGCTGACAACTCCCCTGCAGATAATTTCCCCGCGTGCCTCTGTGTACATTTTCCCTTTCTTCGCCCTCTATCAAATTTAATCAGTCTCAGCTTTCCTCACAAGCCGCGGCGGCATGGCCAGTAAAAATGCAACGTTACTGACAACAGCAGAACTCTATTAATTCCTCAACCACCATGGCTGCTGGTCCTGTGTAATATTTGTCTTAGCTCAGAGGGGGCAGAGTGGGGTATGTAAATTTTGTGGGATATGTTTTCTGAATATCAACGATTAGAGATGCTTTCCCAGCGGCAGTCACCTCTTTATCTATACTGTACTGTGTGCATGTGTGCATTCCTTCGCTCGCCTTCGGATTTGATTTTACTCAATGGTAAAGGTCCACTTCTGCACTGACCAGCACAATCTTTCATATGTTCTTTACGAAAGGACAGATGATGCCTTAACACTATTTTCATTTGCCATTTTCTGCATGGCAAACACATATGATTCCCAGATAAATGTCACACCTTTTTATTCACTAAACCTTCCTCTTTGCAGGAAGTACAAAGACAGGGTATTGCCATATATGTTGGATTGCAGTTCACTCTGTCACTTGCCATACCATATAACAGCCTGCACCCTGGCTAGCATATAATTCATTACTCCATACAAAGGCACCCTAATTAATTAAACAGGGTCAGGAAATTGGTCAATGAATGGCAAGCAACTGTAAGCTCAATCTCAAAACCACAGTTTGCTGATTTTAACTAAATTATTATTACTACAATCCTTTTATAAAGCTCCAACCTTCCCACCCTCCCACTCTCTCAGCACAATTAAGAAAAAAAAATCACAATGCAGCTCATACGCTGACATTTCCTGACTTACAAACTACCTCTAATTTGTTTAGTTGTTGTGGTATTTATTCCAATCCCCCTTTTTCAGCAGTTCATTGAGTGTATTGATTCAATGAGTGTTGTTGCAGTCATTTCAACTAATGGATATGCACCAGACTGAAATAACAAAGAAAAAAACAACAACAAAAAACAACTTTTTTTTCCCCACCAGATGCTGTGCTGTTCAAATTTCTGAGTGATGACCATTTGGATTAATGTTTGCCATGGTTGTGCATATACTGTATGTACAGCTTTTCCTGGGCTGCAAGTGCATCTCAGGCTTCGACTCTACAAATGGCTTTCAGAATCGTAAAACTCGCATGGTGCTGTGCAGTTGGGGGAATGAGGGTGTCTCTCGGCATAAATCATTATGCTTTAGACTAAAAGCTGCAAATTAGTTTCACTAATGCTAATGTGCACACTGTACCTGCTCACTGACACACTCGCGCCCAAAAACAAAGCCTCCTGGAGATAAAAAGGTGTTTGAGAGTAATTGAAGGATGGAAGCGTCTCCCTTAAAGTCACCCATCAAGGACACACAAGTTTATTTCACATCTCTAATAGTCCCTCCAAGCTCTTGCTGAAGACCAGAAAGGGCACATATCTGGAGGATACTGTTGTCTAGAGTGTTTCAGGCCTGTCAGCTTTTGACAGCGGCAACAATGAAAACCAACCAGAATGGGTGCGGGGTGAAAAGAGTCTTTGCAGGTTTATACCTTCACTCTATCTTCCTCCAGAAGACAGCATGGAGGGATGGTGTCTCCTCCAAGGTGGCTTCTCGCACCTTTTCACTGTAGGATTAATAAATAATCTGTGAAAATGTAGCATTATTGTAATGGCTTTCAGGCAGCCCGGCTGTGATACTGCAGCTGCATTGGCAATCTATCTCTTTAAAAATGAATATGTTAGAGGACAGGGGTTCCATTAGCTATCCTTTGCATTTCCATCCCACCTTGTTCTCTAGCCTCCTGCACTCAAGCTAAGTGTTGTGCACACTCAAAAGTGGTGAATGCAGAAATCTGTGGGAGTGTACGTGGCTCTTTGGAAGAAGTTTCGCATGAATGGAAACAGTAACTTTAAGCTATAAATGACTGTATATTGTGGCAACCATTTGAATAAGCATATCACTTTAATATGACCATTTTTAACTGAATTACTGGATCATTTAAGAGACATTGTCATTCTCTCCATGCCATTTTGTTTATCTGTGTGGAAACAGGGCAAGCCCAGCGGCGCGTGACAACGGACGTTTAACGTCAGCGCAGCAACTGACCGTTTTGACTGATATAAATATCAAGCTCATGTTCTTTGATAGGACTGATGCACATTAACCAGTGTGAAAAGCCGCTAACAATAGGTTTCTGTCAAGCAAACAAGAATAGAAATGTCATTCCTGTCAGAGTGGATACTGACCAAAGTTCTCCCTCTGTCTCTCACTGGCTGCCTCCCTCTGTCTCCCTCTTGGCAGAAACTCACTTTGACGACTTGAAAGGAGGACTCTGTTTCTTCCATTATTCAAATATTTCAGAGTTTGATATTAGTGTGAGACCCGAACACCCCCTTTATGTCAGTGGTGGCCCTGCCTGCATGGAGAAAAGAAAAAAAAAAAAAAAAACAGCGCCCAGAATGCACTGAAACATTTATGCTGGGTTATTTCTACTTCAAGGAATTTTCCTTTTTCATTATTATATTTCTGATGCAAGATTGTGCAAATTCATCTGGTTGAATTATTCATTAATTGAAATAAAGTCACTGAACGTAGATCAGCGTGGGCTTCATTATACCATCATAAACATTTACTGCACAGTATCTTATGTGTTTGTGTATTTTGCATTTTAGGAAAATGCCCATGCAATAGAGTCTTGCTGACATTAGGGAAAACATTAGGGACCGGAAAATAAGTCAGCGGTAATTCATGAAATTGTATTATTATTAGTTCCGAATGTTAAGTGGATGCATGCGGCGAGGCATCATGGTGTACTGTAACTTATATTACACCACTGCTTTTTGGGGAGTAATAAAGAAACATGATTAGTCCTGCCCCGGAGAGCTGACTTGGAGTTTTGCCTAATTCTCCAGTATGCTCCTACTGCACAGTTATCACCTTAGGGATGATTGGAAATGTTTCTTTTTTCTCTTTGGGCATCACAAATCACTTACGCTGTAAATTAATAGCACAACAGATAGTGAGTAGAAAATGAATGTGCTGCGAACGCTTTGCATATTCATTTTCAAAACCATTTAATCTCTGGATGTGCAAATCACTACACTTGAATTGGTGAAAATCGAGCAAATTATCTCAACACCATCTGTGCCCAATCTTGATAACGATACATCGAGACAGGGTATGCTCTTTGTTCTCTTGGCTTGATGAGTACATCAGAGGAGTGCAGTATATGCTTGGTATGCAAACAGTACAGTGGCCGCATCTCAGACGTTATGAGGAGGTCAACAAATGAAGTGAAACACTCCCTGAGAAAGTCAAATAAACACTTGTGTCTACAGCAGTGAAATAAGCAATGTCTCACTTTGTGAAGTACATCATCACATTCATGAAAGCATACATTAAATGATTATATGAAAATTACTGTAATTTCGCAAAGCAATTCTGCAATCTTTGTAGAGGTGAGCACTGGTTTTGACAGACACGTCACCGCCCCTCGTGGCATTAGCTTTGCATGCTCGGTTCCTTATCTCTCACCGTTTTCATCATGCAAAACATACACACACACAAAACACAACACACGCACATGAAAACCATGCTTGTGCTTTGAATGCTCCAGTAGGCGAGGATAAGCTATGGTTTCAGTCACACATATCAAATGCTTGAAACAGCAACAGCAACAAAGGCTTGCAACATCCAGATTTTTTAGCCTTCAAATAGGGATTTGACAAGAAAAACAGTCAAAAGAGACAGCGATAAAGGGAGAGAGCGACATGGAGATGGAATGATAATTCTTTAAAATCCTTTTTTCTTTTCTAAAGAAATATTCTTGATGGAGATCATAATGCAAATTGGATGTGGTGCACGTGTATCATTTGATAATCATGTTTAAATGTCACTATTTATATCTAATGTAATTTCACCCTTGTTTCTAATTCATCATTTATGTATAAAACAATGAACATTAAACTTGTGTGACTCACATGTGAATAAAAGGACGTGTTACATTATCATTCATGTCTTTTCTGTTTGCTGTGGGGCTGCAGCTTGTTTACTGCCACACACTGACATGTTGGGTACTAGTTATTTTAATGAGCATTGTAAACTTTGACAGCAATGTTATTTAAACAAATTATAATAAAAACAAAATGACCATACAATATTTATTTCAAAGAATGTGCTCTCACAAGTCACAACAGATAATTCAAAACTAACTATACTAGGTAGGCAACTTAAAAAAAACAAATAAAAAAAAACAAAAAAACGTATCAAATGGAAATACTAGCCTGTTGTAAGAGATCATTATTAATGTCAGCAAATCTCAAATGACCCTGAGTGCAAAGAGCCTAATGGAGCAAAGTGCCAGTGCTTGATGATGATGATGATAACTTCAGAATTGAGCTAAAACTGGCATTAAAAATTAACTGACTTACACATCTTTCACATTAGCCTCAGTCTCAGAACATTACCATGGTGATTTAAAGTGTGGTGGCGTAGTGCAGCTTGCAGTTCCTGACCCTTTGTACACTGCGGAGTCAAGCCATCGGCTCACATCAGCCCGCCTGATCTCAAGTTCATTTCAGGGAAATTAGCTGCAGTTTTAATAAAGCTTGTTGCCTGTGAGGTCAGTTAACTGTCTGACCATGCAGATGTGACAAATTCGCTGTCACTGCCCGCAAAGCTGCAGCATAATGAGCATGTATTACACCCAAAGAAACCTGCCGCTCACTCACACAGTTTCCATTTCATCTTTATACTTTATAATCATGCCATAATAACTTTCAAGATGCCTACCCATGTGACCTAAGACATGATTCATGAATCCAGTAAAGTTTCTTTGAGAGGTTCTCTACAGCGCGTGTGAAAGTAACTAATCTGTAAGTCTTTATATTTGGCTACTGTGCATGCATCTGATCACAGTCTGTGTTTGGATCCTGAACTGTTGTTCGTGCTACAGTATTATCGAACCTAACTGAGAAGAAAGAAAGAAAGAAAGAAAGAAAGAAAGAAA
>JBCAUF010000790.1:14852172-14864307 GCA_038406115.1 Haemulon aurolineatum | reverse complement strand
ATAATGTAGCTTATATAGATATTCTCAGTGAATCTTTGAAAATCCCCAACTAAGATCCTGTCCTGTGTTTCAATTTCACATCACCACAGTCCCGGGCATATGGACAAATTTTATATTTTTACTGTATACTTCTGCCAGATGGACAGATATCATACCAAACACCAGCCACTGCAACACAACAATAAAGGAGTGGCGTGTAAGGTGTTAGTATTATGTGGTGGTTATGGTAGTTAAATGTTTGAAATGGATTTTAACTGAACCAACTCTCTTTTTGTTTGGAGTTTATCACTGAATGTGAAAGGCCCTTGTTGGTGCTAAGCCAAATAGTTCATTTGCAAAACTTTTACTCGGGCACATGCCCAATGTCACAAGTTGCAAGCTAAAATCCTTGGCCTATCTCGCCGACTACCTGGCAAACCTGAAATCAATCATCCAATCAAGCAGAACAACATTTGCCCAAAAATGGAGCTGATAGCTGGAGGCAACTTTCCCTGCAAATTACAAACCTAGGCAGCACATCTGAGTCTCCTGAAAAGTTGCTGCTTAGTATTTTCATTAAAATTAGCATTACCAATTGTTTTCTTTTTCTAATTTATTATTTGGAATGTTTTTGTTAGACCTTATACTGCATATTAATTTATAATCTTATACAGGTAATTCTCCATATTTTTTTCCAATTCTTTAATGGACTATGTGATGAGTTCAGAATTGATCAATACTCATCTACTACATTAATCAACACAATGACACCAGGCACTGTAGGAGAAATTGTACTACCACCAATTAACAATACTTAGAGTATAATTATTGAATGTCTTAGTATCTACGAGAATAAAAAAAGAGAATGCTAATGTGAAGTGCACACACATAGGATAACCCTTCTGAAGGCGGACCATGAAATAGTTAAATGTTCACCAGAGATGTTGGTTTGAACAGTGCGGTGGAACGTGCCAATGTTCACAGATAGAAGACAAACAGTCCACCAAGGCATTGTTGTCAACAAAACAGCAGCAAAGGCTTTATCTTTTCAAATGCTGGTGCCACGGTGAGGACAGGGCAGAATATGGAATTATAGCACAATAATACAGATTGGCTGGTAACAAGGTTAGAGGCTGATAGGATTTGGGGAGAACCTTGTGCTGCATTTCTGTGCAAGGGTGACTGGAGTATCAAGCCCTGGTTAAGAATAATGGTTTCCCTTCAGGAGGATGTGAAATTGGATTGCTCATACAAAGTGCTTGCTGAGGATAAACCTGTGTTATCCAATTATCCACCTAAACTAAATAAAAAAATAAAGAAAAAACGGAAGGTGTGGAGTGCTGGTAACATTGTTGCCCTAGACTGAAAGGACCAGAATAACATAAAATGACAGAATGAAAAGCAAAAACTCATGTTTGCACATCAAAGTCATAGTGTTTTATACAAACAGTGAAAATTACAGTGTAGAAAATGTGCATTAACTTAGTTTTCACACTGAATAATGTTGAAGTAAGGGAGAGATGTAACTCTCAGTCTTACTCCTCTGTAACCTATTCACTGTGTGCCAGAACCAATGCAGATAGCACCGGTGCCCAACAGAGGGCAATAGTTTATTGCATAATGCATTTCACACCCGGGCACCTATTTGTAAATTAATATCTCCTTAACTTAGTAATTCCTATATTCACTTTCAGAATGGTCATCTTTGCTGCAGTTGTGACAATATCTGCAGAGACTCTCTTTAATTTGTGTTGCACTGCTGAGAAAAGGTTTCTGCAACAGCACAAAAAGAAAAAAAAGATGGCCTTGAAAAACTTGTGCTTTTGAATGCAGCAAGAAATATCTGCTTTTACACTTAAATGCATGGATGTGACATGACTGGAAGCATTGTTTGAGCCGTTGCTAACAGAGCCTCATGTCATTGCAGAGATGTGTGTACAGCCTTTATCCTGTTGCTCTGACTCCCACTGACATTCATTTTTTTTCCTGTTTTGATCCTTAGTGATGACCATGGTATCAATTGACAAACACAACAGAAATGGAGACATTGCCTACTGTTATCATTTCAATGCAATGCTACACTATGAAACGGCATACATGTATACCTGTTTGCACAGTTTCAAAGTGACCAGCTCGAATTTCTTTATAACAATCATTGTCATGTATAGCTTGACATTTGCAAATGTGGCACTGTGATGATGTACATAGCAAGGCTGTTGTAAGTTGCTTTTGCAGCTCATTTAGAAGAGGAATTTCCATTTCCTAATGAGAGTGATTCTCAATAGGAAATACAAAAGCCTTTCTACTTCTAAAAGAGTCAGTCAGCACACATTTGCATAAAAAAGCCTTTGATTACGATAGATATTGCCTGCAGTCTCAAAAACACTGGCCTGGGGTGGCTCTCCAGTCAGTTAGCCTCCAGTTATGGCTGATATTGTTCTCTGATATGAAAAATTATGCACCATGTTGCTCTGCTTAGAAACGTGGAAGTGACTCGCCTTACTCATGTTCGAATTATTGAAGATTACATACTAATTAGATACTAATCTAAACACACAAAAACACAGTTATGAAACTTTTTTTCATGAGTTTTTGAGCGTTTGCCCTCATGGGAATGATAAGTTACGAGATGCAATGAGTTCATAAAGACAGTTTTATTGTTGGCTGGATATATAAAACACCCAGCGTGGGACTCGGCAACCAGACAGACCGACTAAGTAAAAGATTAAAAGTGAAACTTCTAAAGTGGGAAATAAGATGAAAACCACTGGGTTCTGAAAAAGAGAGAGGACCAATGAATTAGTTATCAACCATTACTGACAAACCCAGCCGACTTCATGCCTCTTAAAACGCAAAGAAGACTGGAGCGGGGGGGATGAGTAGGTGGAGGGAGAGTGGGGGGGCGGGAGGGGGGTCGAGGGAATTAAAAAAATATTCTACATTTGCTGTCATGCTCTTTGGAATATATTATTAGGTACAAATGGGGAATGTAAAGCAGTGCAATTCAAGGATGGCACCACCAAGGCAAAGAAGACCCGGTGCTGTAAGATGTTTTTTTTTTTCCTTTTTTTTCTTCCTAAGTGACACTACCATGGACCTCCCACCGTATAACGGATTGTTCTTAAATACAGTAATTAGTGTGCCTGACGCTGTGAATACACATTTATTAAAAGTAGGAGGGCTGGGTTTCTGGGGAGCAGAAGTCTGGCCCTACCTAGGCCTTTGGCCCCCCGTCGGGGTGTAAAGTGTCAGTGAAAATGCTCAGCAGGCATGAGAAGCACCCCGTGCCAAGGGTGATCTGGTGGAGGAAGGGAGCAGCAATGCGAGGAGCTCTCTTTGAAGGGCGCAGCAGTAATGACCTGTCCTCGCTGTGTGGCCTCCAGTGGCGCCAAACCCTGCCATTGCGATGCTGCCTTCAGATTAGGCCCGTGAGTGCAAAGGGAGGGAGGGAGGAGGGGAGGGGGGATCACAGGCTCCGGGTCACTCTTGTCACACTAGAGCACTAGGATCGTACTGGGTCTCTGACAGGTCTGGTGTGGGCTGAGGACATAGAGGGGAGACCAATCGCCCATTGGCCCCCTGACACCCGCCACCACGTAGACCCGTGATTCCCCGCAGCAGTGGGATGATTATCTGCATGACAGAGCCTGGTGCATTTGCAGCCAGAGATGATAGTCCCTGGCAGCAAGCATTTTTTAGTTCACTGTCTCATGCTCCTGTTAATTTGATGACAGGGAGTCTTGCACAGCTGCAGGAGAGGGTGTGTGGTTGCATTTCATAAATAATATCACTTAGTTAAACCACTATATGGGATGGACGTAATGCAAAAAGAAAAGGATCACGACAAAATCCACCAGAATATGGAAAGGTGATTTAAATTTAATGCTCCTTCGTCGGGTTCTTTTACTCCGTTGCTTTCACCCTGGTGGATAAAGCATACAGAATAGCCTTCTGTAATGTGGAGGCTATCATGATTCAAGTCCCTACAAACATGACATGCGTTCTCCAGAAGGGTCCATGACATCCCGGCAGCATGAAATTACAATGTAATGACTCTTTTTCTGCCAATGGCATTGTGTAAGATAAGTGTAATGGATTTTTCATACTGTGAGGGGCACTGGTGACAGTGTTTAAATCTGTTGATTTTTACAGTTATTCAGTTATTCTTTGATAAAGTACAGAAAAGTGTGAATAGATAACATTTAGGTCAAGTTTACAGTGGTCATGTTCATCTCACATTCTGCATCTCCTATTCTCTGATAAGAAGGAATTCATAGTGGCGAATCATCAAAAGTGAAATGAAGAAGAGTAAAAAAAGCCATGTTCTGCAGAGTTATTCTGTCAGAATAAATGATAGCAATTAAATAATAGATTGTTGAATTTGAAAGGAAATGGGTTTATTGTGGAGAGGCCTCTCTGTGATTACAAAGAGATGAAATCTTTCTTTACATGTAATGAGAAGTGTCGTCACTTTGCCCAGGCTGCAAACCCTCGACAGGTCATAGCTGGAGAATTCATTTCCCCATGTCCCAATTAGAGCCTGGAGGATCCAAAAGCCTACTGTGATGTGACATGGCTTCATATGAGCTCAGAGGCAAGGCCCCATACTGCACACTGCACAACACTCTGGGTATGAAACAAAGCACCAGCTTCTGATTATGCTTTCTGGTATTGCCCTGAGACAATCTGCAGTTCTTTTGAGGAGTTTTCTGGCTATGCAGATGTTTCGGTGCTCGTGAAGCCCGCGGTGATGGAGCGAAAGAGGACTGAGCTGCCACCAGGGACGTAGCATGTTTTCTCATACTTTCTCAAGCGTTATTTTGCATCTCCATCACAGAGGAGGGACTAGTGTTTTAGACTCACATTCACATTCAAGTCCTAGGAAATCAACATGAACTGGATAGAAAATTCCCACCAGCACTTGATCTATCTTTTAAATCTGCTCTGGTGGCCCATGTTATTCCATATGTTTTATTCCATGCATGTAGCAGAAAAAAAACAAAACAACAAAACAAAACAAAACAAAAAAGGAAAAAAAAAAATCATGCAAAAAATTTTCTTTGAGTGTAATTTAACAGTAGAATTGGACCGTCTGAGTGTCGGGACCCACACCACTGCGTTAAAAGTAGGAATTGGTTAATGTTTTGAACTTTTTCAACAAATTAATGTGAGGTGTTTTTTTTTTTTTAATCTTTCTACTCACAACTGATGAACACATTTTGTTGACTTATTTAAAAAAAATAAATAAAATGCCTCTTCGAGAAAGGAAATTGGTGACATGATGACAGCCATCTCCAACATGTGATCAGTGATATCGGTGTTCCAGCTCTCCCTATCAGTTGATTTTCATCACTTTTTAGTGAGGTGATGCAAACTCAGCCCACAAGAAATAAAGGCATCAACACCAACAACGCAGACTGGAGCTTTA
The DNA here is from genome assembly GCA_038406115.1 of Haemulon aurolineatum. Lineage (NCBI taxonomy): Eukaryota > Metazoa > Chordata > Actinopteri > Lutjaniformes > Haemulidae > Haemulon > Haemulon aurolineatum. Next base: position 14,858,900 of record JBCAUF010000790.1, on the reverse strand, counting down.
CTGTTCAACGAGCACCTCAAAATCCATTATTCAGTGTCTGAAAAATCTAAAACAATTTGATTTACTGATGTGTTTCTTTAATCATTATCTTCTTATAATCTCCTTGTATTCCACTGGACTGCTTTCTTTGTTAATTTCCTGTCTCCATTTTGTGTCTAATGAGGCTCAGTGCAAGAAATGGAATAAAAAAAGAAACATACAGCAGAGACCTTAATAAATTAGATTCAAATATATTCCTGTGAATGTTCAGAAGTTAAATCATAAAAATATGATTAAACAATGCCCAAAAGTGACAGGGCTTTCTTGTGCATTGCTCTCATGTTGGTCATAAATAAACAAGCAGTGCAAGAGCACAGAAATCAGCTGGCCGAGGGTAAAACGAGTTATTTGTTGCTCTCTGAATGACAATGCATCTCAGACAACATAAATATGATTAATGTGGTAGACTAAAAGGAACACTGTGAAATGGTGTGCCAATAACATTTCAAAGCAATTCCATCCCTTTTGTGTAGGATGCCTCTCAATGCCATGAAGAATATATTGTAGGTCATCCTTGTTTGCTTGTACATTCCTCAAACACCCCAGCAATGATTGAACATAATGACACATTGCAGTATATACTGGATGGCATTTTCTACAGTGCAACTGAACAATAGGGTTGGATAAAGACCACTGCATGAGGCTTCTGTGTTTCATTTACTTATTTATTTTCATCTTTTATTTTTTATTTTTTAACTCATGATTAGGTATACGTGATTTAGTTATTTGCTTCTTTGTGTGTCTGTGGGTTCAGATATTTCGTAATCAGACACTAAGAATTTTCAACCTATTTTTACCGTATTTGGTTCTAAAGGACACACTTTTAAAGAGGTGCGAGATCAAACAGGTGAAAAAATTATTCAGTGCGAAAGTTAATTAAAAATTTAGATCTCCAACAGCCTACTCTACTTTCTGTCCTCCCTACGCTAACATTTGACTGGAACTCATTCATTTCAGCCAATTTCATCTGGTGCATTTTTAGCCCAGTGTCATTAATGTCACAAATTTACTGGCTTATAGTGGTAGAAAAACAAACCATGCTGATCAAATAAAAGTCTTATAAATCTATTTCCTAGATTTTTCCTGGGAGCCGTGTAGCAAAGGACAGATACAGAGTGCAGGGCGGCCATTGTAAATCCAGGACAGTTACTGCTCGATACCATCAACAGGGGCAATGGAGGTATAAATGGTACCAATAAAGGTTAGAGGTTTTTTACGGTTGTGTCTATGGCAACCGATTGGTTTCAGAACAAAATGTCTCTCATCATCCATACTATAGCTATACAGACCAGTTTCTGGCCAAACGTTTATTAATTCCACTAAAGCCAATTCCACTGTAAATACTGCACGCTACCGAGAGTACCTAGGTACCTACAGTACCTTCCAGTGCTGTAATGGTTTACTGATGATGAGATGTAATCAAGCTGAGACCTTTCACCACGAGCCGCTAAATAGTATTTCATGTCCCGGCATGTCAGTGGTCTAACACTTTCTTGATGTATTGTCAGGTGAACTGTGGGATAATCTAGTGCTCCTAGCTAGCTGTGTGGAAAATGTGGCACAATAGCTAATATTCTTCTCAGGGGGTTTAGGTGGGATTTGGAAAGTTGGGGAACATTAAAAACCACTGTGGATGATGCGGCGGGGGAAACAACTTACCTGGAAAAAGAAAAGAGAGAAAAGACAACTGTCAAACTGGCTCTGATGATCTTCTAAATTATATCATAAAAGGTTCAGTGTCTTACATTTATTAGAGTGCAGATCAAATTCTTTCCAGAATTGAAAATGACAAGTAATCAAGTACATCATCATCATCTGAATGCTACCTGGACCAATCACAACAATGATAAAGAAAGAGGTAGCATACTTCAGTCCATTGTTCAAATTCAGCACAAAACTGAATGAGTCTATTCAGAAGTCTGCCTACATATCGATGTAGATTTCTCACCCTTTTTTTTTCTTTTTTTTTTTCTTTTTTAAGTTTTTTATTACACCATATAAGGGTGAAAAATTGTCAATTAAAACTTACTGCAAAAAGCAAGAACAGCAACAAAGTGTTCAATTTCTTTACATTTGCCTCCATGTGTGAAACTAATGATTAATAACATTGAAATACACTTAATTCTCAGTAGTGGGGCTAGTAACTTGTGAGCAATTATTTAGCAAAACCCAGAAAACTAGTTAGATAACATTGTGTACAGGTTGTCATTGTGATATTGTGATTTGCTGAACAAGTCAAATAGCCAGAAAAGTGCCACATTTTTAATCACATTTAAAAGTGTTGGAAGAGCAGCTGAACATGAACACAACCTACCTGTTTAAGAGCAAAGTTGCATATAAGCTGCAGGCCAGCACTGCATTGCTTCTCAGCCCTTAATTGTCTCCTTCAGATTGAAAAGTGATGCTCATGTTCTTCCTGTTTTAAATGGGCCCTTTCTGCTGCACATCAGGCTTCGCTGTACTTTCTTATTGGGTTCAGCTATTGTGGCTGCTATTACTTTTCTGCAGTCTCATCTTGATAGCCACAGCTCACTGCAGGCTGTGTCCCTATGACATACTCGCGCAGCAAATGGCCCAAAACGTACCCCGAAACATCCCCAGCACTATTAAAAAGCCAATTCAGGCAAATGGGGAAACTTTGGCACACACAAGGTGGTAATCAGACACAAAGTGCTAATGTATGATAATATTTTGAAAGAAAGTAGACAGTGTCACTGAAGATCTATGTATGTATGTTTGTATGTATCTATCTATGGTGGTAAATTAAACATTTAGCTGGTTGCGGCAGATTGACAATCTTTTCTTTGGGTAGATTTTCCTGCTATAATGGCACCCCATTAGAAGCATTCAATTAGAAACCTAATCTCAGCTTTAAAACTGCACAAAAAATGACAAAAAATTTTGTCTGGTCTGATTGTGTGTACTTTGTACTGTCTAAGCCCGACTCTTTATGAAATTGCATGAACTACCAATACTCAGAATAAGCATAATAAGCATCCCAAATGCATAACATTTGCTTAACAAGACGTGAGTGGTGGAACAATGGAAAACATTAATTATTCCTAACACCTGAGCTGGTAATTTCTAAGTGTTGTGGGTTTCTGCGTCTGGATTATGCATGGCTGTTAGAAATATACCTCAGCAGCTACACAGTACACAGTACTGCGGGAGTGGATTTCATCAACATGGCCTGCTGTAAATCCTCGGCTCAGCAGAGGCTACAGTTTATCACAAGCACAAATCTGCTCCCTTTTCTTACTTGATCCATTCACTGATACGCAAAGGAATTCAATCAGGCCAAGCTTCCTGACATAAAAAGGATTTCTCATTGCAGTTGCAGGACTATAGTGCTGAACCGACTTCAATAGCTCAACGGACCTTTAAGGATGGTCTTTTGTTGCACAACATTAAAGGTGACCCTGCGCCTTTATCCCCCTGATTGAGCAAGTGCTAATACTCATCATAGGTCTGAATTGAAAGATTGCTTGGCAACATCATACTTCACTGAGAACAAAATGGGCAGTATCCTCTTATTTTCTCAGTTCTCCGCCAAAATGACTGCAGCAGAGTGACTTCCCTGATTATCAAACTGCAGAACTGCAACGCAGTCAAGCTGTATTATTGTTAGCGGAGAGTTTTTATATACCAAGGCATCAGCTGGAACACAATGCACATCCAGTAGAAAATGTTTGACAGTATACACGGATACACCTAAAGTAAAGAGTCAAAGTCAGTTCACAGGCCTGTATGGTCTACATGGATTTGTTCCTTTTCAATCATTTTGAATTCCTGTCCTGCAACTTTTGTCAATTTTGATATCCATCAAGGTGAGACCTGTGTAAATATTTGTCATATGACTCACTGATTGCCACCTCTGATTTGCTCCATTCTACAGCAACAGCAGCTTTGGCTCAAGGGTAGTTTAGACCCATCCGCCATGCCAAACTGCTGGAGATAACATGAAGGCGAGACAAATAAAACTGATTGTCATAACATAAACTTATATGAATGTCATGTTTCTTATGAGTGTGGTCAACCCGCATTACTGAAACTAATGGGCATATGAATAGAGTTGCAAATAGGAGGCTTGGGTCTGCACTGTCCCCTGTGGTGTGCTGCTTATTGGGAATACAGAATGGGGAAAGCACCATGAGATGCAAAACTGTCTAATATTAACATAATTGACAAGTTACTGGGCTGAAATTCCATGGTTTGATGATAAGAAATAGGCTTTAGGTTTTTGAGTGGTCCTATTTGACATGACAGAAATATTTTGAAAAAAAAAAATCCTTTGGTTGGTATTTTCAGAGTTTGCCTCAAATGGAAAACGTGATGAAAAGCTCAAAAACCAACACTTACAGATTACACAGAGATTCATTCTTCACTAGACTCAAGTAATGTGCCATGATATTTAATTTGTGATAAAGACGCATTTCTGTGTATTACACTCAAACGTGCAACATTAACAAGCATGACAGCCACAGGGCGAGCGATTCATGTGACATTACCACGAGTTGCACTTGTGCATGTCTTACTATCGATACACATCTGTGTTTCAGCAGACATTTTAGGCAGCGGGTGATGCTTTCATAATGCTATAGTGAAGCAATTTCCTGGCAGAAATTCAGTCAGGAAGGAAGGAGCGAAACTTGAAATTGAATCAGTATCACAACAATGGAAAACATGCTTCCATAAATATTGATTCTTCATCTGTGGAATTCTACAAATACAATTTAACTTTGGGTGGATAAACATAGAATGAACAGCAAACACCAGCGAAAGTACATAATCTTACAGAGACAGGGTAAACTGTGGGGTCTGAATGTCATTTGGCTTATTCTAGGTGACTGTGGGATGAGCAGGTCAACAAAAATGTAATCCTTTTATTCGGAATCATAAAAACTTTGATTTTTATTGAAGGCTCATCTCACAAGCGCAGTTTTGAGTTACAACTCCCACAGGCAATGAAAGTGCTGTTAAGACTTAGGTTCTCTGTTGTGCTCTGTACATAAAGCATTCCTATTATTTTTTGCTTCCAGGCAAACAGGAAGCACAGCTCACAGTAAAGAAGAAACCTCTACATACCAGCTGGAAGTCCTGGCCTTGCCTACAGCTTTGAAATGAAACACTTCTTTTCTTTCTACTTTTCTGAACATGGTGGCTTTCATTTCATGCCTCATATTTGGATTAAGAGCCACATGATATTACATGTAAATACATTTATTTTTCTAGCCTTTCTCTCACGTCTTGTTTTCAAAGTTAAAGTTTGTCTTTTATACTTATTTTATGGCGACACCTGCTGATGAGCCTGATGTTCCTCAACTTTCTATCCGCCAACATTTAGAAAAATCAAGCCAAATCATTAATACGGAAGACTCCTAACCAGCAATTGTCCACTCCTGCCTATGATTAGTAACAGCGGTAACAGTGATTAGACAGAATTTCCAATGATAAATTGGTGAAAAAGACAGATAATTTCTTGTCTTTTTATGCATTTTTTCTTTTATCACGTAGCTCCTTTGAAAATATTTTTGTCATTGAACTCAATGGTGAGCCAGGTCATTAAGAAATAGCAAGCAGTGCAGAGGGCACAATTTGACTTCACATGCTGCAAAACAAAAATAATTGATGCTGATTGATATCAACTTTTTATTCTAACTCCAAACTTTGTGCACTTTTAATAGTGCAGATTTACATTTGAGGTTTGACTCTGCTTGTTATTGAGAGAAAACAAGATATGGGCTTTAATTCCCATACTGTCTGAGACCTTGAGAGCATTCTGTGCCTGAAGCGGTCCCACTGTCTGTGGGGTGCCACAAATGCCAACGCCTTGGACTGTTCTTTTGGCCAAAGGCTAAATTGCACATTAACATCCAGATTTATTCAGAGCAATGAAAATATTTAACAATGGCGGTCATGTTGTCGTTATGCCTTGCTCTCCCATCATTGATCACACCATTTATCCGCTGAAATGTTCCTTCATGCCTCACGTAGAAGAGGAACTTATCTCAGAAACAGCGCCAAGAAGCATAATTTGATTGCATTACTGTCTTGGCATTTCAAACTGCTTTCTTCTAACTTTCCCCTAAGCGATTGCATGCTGTGCGTGCATCTGTAAAAAAGATGGCATGACTTAATACAGCACTCCTGTTTTTCATTCATTTGCTCTATTAACATGTGATTCATTAACACATCATTTACCCAGTTTAGTGGGTCTCTAAGGTCATAGCACTGATGGTGAACCACCAGCTAAGGGGATGCCGGCTGCACATGAGTGTGGCACAAGCGTGTGATATAATACTGCCACGATGTGCTTGGGAAGAAAAAAAGAAAGGCAAGGAGTGCGGCTGGGGCTGAGGGGACCACTAACAACAGTGCAGCAGCCCCTGCTGTGGCCACCATGCTGGCTTTATTAGTTTAGCGTCACAAGCCTCTCTCCGTGGAGAGCGTGTGTATGTGGCAGGATGGAAGGGAAGTAATGCTTTGTTTGCCTGTGCATATGTGTGTGTGTGTGTGTGTGTACGTGTGTATGGGCAAATGGGCATGTGGGTCTGTCTTCTTGTATGTCTGTGTGTGTTTGTTACTGAAGAATTTGTGCTTGTTGTACAGGCAGCTTGCAGTTTTGTGCATTTTTTCTCTCGTATGTGTCATAGGGCATGGCTTTGTCTGTGTGTGTGTGTGTGTGTGTG
>JBCAUF010000790.1:14830609-14840885 GCA_038406115.1 Haemulon aurolineatum | reverse complement strand
CACAGATAGCTGTTAAAATAGAGGTTATATGATCTATCTATCTATCTATCTATCTATCTATCTATCTATCTATCTATGTTGTAATTTCATAACGCCTCCTCATTGCAGCCTTGTAACATGTCAGAGTGCTGTTGTCCAACAAGAAATCCAGTTTAGCAGGCAGTTAAAGATTAAGTGCAATGATTTTAATTCCATCAGGAAATGCTTGCTCTGTCTTTCTCCCACGAGCAGTGCTTTTGATGGCCCATTTAATTTGTCACTGTTTCTCTATGCTCAGCCAATTTTCATTAGGTTGAGGCGGTGTGGCCCTGGTCGACACGCGTACTAACACCCATTTCTTGTTGGCCATCATGTCCGAAACATAAGCATCTAGTTTGTATTCCCTCCCTCCTGCCTCGGCGTCTGCCTCGCCCGCTCACTCGCTCAACCATGACAGACCAAATCCCTCGCTTTTTGCTCATCTTCTCCACTTAACTTTAATAGTGTGAAAGAATAATTTGCATGTTTGAGATCAAGAGATAAGAGGAAAACGGCAAAAAAAACATCATTGTCATCTTACCCCAGAATCCCTTGCTGTTGCCAGTCATAAACGCAGTCTTCCTTCCCGACTCTTTCCTTCACTCCTTGCTCTGTGCTGATGTCTGACAGAATACAGGGCAACTCCTATATTTAATAATATTTATCTCTGGGTATATCTGTGGTCAATTTCAGGTCTCCTGAAGGACAGTGGGTCAGTGTCTCTTTTTTAATGAGAATTATTGATGACCATGCCGATGATACGTGTACAGCTCAGTCAGATTAACTTCTTTTTTGCAGTAAGACTCCTGCATAATTGTGCAACAACCTGTAGATTTGTGCTGTCAGTGTCACCAACCTTTTACATTAAAAAATCTGAAAATGTCATCAACTAAAGTAACACGATTCAAATTATACAGGCAATAAATAAATAGATAAATAAATAAACAGCTGTAATAGGGCAAGGATCAAGTAAAATTGTATATTTATAGTTGTTTGGATCTAAATGGCCTATTATTGAAACCATCCATGGTAATGTGCCATTAAATTCCTTGGATAACTACTTTGCATTTGGAAGAAATTTCTATGCATGGTTGTTTAGGAAAGGCTTGTTTCTGAGTGGGGTTATTAGTTACAATGCAAAATAACGAGCGTCAGAGATTCATTATTATCCAGCATGGAAGCGCTGTTCATTTAAGTGTACTCACATTAAAATCAAGTATGTATAGAAAACCATTTTCTAATCAAGTGCAACTGTAGCTCGATGGCAAGTTTTCCCCTGGGTTAGAGCTCTGTGAGAGTCAATTTGGGTTTGAGTTTATTGTTTATTGTTTATTGGGATCCCCATTAGTTGTTGCCTTGGCAACAACTACTCTTTCCAGCGCTCATATTCAAATAAGATACATACAGTCAACCAACCCGGTCTGTTAAGTCTCTGTACAAATACCAACGGTAGACTTAAACATTGTACTCCCATAAACCTCGGTGGTAAGCAAATCAATAGTCAGGTGACCTTAATTGTCATAGTAACAAAAATAAAAGCAGACTACTTGATTTTAGGAAAAGATCATAGTTTGGATAAAAATAAGTAAGTTACACTACACATGTGACGCAAGTTTAACAGTTACATTGTAACAAATGCAAGTTACTGTAAAGTCACTCTTTATTTTTGGTTTCACATTGGACACAAGCATCAGCTCCCTTGGTGAAAGTCTTGTGCTTGTTCCACCCATCCACACACCCCAACCTCCTCCATACAGAGACTTCATCACTCATTATATTACGTCACCTGACAAGTTAGTATTGGCTGTACAGAATCAACAATTTTTGTAATAACATTTCATACAGTAATCAAAAAGCATGAACACTACATCAAACAATAAAATTACACCAGACATACCTGTAGAAAATATGAAATCAGTTAGAAGGAGATTTAGAGTTTATTTCACAGGCACTCCAGCTGTAAAGGCCAAAAACCTGCTTCTCAGCCCCCATTTACGCCTGCTTTTTACAAGTTTTAGTTTAATATATTGATGGTGTTTCAAAACACCATTCTGGCATTAATAGAATTACTGTGGAAGTTGAATTTACAAAAAAATCAACTCTTTGGTAGAAGTCACCTTTATGCCAAAAACGTACTTTATAGCATTAATGTCTTTGTCATGTAATCCTCTTTGAAACAGAGGAGAGAAAGTGAGGCGAAAGCATCTCATGAAAGCTAAGCCAATCCCATTGGGATTTTGCTTAAAACCTGGCAGGAGTCTAACAAACTCTGACTAATAACTGCATCTTGCAGATGGAGTTTTTCTAAGGACAGCGAGAGTGTTGAAGGAGAAACCCACATTCAGCAGATTAAGCTCAACTCTTCAGGCTCAGTTAAGAGTTCTCATTCTATTCCAGGAAATTTCACACTGTAAAACTCTCTTTCAATACCATCTCAAATTACTTTATTCACAATCTATGTGTGCAGACACAACCAGCCATTATTGGACTGAAGTGTTTATATGAATCAAATCTTTAATATACAAGGGTCTGGGAAAATACATAGCCTTAAAACTCCTCATACCAAAAGTGAGTTAACTTTTCCAGGAAAACAAAATGCCTGCATATTGTTTTGGTTTGGCACAGTGCTTATGCAGTTATATGCCGTGGGCATGCTACTAGGCAAATATCCTTGGCTCCTGGTGCCTTCTCCATTGAGCACAGAGCATTGCAGCAGGCAAGGCCAGAGGCCAAGCAAATATTGCCCATCTAACCTATTCACATGAATTATAGAATAAATTCTGCATGAGTACAGCTGAGCTGCCTGATATATAAATGTGATGGGTGGTTCTTGCAGGTAGTCGTACAGAGTGAGAAGTGCATCATTCATGATAAATAAAGTAATGGCTCGACTATTTAAATAATTAAAGTCACTATCATCTCATAGCCTTTGCTTCCTCAAAGAACAGTGAAGTTTTTCTTTCTTTTTTTTGGCAATTTGTAATTGAAAATATTCCTCAAAGATTTTGTCAGAGTAATACATTAGTGACATAAATTCACAAAAGGCTTTTATTAGAGGAAATAAATCAGTGTCAGTGAGAAATACACGTACGGTAAAGCCAGATAGTACGTCATCAGCATATTTCCATAGGGAAATAAAATTGCCTCATTCTTTGGAGTTCCAGGTTAAAAAAAAAAAAAAAAGATAAAATTGAAATCTTTCTCTCTTTCTCCGCTTCGGTGGTTCAAGATAACCATTGTGGAGAGCGATGCTTCTGAAATCACCCTGGCTGCCCTGTAAGACTACCAATACCGGGGAGTCTCTTGATTTAAGAGGTGACAGCAGACAGAGTGAATACAGCCAAGCCTCACTGTTCTCAGTGAGCCCAGAATAGACTGTGTGTCGCTGTGGTAAAGATCACCAGTTAAAGGGCTCATTAGCTATTGACTGGTTGTATTAAGTTGCTAATTACTTTCTACATGTTAAAAATGCTTGGTACATGTTAGTTTTACTGTCTGTTCTTAAACTGAAACAGGATGTGTCTGACATAAATGTAATATATCCGTGAGACCCTGATCCCTTACAGTATGGGCTATACATGTAATTTTTTTGTACTGTACCATACATGCACAGTCAAAATTACAACAGAGGTGAGAACTGTTTGGCCCCACAGATCTGGTGACATGCAGTAAATGAAAACTTTTTTTGCTGTAATCGTGCGGTGAATGCAGTTGTTGTTTAAGGGCCCTGATCCATAATGCAGTATTATTAGTAACGTGTGATTTATCAGCACAATGGATGTTTTCTAATGTCTATCTCTAGGTTGAGCACTTTGGATCTGTCTTTATGGACAGAACAGATACTGTACAAGAGGCATGATGCATTGGTTTTTCATGTGGAGTATATATTTTGTCCTGATTCATTTCTGTCTTTTCTGTGCATATACAAGGGCACACTGACATGGCTGGCCTGTGGGTGCACACCAGGACACCCTGATTGTAGATCCAGCGTCACTGAATGTGGATGACGATATGGCCAATGCTGCTAATCAGCATCAAACAGGGACATTTTCCCCTGCAAATGAGCAAGTCAGGGATGAGGTGAAAAGAGCCCCTTGAATTGTTCTTGTTTTATAAGTTTCCCTACTTCAAAGGAAGAAAATCATAAAACAGACTCCAGTGCTTAAGCATGGGAGAGGTGAACACGCACAATACTGTCTGGGAACTAAATTTAATAAATTCAAAAGCTGTTTTGTTGATATTTGTTCCAGCGATGCCAGCCCTCAACTAGGCTGACTAGGGACAAAAGTCAGTGTGCCTCCAGTCCCTTTTTTAATGAAAAACACAGTCCTGAAAGCCTATTACGGTTTTGTAATGTGTCTGACAAATCGCTACAATGTTGGATATTATGTTTATATGCTTATTAAGAAATGAAATACTGCAATAATCACAGTCACACACTTAGCTTTGACTGACAACACCTATAAAGAAATCATCACGTTGGAAGATCTTTGTCTGGGTGCTCTATTTCCTGCTGAATGAATGTGTCTAATAACAACTGCGCCTAATTGTGTAATATCACAACCAAACCTCTTGTTCTCATTCATTGCGCTGTTCAACAATGCCAAATGGCCCAGAGGATCTTAAGATATAAACAAAGGCTGTACTGAGAAAACGCTGCGTTGGACAAGCCACCTGAAGGAAATTAATGGCAATCTCATGGTATGTTGTTACACTGAAGCATAAACATAAGGCAAAGAGGAGAGTGTGGGAGAGAGAGATCCATCAGTCTTTTCATGTGAAGGAATAAGGTTAGATTATGGTTATGTAAGGGTTGACGCTGTTTGTGTCATGTTTGTAAAGTGCATTTCAAATGTACTGGAATGCAATGAATGGCAGCCTGGTATTTATATTCCCCAGCATGTCCTGAAATGTGCCAAAAGAGAAGTCCTCGAGGTAGCAGGGAAACTTTGTCCGCACGCATTAGTGGGCGACTAATTGACTTCTGAATTTACTGTGTAGAAAATCACAACAAATGAGATTTGTGTGCCCAGTGTGTGTTTAAGGCCTGCAAATGAAACCTTTTTTAGCCACTAATGCCCACTTAGCCAGGCAGGTATCAAGGCAAACTGTTTGATAATGTGTGGCAGTAAAGCAACAATTCTCTTCATAATTATCTTTGCACAAATTAAAAGAGCAATCAGACGAGTTGTTAAAGATAGCACAGTCTTGTGTTCAACATCTAGGGCCCTATTTTAATGATCTGATCTATAGCACATGGTGCAAGTGAATTAGGATGTGTACAACTCTGCTTTTGCTAGTTAAATTGTTTGCATAATCTGGGTGCAAAGAAAGGCACAAAGGACAAAGGGGTTGTATTGGTCTCTTACAGTAATTATGTAATGACATGACTTAAACCAATCAGAGTGCCATCTCCGATTCCCTTTAAAAGCCAGGTGTCCACATTGCTATTTAAACAGCAGCACTCGTCTTCGCTGAGGGACAGATTTGGACTTTGACTGATGGACCCTCTACCTCCGCCGTGTCCAAATGCTCTCAATCTTACCTCCATTGATTAGTTAAATCTACCAACATGCAGAGTTTAATTCTGTTTCCTCTGCACTGTCAAGTTATTAACTGCACCTTTTAGTTCCCCTCCTTAAATGCACCACAATATTTGCTGCAGTGACATGACTGCAATCATGGATGAAATACAACAGCAGTAACACTGTCTCTGAGTGGTGCGCTGCTATGGGCCAGGTATAAGACCAAGCCCCTTATCTGTCTGCTCAAGTGCCCCAGTGAGGTTGTCCATGACCTGGCAACTTTTAATTTTGGTTTAACCTCACAGCCAGATCTGACCAGCAAACATTTAGCAAGTGCCTGACAACATGTAGCATCAATATAAGGAAGAGAATAATGATCAGTGGGAGGAATATATTGACTTAAAGGTTAACTATATGACATTTAGATTATTAATATAGCAGTAAACAACTAGTTGCTATGTAAAGATATTGTAGAGTCATGGTGAGCTGAAGAAAGTTACACGCTCTCTATGTGTGTTCTTATCTGAGCTTCTCAAAACAAAACCAACATTCGCTGGGCTTCGAAAACGTGTGTCTTAGTGCATGTGAGCATGAATATTAATCCACACCAGTCTGTGAGTTCACTCCTTTTCATTTGAGTTGGTATTGGACATCGTTGGAGAGGGAGAGAGACGGTTAAGGAAAGAGAAAGAGAGCCGTAGAGAGTGCGCACAGAGAGTGATGAGCTGAGAGCCTTTTATAAAGCCTGTAGACACCGCCTAGTTCCTGCGCGGACCCAGTCTGTTGTCTCTGCGTTTGTTTACAACAGACAGCAGTCGGCTGATGAACATCATATATTGCACCTTTAAAGGTCCCATGGCATGATGATGAAATTTCACTTTATGAGGTTTTTTAACATTAACATGAGTTCCCTGGGGTGGTGGACCCTGTGCAGTCCAAGTTTGGTGGTCTGGCGTGTGGCCCAAGATAGGTGTGGGGAGACATCACAAATTCAACTTGGCGCAGTGCAAGCTTCGTGCCCAAAAGCTCCGCCGAAGGTGCGCCGAAAGTTCGCCAGCTCGAACTCGGTCTACTCTCGGCGCAAGGCGAAATGCAGCCTGTGCAGTGGTAGTTTGGTTGACCGCCGCGCAGTGCGCACACGTCACCAGGACAGTTTGAGAGACATTTTAATGCAATAAATAATCACAACAACCACGATTCAATGCAACGATCTTAATCAGCATGTACATTTATATCTATATTGATTGTCCTGTCACAGATCAAAGGCGGATGTTATGCGTAATTGGCAACTCGACATGACTGAATGAACACAGCTGAAACTGTGATGCAAACTAACGAGTTCATATCGCTCCCGGAAGAAGTTTGGGCGTTTGACGCTGCTGCTGTCTCCTTGGTGACAGCACAGCGTCATGGTGAAATGACGAAGCTTGCAGTACGCCTCGCCGCGCGCATTTAAAGGTGAGGAGAGGAGCTCATTTGATTGGTGAAGATCTGACTCGGCTGTGTTAAACCGACTTCCCCGACCGAGGGAAAGGGGAGTACTTGCGCCGGGGTGCGCCGTGTACCAAACTTCCAAAGTGCGGCTGGACACACCCCATTGGCGCGGCTAACCATTAAACCGTTAAACTAACCATTCAGAGACATCCTGCTGTAGCTGCTGTGTTTCAATTTCTTCAGGTGCTTCTCCATCGGGATCAGATTCTGGGTCAAACTGGAAAGCTTGAACAACTGATTGTCTACGAGCCATTGCGATACATCCACTGTAAACATTAGCACATGGTACTGCTGTCTGCAAGCTGGTCAAGGCCACTCCCATACCCTCCACCTTTCCCCGCCTCTCTCCTCCTCATTAGCGACAGACACAGAAATTGCATGTCCTAAGGAAAGCTCACTGTATTACTGGCTCGAAGAGGCTGTAATTCTGCACCAAGGCTGAAATTCAGGAAAGAAACTTCAGATACAGTATTAGGGGACCACTAAGGCCTATATAAAAGCATAAATTAGCAGCGTGTCATGGGACCTTTAAAATCCAATTGAAGTTACGCAGTTCTTCTCAGTCCATGTTTTATTGTATATTTATTTTTTCTATTAATATATGTTATATTGAAAGAGGGGGGCGGGGGGCTGGAGTCTTTTAGAGGGAAATATCAGACATGCTCCTTCCTCTCTGAGTTGACTGTGTTTGAATGACAGCAGCTCGAGTACCCGTGTTACACCTTAGGAAACCAGAGGAGTCAAAGTAAACAAACTTGCCCTGCAGCCACAAGTCTTGACGTTAGCAGTACTCTTTTCCCAGGTGAATGTTTGGTCACTCGTTCAATAAGCTCCAGGTCCAGGACAAGACTAGTGTTCATGTTTGTAAGTAAGATAAGAAGGAGACTTTAGCAGAAAAGTCCGGGGCTCAGTGCTGTGTAACTGAAGCAGGCTGCTGTCTGGCTCAGTTTGACAGTCTCCTCTGTCTATGATACAACACTGACGTTACTGCTTTATTTAAAATTTGATTGGCTTTAGGTCTCCATCCGTCAAATTAATGCAGATCTAGGAGGCACCATCATGAAGCCAAAAGATATGAAATATAAATTTTTCCCTTTTGTTTTCTGAATTTTTATTTTGCAAATGAGAGCACTGGGGAATGTTTTACAGAGCCTGTAGGAGCAAAAAGTTTTCTTCAGTTTAGTCATTTATTAGTCATACTTGAGACACATTTCCAACGTATATGCACATGTTAAAAAAGAAATAATCTACAAGCATAATAAAATAATGCTTAGAACGCAATACATAAACAGACAAACAGCATCACAAGGTGGGATGTGGGAATTCATTTCACATACCATATATACCATATGCTTTTTGTATTATTAAAGCAGACTGTTGAGTCTTGCACACTTAGCTAGGCAGATGCTATATAAGAAAATATACTGTAGACTTTAATTTTGCGAATCTATCGCAGCCAAGCAAAGTTTGTTTGAGCCCATGTGGGAAACTGTGCCAAGGAGTTGAGAACCGTATAAATTCTTCATTGGTAATCAGAGAAATACGTTTGGTATGAAGTAATCATTTGTAACATGAGCTGGTCTGGTCCTGGCAGTGCTGGAAATAAACATCTTATTTTCTGTATGTTGTTTGAATAAAGCTAATCCCAATGCATCATGTGCCTGTACTGTTTCTGCAGCATTTTTATATTGTGCAGTGCACCGTATTTATCAAACCTCCAAGTTCTTGGAACAGCCTCTGTCGAATAAAAATTCACCAACCTCATTAGCTGCAGCAAAAGAATTGAGCGCCATCATAATGGTGTGTCTATAATCTAAAGCATGGTTAATCAAACAGTGCTTTGTCATAAAATAATCTGTGAATTTTTTATCATTATTACCATACCACCTTCAGAGATGCATTTACATTAACAACAATAGTAAATGGAGTTTAATATATTTCCAGGTCGCAGTAAGAGCTACATAAATAGAGCTAACAGTCAGAGTTTTTGTTCCAAAACAGAGCACAAGTGATAAAGTGAGTCCTCAATACGAGAAATACCAACACCTGCAGTAATCACTGAGTCATTGGTATTGATCGACAGCCCTATTAAGACTGCAGGTACACTGTGGTCAGTTTGGGGTAAGCGTGCAGTCAAAAGCTTGATGCTCGAAAATGCATGAAAGTAGTTTCACTTTGTTGCTCACAGCGGCTGCCACTGATTATTCTGCACTTGTGCTGTTAAGCATTGTCCATCGCCTCTGGCTTTCCAGCTGTTGCCAACAGACTACATAAGATTAATGCCATGGCAGGAGTTAAGGTTGACTGATTGACGGACACAAACTTACTCTGCTGGATAATGACCTTAAATTGGCGACTCTGTGTCACAGGGAATACATAATGTGTTGTGCTCCACCATGAATTCTGCAAAACTTATGACACATGATCAGATGGAAAAATGATGATTTATGCCTCTCTGTCTCCCACAGTTCCATAAAACTATACTTTTTTCGTTCGGACGTAGACATTACATCCCGTTTGACCTCACTGACACCCCTCCCTCCCCTTTCACCTCCCCCCACACATGCTTTTACACACATGAGTGGAATAGAAAGTGACATTTTCCAGCAAGCTTTGTTACCCATCAGTCATTGTTAGTGTGTGTCATGGAGAAAAAAAACCCTCAGAGCGCTGAGGGAGTCAAAGCTGGTGTGGGGAACGTGGGCCTTTGAGTGTTGGGAGGGGACAAAGGAGCAAGGCTGGATACAACACATGCGAGTGTGTGTGCCCACACATCCTACTCACCAATTAAAATGCACAACAGCATGCTTTGGCCTTAAAGTAGAAATCACATATTCTATGTAAAGGCCATCAGACAAAGAACTTTCCGTCATACTAAAGTAATTTTTCACCCAAAGGTGATGAATTTGTAGTGCAGAGAACTTTCCCTCGGTGTCAAATACTAATTGAATATAATGTCAAGTAGACAGCTTGTTAATGTTTTGCTTTATCGTTTTTCTGCATCTTGATTAAAATTCACACCTTCATATACTGTAGTTCCAACTATATGAACCTTTTTCCTGTTTGTTACAGTCACTGCCCCTTCAGGCAATTAACAACGTCAGCCAGTTAGCCAATGAATCTAAAGTATGCTAGCTTTATGTTGCTGTAACCAAGACAAAGATTTTATGTGCACAATTAGAAACTGCCCTTGTTAAATCCATGCACTGTTTCAAGTGTGATTACTGTTGACAATTTAA
>JBCAUF010000790.1:14820179-14830509 GCA_038406115.1 Haemulon aurolineatum | reverse complement strand
ATTTTATGTGCACAATTAGAAACTGCCCTTGTTAAATCCATGCACTGTTTCAAGTGTGATTACTGTTGACAATTTAACTTGCTTGAGCAACCTGCGTGTGTGCATCACCTTTTTACTTCCTTCCAAGAAATTATTGCTATTTTTTAGAGTGTACAATCCACATAGTTTATGATATATTCTTGTCCCTCTATAGGGTATATAGGCCAGGAAATGAAATTTAGAGCAGTCTGTCCTGCCACTTTTATAGGCTCAGCTTATCAATATATTATCAATCAGATTCATCAATCCTACAAGGTTTGTACATTTAATCAGTTCCAACTGTCCATGGAGAATCACTGGCTTTGAAATGAAGACGCATGTTATTATAAGGTCTAAATATTTCATTATGTTCCTGCATACTCTGAATATCGCCACCCATAGTATAGTATTTTAAAAATTGCATGAGAAAAATCATATCCTCATTCGCCTAATTAGTGATTCATACTAAATGGGTGCATTGCGTGCACCCTTTTAATAAAGCATAACATCTACCTGACCTCTCAAATACCCCTTGGTTCTCTCCCTGCTTTGTTAGCATGAACAGCAGGCTTTTCCTCTCAAACAGTGGTAGGCTAATATTGTCAAGTAACTGTCAGCAAATATTGGCAGCTTGATTGCTTTGATAGCCTCTCGCTTGTTCTTCCTTCCTTTGGCACTCGCTCACCCCTTTTTCGATTGTGTATGGGTATGCTTACCAGATGAGGTACAGGGGGGAAAATACATTTAAGATTCGAACACGCAGGGATGGGAAGAGTCTTGTTTGCACAAATAACATGGAGGAGGAGGAGAAGGAGGAGGAGGGAGGAGGCTTTAGACAAAAAAAACACGTCGCCTTTGGATTTGCACATTGTTATCACAGCGGTGTCAGTGCTGTGACTGTGACACGGAGAAGACAATGAAAATCTTTACTTCTAAGCACAGACATCCTTAAATTCAACTCGCCTGACAAGATTTTTTTTCTTTTTTTTTCTTTTCTTTTCTTTTCTCTCTCTCTCTTTTTTTTTTTTTTTTGTGGAAGCACGCAAGAAAAATTTCCATCCCTGGTGATAGTTACATTTTGTTGGAGGGGTCCTGTTATTTAAAATTAATGAAAACCTGTCAGCCAATCGGAATAGCATATTCACCCGGGCCGTGTTAAAATGTAAAATATGTTCTACAATCAATGCATATGCACACTGCAATAACTGTAATGAAAATGAAGATAATAGTTCAGTTGGAGTGAAGATGGTCTTCAGATTGCTGCCGGACCAGATCCTATCATCATTATGACACCTGCGAGAGAGTGAGATTGAGGGAACACTGAGGAGAAATAGATTTAGAGAGACAGAGAAAAAGAGAAAGGAAAGATGAGAAGAGGGAGAGAGGGAGATCTACAGCATCGACATTATTGTTAAATACATACAATCACAGCCAGAAAAATGCCCAAAGACCTGCTGGAGTGTCAGTACTTGACTCACCACTCTTATACCCCTCCATCCCTCCAGAATCACTTTCATAGCGGGTGTACTAGTGCATAAAGTCTTCCATGGCTGAGACCTGACAGCCTCAGATGCCAAAAATCCATCTTCCAATGCAATTTAGCACAGAGGGAGCTGGGAAGATGGGGAAATTATACAGGACTCGAGTCAGAGTTTTAAGGTAGCAGTAGAGGCCCACAGACACATTTGAAATGATGACAGGTTGCAAGAATCTGACAAGTCAAAAGTTAGTGACTCCAAAAATAAAATTTCAGTCACTTTCTTGAGACCCTTGTGACAAGGCAGAGTATTGCGGTGCTGTCGCGCTTCTTGTCTCTGTTTCCATAGGCTCAAGATAACTAGCCGCCTGGCCAATTTCCCTTTGAAGCCTTCTCATTTCTCATCTCAACCAAGGAAAATGACAAAGATAAAGTAATGCCAATTGTTGAAAATTTACTTGGCGGTATTGAATCTTATTGTCAGTACAGTATGAGTGAATTATGAAAAAGAAACTGCATGAGTTCTGAGTGTGAATGCATCTTCCCACATGACAATGTGTTTTCACTCCTCTTTTGTTAGTTCTTTGGTTTTGTGTGAGTTTTTCTCTTGAATCCAATTAAAAACTTGGACGTTTAATGCTCATAAATATCTAGACACAATTATTTGTAAAAATATACTCCATTGTGCATTTACTACTAAAAAAAGCACTACAAGCATTTATTTCCGGAGTCAGTCTTCCCAGTGAAGGAAATAAATTGTTCAGGTTTTCAGTTCTTGCCTAATAATAATCACCTTTATACATCTTTTTAGTATTTAATGTAATCCAGGTGATTGTAGTCTATACATTCATGGCTACACAGCAAATAGCAGCTGCTAGCAGTTTTCATTGTGCAGATTTGCCAAAATGCAAAACAGAGGCTATGGTCAAGGTTGCAGCTCCCTGGCTCTTTATCAACCTTACTCTTCCCATTTAAGTTTACCCAAAGTATAACAAGAACCACAGTGCTGAAGCTCAAAACAAGCTTATGTGCGATAGGTACCGTACATTCAAAAGAGGAAAAAGGACTGGCGTAATCTATAATTTTTCTTTTTTTTTTTCTTCTTTTTTAAAAATTTTGTCCTATCTAATATTAGTAGATTTTGTTTGAAATTATACAGGCACAGACTTTTTCTTCATCATTGTTCTTCTAAACTTACATTTTATTCTTATACATCAATAACCAGGTAATTGTGTTTACAACCTGAACATACGGGAGGAAAAAAATGGTAGTTGATTTTTTTTCCCATAAAAGCTCTCCGAGAACATGTTTAAAACCACTAATATTTCAGTGGATGGCGTTTCTAAGCAGCCCTGTGTATCATGAAAATATCAGTGTATGACGTGGCCATGACCCTGTAAAGGTAGAGAATGAAAGTACGTGAGGCAACATGCAGGCCGTTTGCTGCAGTCAAACATTTTCAAACGTATACACTCGAGAGAGAGATTCAGGAAATCATGAGCCATTTCTTTAATTTTCCAAAATACATTTTAAGTATTAAAGTGTAATTTAAATGTATTTAAATTCTACTTTTATATGCACATTCATCACGCTCTTCATCTCACACCTTTGTGAGACCAGTGAGGTATGTATCTTTAAAATTTTCTGCCAGAATCTCCCCAAAATGTCTGCTTATAAATTGTTGTTGTTTGATGTTTGATGTGCATGCAGGAAAATATTTAAAATATTTACCCCTTTTTGAAGTTTTGAAGAGGCCTCTTCATTAATTTAAGTCTTGATGCTAAAAATACCAGCAGTTGAACATATTTTGGCTTATTTAATTTCTGAAGGTAGCAAAAAATGATGTGCAATGCAGACAACAACTTAGCTGGTGTGAGCGCAGGCAATTACTGCAGATCAGAGCCAGGAAAACACATCACTTCACATCGTACTGATGATAGCCGAGCACAATTGGAATGGATGTATCAATGATACACTGTGGTGGCAAACAGATTACACAAAACCACTGAAAACAAATTGATTACCCTCAATGGACATTAGCACGCTTTTCAATGGCTGCTAATTTTAACATAAAATACGAGCTTTCCTTCTGGGGCTCAACACGGCAATCTGTGAGAGAGCCAAGTGTAATGTGGGCAAACTGCTCGTGTCCCTCAGAGGAACACATGATCCAACTGTCAGATGCCAAAATGCCAAAGGCTTGATTGACAGTCTTGTGTTAAACTGCATGTTTGAACTCATTAGCACATTAAGGCCTTGCCACATGGAGGACCCACAGTCATTGTGCATTAATGTTGTCCTCTCGGTTCTTTCAGCTCGTCACTCAACGCAGCACCCTCGTGGGAACGTGGAAATGTAATGGTAACACATTTTCGTAAAAGCCTTCAAAACAGGTTGTTCTCCATTGATACGTTAGACGTATCATTTATTCGCCAAAAGAACAGGTTTTATACTCTACAGCTGCACAATAGCTTCACCACATACAGGCCATGCAGATTAGCGCAAACACACATACATTTCCATACATACTCCTTTTCATGCATAAAGTGGTGGCAATGCCCAGAGAGACGCACATACACACACACACACACACACACACACAAAGCGCATCAGTCAAAAGCCAGCACGGGTTCTTTCTTCGCAACAGCTGTAATTCCAGTCTCAATCATAGCACAGTGCTGAGAGCTCAACATCAGTCAAGTCCACCCACTCCTATTCTCACATCTGTCACATCAAACAATCATGTTGAACTTTAGGGTTCAAAAAATCTTTCAAGCTTTGCTACAACAAAGGCACACGGAACTGTAAGAGACATATAAACATGTGTTCTTGCCAGGCCTGCATTTGGTCGCAAAAAGGTTAGCTGTGGGATAGAAGTGAAAAAGTATACGTCGTTGCTGTGATGTGTAGTCAGTAATACCTTGGCACCGACACAGCGCAGGTTACAAAAGGGGTTTTCAAAGATGAGTGCTTGCATTTTCCTTTTTAAGTTGTGGCTGTCACCCTAATGCATCTTTCATAAAAGTGATTGACGTATGGTGTTATCATCCTCAGTGGCATTCTAAAGAGGGCTAGTGGCAGTCTCAATGCACTCTTCATTTTTAACTAATAGGGACAGCACATGGCTGGAAGCTGTCGCCTTGTTGGTCCCTGTTTGACAATGATACATTTCTGTCCCAACTGAAAATGCTTGGTCGATCGCCAGCCCCAGTGTATACTGTACTATATACTGTGCATGTGGTAGTGGTTTGTCTTCGATTTTCCTTGAGATAATGTTCCCTGTAGTGTTTTATGTTGTGTGTGCCGCACAGAATCATAGCTTCATGTTGCTCAATTAGAGCATAAGACCTTGTCCTTGTATTTTCTGCAATATGAAATATTCTCATGTCGATGATAGTCCTGAGGAGGATGCTCCAACAATTTAGTCCAGTGATTGACAAGAAAATGCCCTTTAGGATAATGAGACTTTGACAATTAAATTCCACTCTGACACACTTTTCCACCCAGGTTATAAATAATTAATTTGAAGAAGTAAGCAGTCAAGAGAATGTCATGTCTCATTTCGTTGCGCTGAGTGACAATGACGAGCCTGAAACATGCGGCTTACAGGATGCTATTGGAGGGCTGTCCTGCGTATCCCGTTTCACAGTGACACAGATGTGTTAGTGAATCCCAGCAAGAGAAGTGATGTGCAAAGAGGGGATTTCATTTTTGCTAATTCTCTGAGCTAACATTAGGCATTTGTTAAATTTTCAAGTGCACTCTCACTTTTTGAGCTTCTGAATCAATAAGAGTGAGTGAATGTGCCGCAGAGGATCCTAAAGGAGGCTGTCGGCAGTTTAAGGGAGATTGAATTGGAAAGGAGGTACATGTCTGATTGATTAAGTGAAGTCCAACTCAACTTGGTTATGGCATTTTCAACATACCTATCATTACTCGTCATTCTGTTTAGATTTCGTTCTCCAAAACAGCATCTGACCTCAAATGAAAAAAAAAAAAGAGACATAATGAACTGAAATTGTGAGAATGTATATATACACTTGTGTTATGAGGCTGCTATGCAATCAAAAGCATATCAGATGCAAATGACTTGCCTGCTATTGTCTTTCACAGTGCATTTTCTCAGGGCATTTCTAACAATCGTTCTTTGAAACAATCTCTTTCCCAAAGATTCTGGGAGTAGACTGACTGTATTGAGCCCTCAGTATAGATGAACATCCGTCTCACCCTCCATTCAAACCCGCTGTATGATGCAAGTCAATGCAAGTCAATATTTTACGGGATTTCACTAAAATTACCATGCATGTCTTACAGGGTCAACATACTCCAAAAATCCTGAGCTTTTCCTGCCTGTGTGAACGGCAGAATCTACCCCCCACCCCCTGCAATTTGGTGATGGAAATATATTCCTCTTTCAGGCTGACATGGAGTATCGCACAGGTCATATCAGTCTTTTGATCCAGCAGCCATTAATAATCATGGGGCATGAAAAAACTAGACTTGCATATAGTCAGTCCCATTAATAAATGATAGCTCTGATCCAATTAAAAGGCCTTGCAAAGAAGGGTTTCTCCGGGTGTCCTCACAGAACATTTTTTGAAGGCACGCAGGCCTGTAAATAATCGAGCCCGGGGCTATCCAGCCCTCAGTACCCAGGAGATGCAGGCTGTGTCAACAGTGTGGCACTGTGCTGTCACCACATATCACTCCTGAGCCCTCTCGCAGCCCTCAGCCATGTGAAAACACCACAGCCCTTATCTTTTCCCTCCTCACCACGCCACCATGTTAGCCGTAGAGCATACACACCGGAGCCAGCCAGACTATACAGACTCCCGTTTCCCCCCTTTTTTTTTTGCCAGCTCCATTTGGCTTCCTTTCTGTGACATTTTGAGCTGTGCAAGCAGAATACAGACTTTTGAGTTGGTTGATGTATCACCATGAATACAAGAGGAGATATTGTGGAACTTAGCAACTTGTCCCTCTCTATTACCGTTAATCCTTTCCAAATTTACAATAAAATTTGTAAATGTAATACTCTTATCAGTCATTCATGAATAAATACATTGTTCTGACTGTGTCTGAGCCACTATTCTTGCTGATATCCCTAAGAGCTTTAACTAGAATATAAGCTTGTCACTGCTCTTGCATCATCATAAAACACTTTTCTCATGCCATATTTCAGCATTTAATTAATGCATCAGACTCCTCTTAGCTAACAATTATCGTCAACAACTGAATCTGTCGCTGGGAACGTGCGATTAATGCATTTGTGCTTGTTGCTGGTCGCGCTTTTGTTTGCACGTGGCACACAGACGGGTCCTTGAAAAGGAAATAATACCGAGATGTGAGGCCTCAGATGAAAATTCATGTGACTCGCCATCATTAGTGGAACGGACACGCTCATCCAGGTTGGCGTTTAGCTTCGTGCCTGAGGCTTGATGATGCCCTAAAATATGAGCCATACTGTGTGTATAGCAGGCTGTGACCTTCTTATACAGAAGCGTTAATGCTCCAGAACAATACAACGGAGCATGGGAACAAAATGATCTTAATTAGGAAAGGGACTCATTCTGTCTGACACCAGCAGAGTCACCAGTCTACGAGTCCACTCTCCAGCACCTTATTATCACGTAATGACTTCCATTGAATTAAACATGTCAGCCCAACTTTAAATGCAGAATGAGAGACAATACTGAATATAATAGAATGGTTGGTGACACTGCATTCATGCTGGAGCTGGGATTGAAAATTATTAGGTATGAGCAGTTTTGTGTATAATGCACTCTCTAACTGAATGAAATGTTTAGCATAATATTGCATTTATTTAAGCATAGCCAAATCATTAGCATTTATCACTCACCAAAACATGAAAATCTATATTTTGAGCTAGACATGGCTGCCACTCAGGCATCAATTTGACATTGTCATTACTGCTAAGAGTGGCCTTGACTTTTAAATGAATATAATTCCATTTTGATGTTTGACACACAGACAAGCCATTAAACAGCCTAAGTAAATGGTGGCCCAGGAAATAATGTGCCACAAGCTGCTGAGCAAACCCTCAGAGGTAAAACAATGCAATCATTTTGCAGACTGAATCATTCCGTGAGTCATCTGCACTGAAACCTGCAATGACAGTATGTTCAAGGTTATATAACAAAATGTTAATAACAGAAGATCTTCAAAGGCGTCGTCTTGATGATTCTTATGCCTCTGTTATTTTAATCAGTGCTGGATGACAGGGATGTGAGCACTGCAAATTCCATGCAGTTATGGGTGAACAAACAGAACCATGGACAAAACAGCCACCAGGGCTGGGGTTAATTAAACAATATTTATATATAATTGAACAAATAATTAACTTACTCCGAATTGTAAAACCTTCCCAGGCACAAAAACATATGAGCAAAAAAATAAAAAAAATCAACTCTCAAATTTATGCTGAGACATTTAAGCTCTCAATTAAAACTAAAGATATGTTTTTGTTTTTTTTTTCCTGCTGTACGTGCTGCTTAAACCTGTATAAACTCATTGTAATTCATGTGATAATATAGCTGATTACATGTACACAAGGTTGCACGTCTCCAGCACAATTAAGATGCATGCTCTTGATGACTTATTTGCCCCAAACAATAATTGACACATCCCAAAAGTGCAAGCAAGGCATTAACTCGGGGACAAAAATAGACGTGAATGCTATGTATTTATTGATGAAATAATCATCAAGCTGCAGTTCATTAGACCCTGCTTTATGTTTCAGTTTTAATTATTGGCCCTGGAAGATGTAACATGACAGGATCTTTAATCACCTGAGACAGAGGCTTGCTTCAAAAGGACACCTTGCTGACACGCTGAGCAGGGAATGTGTCTGCAATGCAGATTCACTGATCTCTATGAGTACATGTGTCACATCACCTTGATAATTAACAAAGGGATGTGTCAATTACCACCGGGCAATCAGGAAAGCCGTGCCAGCAGGTGGGTTCTGAGGATGGGGATTTCAATCGCAGTTCAGGCATCGCTGCTGCCAATCAAAGGTGTACTCACCTCTCCATATAGGTGGGGGGTGGGAGACCAGCAGCACCAGCAGCATTCCCACAGCAAATATTCAAAGAAGGGCAAATTGGACTCAGCTCAGTGGAGCAAAGAGGGCACAGAGAGAACCCTTCGACTGCCTTGTTGCGCACATGCGTACTGCGCATCTTCTGTTCCCACAGAGATAATCTGCATTTCAGCCTCATGTGACTCACCTAAGACTCGAGGTAGATGACAAACCCCATAAATCTTAACCAGTTTTGAAATGCATTGCATCACGCACAGTGATAGATTTCACAGAGAATTGCTGCGAGATTTGTTGTTGTCTTAAACATGCAAGTACCAGAAAATGAGGCGTTCCTGCAGTCTGTACCTGTCACTGATGATCCTGCTGTGACTGTTTATATAGCAGGAGTGTGGATGATCCAACATGAATAGGCATTAGTATGCACTACAGAATGAATGGGTGGTTTGGGCAGAGCTTTGGGTGAGGAGACCCAGTCAAATAGGCACTTTTTAAAGTAGAAATATAGGGAAGCAGACACAAAGGAATGGAGGTAATAAGGCTGTATTTTAACGAGTAGTTTTACGTTACGAGTTTTAGGGAAGGAGTTAAATTGTTCTCTCTTTTAATGTAATCAGTGATTAGAATTGTGACTTAACATTTCTGGGTCACTTCATTCTAATCTGGGCTCTCATTTGCTGTTGGCAGTTCTCGCTGAAATAAATCTCAGACCAGTGCTGATGTGGGCTGCAATGCCTGTGACCAAGTCTCTGATTGAACAGAAATACACAGCGTATCACAGGGTGGATTTGTATGTGTTTCATGCAGGCTATGCACTCGACAGGCTTGGCCACCTATGGTACTTACACAGTCAACCAGTATGAGTCTTTTCCACAGGAGTGCTGCAACTTTCCTCCAGAGCAACACGGCAGTGACACATTTAACCCCAGTTGAAGATGACCTCATCTCTGGTACATGTATTAATCTGTATGATCTGTGCATGTTAGGCGCCCTGCTAACTCCCTTCGCTTCGCAGTGAAGTGCTGTTGCTGTGGGTTACAGAGGGCAGCTATCAGGCATTATGTATCTCTCTACCAGCCTAGATGTATTACTATTGCGGCAGTAGATTGGAATAGTTGAGGTGTGATGTCACAGTCATCAAACTGCAGGTTGAGCGGTGCGGTACCCTTTTGCCTCTTGCCAGGTCTATTCTGTAAAGAGGTCTGTGGTTGTCGAGGCATAGCTGTATCTTGTGATGCAGCGCGGTTGAGGATGAGCCTGTGTGAAATGGAATCAGCACATCATTTTGTGAAACAGTGATGAATTTGTCAAACTTGGTGGACACCAGCTAGAACCCAGTGAATTCCCTCCATTTGTCCTTTTAAACACGATGCATTGAATTCCCAGCCCGTCTACTATTATTAACAAATGTCTGGGATAAGGAGACGTTTCAGTAGCACTCGTGCTTCCATGAGACTTCTGCATAAGATTTAGTGAAACATTGCTTCACTGAGAAACCATGCCACATAGCCAATTAAGCGAACGTCACGTCTGGTTTGACTGTTGCCAAAGTGATGCGATTGCTGCATGGTAACAAAGCTGACAGAGTGGATTGAGTTGGTAAGTTTAGTGCTTCCACTTGCAGGTCAGAAATGTTAGTCAGCTGTGTTGTCACAAGTTCAGCCTAAAAAAACTGTAAAAACATCCAGGACATGGAAAGGATTATCATTCCAGGCTTTGCAGATCTACATCTTTGCACAAAAATTGTCATCTCAGTAAGAAGTGTTCCGGTATTT
>JBCAUF010000790.1:14796027-14820079 GCA_038406115.1 Haemulon aurolineatum | reverse complement strand
CATTCTAAAAGCGGTACCTGCAGGAGGTGAATCACAGCAGCATCACAGGAAGAAAGGCAGGAAGAAGGATTGACTGACTGATATCCGTGTACTTCATTCTTTCTAAACATCAGGATTCAGATGGCAGGAATATTTTAGATTTGATCATGGTGAGATATTATTGAGTGTACACAGTGACTTTGCTGTTGTAAACTTTACTGTTGCTGTTCTAGAAACAAGATGTGATTACATTTAAAATATAAATGAATTACAAAACAGCTCTGAAGTTATTCTTTTAATTATATCATTAAAAACAAACAAACAAACAACAACAATAACAGCAACCACAGCCCTGCATAGTGCTTTGTGTTCTGTATATTTTCCTTTCCTTTTTGTCCCTTGCCAATCACATGCCTGATACAAACAAATCACTAGGGTGAATTTGGCACAATGCTGCATTTGTGATAGGATCCAGCAGGTCAAGAATTCAATAACGACAGTCAACCAGAAGGCAGCGTATGTTAAAAGGTTTATTTGAGTTAACTGTTAGCTTTTTATATGTCATGTCTTGCCTGATACCTTTGCACAGTGAGGCAACACATTGGATTGCCATCCGTGTGGGAGGACATTTGCCAGTGATGAACATTCAGTTAAGACCTGAACTTAGAGAGAAACTTCAAACAGCTGTCAGACAGACAGCTAGATAAACAATATAATTGAATTGAACTCCTGAGTCCATAAAAAGCAGGAGTAAGCGTTGTCATACCAACAGGTTATGTTAAATTGAGTACATTTGCTGATCAGGTGGCTGAGGCTCATGCGATGCAGAGAAACATCATATTCAGTCCTTTGAAGAGCCTGTTTCCTTGATTCAAATCGATGACAATGATATTCAAAGGGTTTTTTTCCATTTATCTATAATTCTCCAGTGCATGCTGTCCAGTAAAGCCAAAAAGCCAGGAACTGATCTTCAGCATTTAGCACCACAGATCATAAATCTTTCACTATCAAACAAAGATCCACAATTCTAAACAAATCCTGCTCCGAGATATATTGCCCAGAGTCCCCAGCTGAAGGCATGGCTGCTTCAGAAGTTGAAAGCTGTATCTTAGAGGAGAACACAGCCTCCTGTACTCATTCTGCTCCAGGGGACAACAGTGAGCTGATGCAGTTCCCCATCTGAAGTGACAATCCTGACAGAATAAAAGTAATGGCAGCCCTAAACAGTGGGCAACGGATCTGACAAACATTTAGATGCTATCTCCCAGTTACAGTGAAAGACTGCGCTGCCACTCCTACCACACCAGTGTAGCCACTGGCAACACCAGCCAGACATGTAATCCCTTTGGACAAGAGAGAGCACCTCATCAAGCGCAGGCCCAAATCAAAGTAATTGACAAAAGCAGCGAAATAATGAATAGAGCATGAGTGGATAACCAAGCGTTTTTTATCGGAATAAAGGCTTTAGCTGTGTGTGCTGTCCAACTCAACAACAATGAAGGTGGTGATTTGGGAAGTTAAGATTGCAAGAAATAATAAAAAAAATAATAAATGTGTTCATCCATCCATACATGCCAGACATGTCGTGAAAAATATCCTTTTTTAATGAATCTGAGTAGTTACAAATGTCTTTCATTTTCAATCACATATTTGTATTATAGTGTCTGTTTTTATCTTTTTCTCTGACTGCAGTCTGGATAAATGTAAACAATCAAGTGCATGTGTTGGGCTGAAATTACTTTACTGCTGCATTCTTTACTTTTAGGCTGCTTGTTACCTTCATTGTACCAAGCAGTTGTAAGGCACAGTAAGCCAAACAATATTTCCTCATCTCGTTTATGTCCCCTCTGGGTCACACTCAGTATCTGGGCAAGGACTTCATGACATACACAGCCTATTTACAGATGCAATTTTATCCCGGCTGCCGCAAAGATAATTCTACGTTGCCTGCTTGATCGTGTTTTCATATCCATTTTCATGTCTGCCTGTGTCACCAACCCCTCCTGTGTGTCAGCAAGAATGAACCGAAATTTTAATGAGGTCAAAAAGTGCATAGCCTGAGAAGGGGATTCGGAGGGTCCTACCCAAGAGGAATTCTGGCCATTTAAAACCAATTTCCTGGTATTTTACAATAGATTTGCATATTTTATGTCCATCACAACCTGCAAAATTGACTCATTGTGCGGAGGTTCTAGTCATCACAGCAGCCCGGTAGTTCGGTAATTGGGGTGCCATTTGTTCCTTTAAATTCTTTAATTCTTTTTGGCACCTCTTTGAGAGTTTGGCTTTGTGTGGTGTTCACTCTATTCACTTTTTGCAGTACACACTACTTTACATTGTATTATGGTACACTGTCAGTTGCACTATACTGCAGCTTTTAATATTCTCATTTTTAGCTATTTTGCATGAAAGCATGTTTTGGTGAAATGTACCTAGGTCGCCTTTTTATACCAAACTATGAGGCAAAACCTTGATATTATAAATAGAAAGTCACGGTTTTGAACTTCTTCTCAAATTATATCCACTTGTAGCAATGAAAGGAGGATAAAAGAAGGGTCACTGCTCTCTCTAGTCTGCAGATACGTATCACATCATTCCCACACTCATGCATGCACGCATGCATCCACGTGGTCGAGTCAAAAACCTTGCTTGTCAAAGCGTTGCTCTGCCACTTCTGGAAAACATTCCTCTACAGCACCAATAGTGGTGAAAAACTCCTGAGGGAACCTTAAATGTAAAGTCACTCTCCCTTCAATCATAATCCAGTTAAGCCAGCAGACAATCCAATAAAAGAACGTTCCACTAAGTGCAGTACATAAAATACAAATTTAATTAAAGCTACTTTACACAACCATGGCTTAAATTACCTATAGAGTTCTTTGGAAGGGATACTTTGTAATATTTAGATTTGAAATATTTACCTCTGCTAAAAGTCAAACTAATTACAGTGTGCCCCTAACTATTCATTTTTCATCATACATCTAAATGTACTATACTATGTGCACATTTAACATGCGAACTGGAAGCAGGACTTGAATGACACCCTGAAGGCTGCACCTCCCCTTCAGAAGAAGTCGAAAGATGACAGAAAATGAAATAACCTTGAAAGAGATATCCAAGTTTCCACTGTCAGCAAGTGTGGAGATCACAGGGGTTGAGGTGTCTCACTTGTTCCTCAGCCTTCAGTGTGGCTTTCATGCAATGTTTCACCTCATTACTGTAAACGTCCTCTAACAACTCCAGCAATCAACCCATATCCGTCTCTCTGCACGCGGGTACAGTAAGTTTGATATATTTCCCTCGCAAAGGGCTCACGTGACACTGTTGCCTCATCTGGCCCAGTTTCAGAAGTATCACTTGACAAGAGGACCGCAAACCAAACGAAAGAAATAACCTGGATGCATCTCTGTATTTTTTTAATGCACTTATGCAGGGAGAGTGAAATTAACTAAAATTGTTTGTTTCAAATATACAGTGGTTACCTTTGTAAAAAAGACACATTTACTAATTTTCCACGAGCTCAATTCATGCTGTCTAAGTGCTTCACTGACAATATACACCTCTGTCAACTGATCAATATACGTTATTTATAGCTGTATTCAATAATGAAATACAAGGGAGAAAAATATTATTATAAACGGTTACAATACAAGCTTGAAATGAAACATATAAATTATGTTTTTTTCTTCTTTTTTATAATAGGTTAAATAACTGCCATGAAGTACAAAATGGTGAATCATGGTGGAAATAGAGCACCTCAACAATATTGTGAAGTCTAATTTTGTTCCCATAATAGGATATTAATTCCAAAGTGGACAGATGGCACCATTTGCATGTCTACCAGCACTCTTAGGGATCAAGCAACAATTTTGCACTTCACTGCAACTGTCTCATAAGAAGGTCATCCATTAAGTTATGCACAGCTTTAAAAGCCTTTTCATGTATTATGAAATTAATTTTAAAAAAGCAGGGTAGCATGTGTGTCTCATTCTTCACTGGACCTGCTATAGCCAAATTACCACATTTAGTTGTTTCACGCTGAAAAAGAAACAGTCATTATAATATAACCATGAGGTTATTCAGCATTAAAATTTCACTTTATTCCTGTAATGCTACACGAGCAAGCTTGGCACACAGTGGGTGTGTGCTCAGGAATAGAAAACACCGAATTGACCTTGAGCGGTCCTTTCAGCTCTATGTACAACCCTGCACCTCTTTGGGGGCAATGTTAAGGACTTTAGCTCATTGTCATTACGGAGGGGAAAATGTTTGGGGGATCATCTACATCTCTGATTTAATGATGCATAGTGAAATCTTATGAGAGTCACTTATGTCCCATAAAATCCCTGGACAAAGCTGTAAAATCAATGACCTGTTTTGTTACTTAATGAGTAGCTGAACTGTGGAAAGGTTGGACCTCTCTGATTCTTTTGCCCCACCCCTGGAAGTATAAACTTTGCTGTGTGGCATCAAAAATACAGTTCCATTATTTCTGGTTTTTTTTTTCTTTTTTTTTAGTGTGTGTGCTTTTTATCAGCATGCTTTCCCTTTAATGACCCTTACAGGCAAACTAAATTGTAGTCTAAAGGTTGCATGATTGCACAAATCTTGCAAGTGATGCGGTGCAATCATATAATCACTTTCTCTATTATAAACTCTGTATGCAAGTTTGGATATTTTTCTGGCCATTGTACTACAGTACTGTGGATGTCTTCCATAATATTGTACCTGCTAATCTCAGTGGGGTATTAAAACCGGAATGATTGGTATGCAGCCTTAATGTGGGAGAGTTAAGAGTTAGGGGTGAGAGAAAGGATATAAAACCAACCAGGGGAAAAATTAATATGAGGCAAGGTAGTGGAACTGATAGTATTCTATAATGTGTTGGCACTGAGATTGGGGGGGGAAAAAAAGTCACCAAATATGAACTGATGAAAGTTTGTGGATTGTTTGGGTTTTCTTATAGCACAACAGAAGATGCTATGAAGCTCACCATAAGAGAAAACTCTAAATCGTTTGATGATATTCACCAAGTCTGTTTTCTGAATATACTTTAAAACAGTGAATTAAATTGTTTTTTTGTGTGTGTTATTGTTTTTTTTTTCTTTTTTTGGCCCCCTCGCCTTTTCGAACTTTCTCAGTCAAAGTAAAGGTCCATAGTGAAGCTGTACT
Organism: Haemulon aurolineatum; assembly: GCA_038406115.1. Classification (NCBI taxonomy): domain Eukaryota; kingdom Metazoa; phylum Chordata; class Actinopteri; order Lutjaniformes; family Haemulidae; genus Haemulon; species Haemulon aurolineatum. The sequence continues at coordinate 14,814,928 of JBCAUF010000790.1, read as the reverse complement.
GTAGATCCAGGTGAGGAGTGATTATGCATTCTGCCCCATCCTTGTAAATCCATAATCATTAACATCTGCTCTAGCTTTCTTTATTGAACTATTTCGCCCATGTGTGGTCCACTTATCCTCGTTAACTCCACTTTAGCCAACTCAGCACATAGATCGAAGGAGAGATAGAAAGGGAAAAAGAGGGAGAGACAAACAGATAGAAAAAGGAGGGACAGGAGGGCACCGTTTGGAAGATAAAATAAATAACTTCTGGCTCTATTTTAAGCTTTTAGGTCCAGGCGCGCTCACTACAGACACGGCTTAGTTGCTTGTATTTTGTCCCGGGAAGTAATTCCTCAGCCTAGTGTATTTTGACCCATGGATTTGCTGTCTGGTTGCAGGATGTCTTGAAATAATATCTATAATTGCCTCTCTACAATATTGATTCAGACAAGGATAAAATAAGAGCACAGCATGTATATTGAGAATTTGTTGACCGCTGAAATTAAAAACTCATTAGAAATCCCATTGACCTTGTCCCTATGATGACTTCACAGTAAAGCCAGTTTTTGGAGTCAGATACATGAACTCCTTTGCTGCTTTATTATTATCAGTACTAGTATTAGTAATAGCAACAGCGGCAGCAATTGTTGAACTAGAAGTGCAGTGGCATTCAAGATCTTGTATCTTGGGCCGCTGGAAACAGATTTGTCAAACCACACATCATCCTGTATGACCTATTGATATCAAGTGACACTACACATCAATATGTCCAGGTCCCATCAATATCTTGTACAGGAGGTGTGTTTTAGTGTATGGCTGCAAAACTATCTCTGGATAATTACCTTCATGTGCAATTACTCTGCACAATTTCAATTGCAATTTCATTTTTGGGGGGGCTTTTGCTGACTTGATTAGATTTTGTGTGAATGTAAGTGGCGGTGTGAAGGTCACAGTGAAGTTGAAAGGTGCAGATAGTGCTGTTGGTTGATATGCATTTGCCTTTGACACCCACGTCCTGGCAATGCCTCATGCAACTGATCAGCATTGACATTTTTCTTGTTTGTCCATGACTATAAACTGTGCCCAACCTTGACCAAGTGCTTTAAGGTTGCAGCCAGCGATACCATAAGAACAACAAAAAAAAAAAGACATTGTTGACAAATACATAATGTGAGTGGCATCATATGTTGTGGTAATGGAAAAATAATTGCATGTGTATTTCTATCAGTTTAAAGAAGCTATAGGCTGTTAAGTGCCACAGCGGTGGTCATCGGTGAAAAAAAAAAAAACATATTGACATGTTAAGGTTTTAAAAACATATAAATATTACACTGTACTTCAAGGTGACCTTTGGGAAGTACAGAGCAAAACACTTTGATGTTGTTTCTTTGATGTTGCTGGACTGACCAGCCGCAACACCCCCAAATAAACAAGCATGGGCTGTTGTGCTAACATTAGATGTAGCAGACTGACAGTCGGCACCCACCAGAGAGACGGACTACGGAGCAAAACTGCAAATTTTCATTTAATGTGATGACTATTTAGCTACATAATTACCACATTCTTCTTATACTTAATAACTGCGAGCAAATACCAATTCCAGTTTTACGTATATCCACAAATAGACATAAGCACTACATTTGCAATATTACTGATGTGATTTAGAAAAAGCTCTACAGCTAAGAGTCACATATGCGTTGTTGCTGTGAAAGACAGTGCAGACATTTTCATTATTATGGCCTCAAATATTGTCCTTACATAGGTCTTTGTCTTTTTCCACCTCGTATCATAAATGTAGAATGCATGAATTTCTATTAGAAAGTTTTTTTTTTTTTGTCCCAAAGGAAGATCCGCTCACTACTGAGTGATCAGATGTAAAAACTTGATCGTACCACAAGCTAAAACACTTCTGTGTATTATTACTTGTAGACAGAGGGAAGCAAAGTATATATTCATCAAAATCACCATTGCAATCACATACAGTGTTTTAGGGCACCGACCCCTCAATACATCACAATTTTCTCTAACAGACAAAAATGTTACACAGTTCAGCCTGAAAGGCTATTTCAGTATCATTGCACTTTCATGTACACTTCTCTTAAATTGCCTCTCAATTCCCCCCAAAACAAGCTTTGAACAAAACAAATCTCTCTTCAGTAGCCCACTACTGCCTCTCTCTTTTTCTCTCTCTCTCCCTCTCTCACTCACTTTTTCTAGCAGGTGATCAGGGCCATAACTAGAATATTATTTACTGGATTGGCAATGTTAAAGTTAATGTTGCAAAAATTCCCTTTCTACAGTCGGATTCCGGCTCTAATGAGGCTTTACTGATACAGCGTTGATGGCTCTGCAGAGGAGACGGGTGCTTCTGGAGGAATGTCAAACACCTACCTCTACATTCTTGTGTACCATCATTAGGGTCATTTAGTATTTCCATGGAATCGCACAGCAGAAAGCCGAGGCAGCAGAGAGCGAGAGGTTCATGAAAAATCACCTTGCACCTTGCACGTGCAAGAGACTCAAAGTGTATTTGCATGTTCGAGAGGGAGAGTGCAGGCTGTATCTGCCTTTTTGAGCTCTTAGTGCCCACGAATGTATTGATTTTAAAGTCATTTCAGTGATCAGAGTCACTCGCAGAGCGTTATTACATACCATGAAAAGCTATTTTGAAAACGTCTCGTGTAGTGGAGGAAGGATTCGCGTTGAAGTGATTTTCATGTTTTCTAACTGCTCGTTGCTTTTAGTGAGTTTATATTCAGCGCAGATGTCACCTCGCTTCTGTGGTATACTCGCTCACGTGACAGAAAACCTTATTTGAAAAGGTTTCCAGTTATCGTAATTTATGAAAACACCTCCACTTGTTCGCATTAGGTTTGGACCATTTGCTCATGTGATGGCATTTTATAGTCCTTGTGGAAGGCAGTGCTTGACATGTCAGGTCAGCCAGGCTGTCATGACATTTGCTGCTGACAAGTGCTGTGAGGAGGATTGTGAGGCCGCTGACTGACATTACAAATGAACAGCGGCTGGAAGAAAACACCTCTTGATGAAAAAGTTAAGTGGACAGTCGGGCAAGTCCGCTACAAAAGTAATGTATTCTCCATCAGTCCTGTCTCTCTTTTTTTTTTTTTGATTGACTTTTAGATTTCATTTTTCTATTCGCTTGCTTTCATCAAATCCATTTGAGGACAGGAATGTCTGCCTGTGCTGAGCCCCTGCCTGTGTGACCCAGGAACCCTATAGTTCAAAGAACAGGTGAGAATCTCTACTTTATATGTAATTTTCTGTGACAAAATCTCAGAAAGGTACAATGACATGGCGCCAACAATGGCTTCTGAGAACCAATCTCATCAAAACGGTTTGAAAATAATAAAAATTATCACTGACAGGAATTAAAGCTCATGTTGCTCAGATCTCTTTTTCCTTTGAAAGTGGAAGAACTGGACCCCTAAGCCACTCACATTTTCCCAATTCCAGTAACTGAAAATCTATTTAAATTTAGCTTCAGTTGTGGTTACAATGGTCATTCTGGTTGAAAACCCAACTAGATCTGAGCAGTAGATGACCAGAGTGATGATTTAATGATTTAAATTCATAATGATATGATTTCTTATTACTAGAGAGTAGAAATGCTGATGGCCACATCATTAACGGTATACTTCAGTATACTTCATAATGGTTTACATGAGCATGTAAATCTACATTAAATTCAAAATCCACAACTCATGAGTTTGCGTTTTAAGAGTGAAGAGGGCTGGTGTCCATTGATAAAAAGCTTGGGATCACATTTTTCCATTAATAATGATTTTAGAATATCAGAGGATTGCGCCACTTCTGTTTGAGGAGGACTTTGATGAAGGATGTGCTATGATACAGTCAGGAAATGTTCCACCACCTTCAATAAAGCAGCTAAAATCCATATCCCAAAGCTCTCCAAACTTTTACCTGCTGGGATCTGTCAGAAGCATTTAGAGTTTTAGCTTTTACACTTCACAGAGAATTATGCATGGGGTTTTTCAACAGTGTAGGCTCAACATCATACAGACCTAATACATCCATGTTAAACAGTTGTCAAGATTAACACCGCCAAATATGTTTACATATCTTGCCTTCGGCGGGTAGAGGAACATCTAAGCTAAGGTCTCAGTGTGTGACTTTGTGATGTCTGTGTGATATTGCGCGGCATCATGGGAGCTCCTCGGCCTGTTGATGAAAAACTGCCAAATCTTTCATTTTCCTCTCGAAATGCATGGGTCTGAATTTCCCTCTCACTCTTTTCATGTTATCTAGGGGACTTGTGGCCGAAGTGAATGATCTTGCCTCGAGGCAACATCTTACGGTCATGGAAGTTTGAAACTTTCCACCAGGTAATAATTTTGTTTTGGACAAGCTAATTTATATCCTAGTAATCAAGTTTAAAACCCATAAAAGGCTATAACTGTCAGCAGGGTGTGTGTTTAATGTGCTTGCGTTTGTGTATGTTTGGCTGTGCAATGGTGTGTGCATGTATCCCCTGCAAACACAATTCTCTTATGCCTCATATGCCCAAAAGCCATCATCAAACTCTTTGTGTGTACTGCATTGTCTCTGTCATTAGTCATACATTTCTATAAATATTCAATCAGCTTGACTAGCAGCCGAACACCAAGTTTCCAAAAAACAATCTCCCCACCCGTTACATTATTTATTTCTGGGCCCTCTTATGAATTATTTTTCTTGTTCAACTATCATGCCTTCCTATTTTATGTTGCACTTTCTTGAATATCAACCTCGGCAAAATAAAAGCATGCTTCGGCTTATAAATTCAGTCATAAATCCACTCGTTGTGGGCCTTTCAATGTGGATGCTGCTCCGGAAGTTTACATGAAGTTTCTGATGTACACAGAGAGATATTTGGTTTACTGGGAGACAATAAACAATGCTCTTCTATTCATATTTGACTTGCAAAAGAGTTAACATGAATTGAAGAAAAATAATATTTGATTTTGAGTGTCTTATCACATCACATACACCAATGTACTATACAGTATGGATATATGGGACTCTGAAGGGAATTGCAGTATTTACAGTAGAGTGTGTCATTTAGCTTGGTGTATTAATGCTTCCACAATCTGTCAATCTTTTGAATACGACCCACCTTTGTTTGCTGGTTAGGTCTGCAGCCTATCATCAATGGGCCACAAACATAAGCCCATTGTTTAAGTCTGATATTCAGCCTAGCAGGTCATTAGTCCCCGTCTGTGTCATTGCTCGTATTCAAAAACCCATGTTCTTTTCATCATTCAGCCCATTTAAGCTCCATTTTCCTCAGTCATTTTTTGGTGATGAATTGGCCCCAACAGTGGCACTTCAATCAGGCCTGATTTTCTATAACACGTTAGAAAATGAGAGAGAAAATGATATGGAAATAAATCACATTTTTCTACTTGATCAGAACCACAGTCTGAGCCTGAGCTGCTCTCTGCCTTGAGTCAATTACTCATTACACACAGCTATTGACCTTTCTTCCAACAGGAAGTTCAGTGAATATCTCTGCAAGGATTGTAATTGACAAGATGTCTCTTTTAATAGAAAAATGCCCACATTTCCTCACAAGTTAATTATAAATTCAATAGCGGACCCAACGGCCACAGCCACTGAGAAAGGTTAGTGTAGACATTTGTACCTGCCAGGCCGCCCATACATGAACACATAATTTATTCCTGACAAGGAACCCATTAACACATGTACTTTTATGCCATTTAATACTTGACAGTGTCACAGTTTGAAAATCCAGATCCATATACAGTACATAATTCCAGGAGCATGTGACATAAAAATAGACACTTTTAAGTAATTTGTGCAACGCAGAGTAGCAGACATACCGTGGCCAATGTTGAACGTTAGACTGAGTATGCTTGTCAGCACAGAGCATACTTTACAGTGCTTCAATTTCCAAAGTGAAAATGATGTAATCGCAGAGTGATTTAGTCCCGCATTATGGGACAATTTAGAAGTGGCAGCACATCCGTCAACATAAGGAAAACATGACAAGTCCCTGCTGCGATGCACATAGATCTGCCCTTCATTTGCCCTGGAGCCTTTCCCTGAACCCTGCTGAATACCGCAATGATCAGCATACAGAGAGTCCAATGGTAAACAATTTTCTTTGAAAGCAGTGTATTCTTTATCTGTTGAAAACTTGTGATACATCCTGACACATAAACTCCAGGGGCGCGCGGATGTTTCTAAAATCCCATCACATCAGACATCTCAACCTTCACAACCCTTTTCGCTTATCTAAAGTGAGGCTGATGGGACAAAGGAGGGGGATGACAGGCCGTGCATGTCTTCTTTAAAAACTACACACAAACATTCGCAGAAGCTGTCGTTGATGAATTTCAGCGCAACATTTTAAAATTCACGATTTAACAAAGTGCGCAAGCAAAACGACTTCTTTTTTTTCATGCTTTCCCTGTAAACCCTTTTTGTCTATTAAAGTGGAAAGATTTAAAGAAGCACTTAATGGTATCATGCTGATGATAAGGGAAGTCAGCCTGAAGACTTACAACTGCGAGCCACTTTGCTGACTGGCACCTCTGAACTCTTGCAAGAGAAGTGAGAAAGAAAGAAGAAAAAAAGAAAAGAAATTAAATTATTTTCCAACAATGAATACGAGCCACATAGTAAAGCATGGCATTAATCGTCTTTTTTTTTTTTTTTTTTTTTTCCTGTAATCACCTTAACGGATGACACTGAGCTATGCTGCCAGTCTTCGTCATTTCTCTTCGTGTGACTTGCTCAGAAAAGCTTTCAGCAAATGCGTCAATGGATGTGAATTGGCCTGTAAAGTTTCTGTTGCCTCCTGCTCCTCACATTGTAAGATTTTATTCTGCTTTATCAAATATCCCGCTGATAGATATCCTTGTCAACCTGCAGCCATAATTCATCCGTGCAATGTGAACAGTGCTCCATTTTCCCTGCAGTGTGGTATGGTTTACCATTCAGGCAATAATTTTGATATCTGGCAGCAAATTCCAACTGGCACATGAATCAAAGACAGCGGCACAAATAATATAATTCATTTTGGATTTGATAGCTGCATTTGTGACATAAATAGTGCCAAGTGAACACAGATTGCCAGCTGTCTCTTGTAAAAGTGTGTAAAAGTTTTACCTTGTGTCACATAAACCATTAACCACAATGTATCCACATTTGCATTATTTTAGGACAGAATTGAACTGTAGTCAGTAAACAACATGCTTGCCATATTAATTTACTTTTAAGTTAGCATTCCATAAAAAATGGACCTGGACAAAACAACATAACGCTGACAGTGACCTTACGTGGTTTTACGTCTTTCAGTTGAAGAGGTTGCTGGGGTGGAGTAAGGAACAAAAACACTCCACTAGATGATTGGAAATACAGATGAATCCTGGTTCATGCTGTTCCAGGGTGATGAAAAGACTAGAGTATGGAGGGAAATCCACATGAGTACATGCATCAATCATGCCACACATCAGGCCATGGCACGCTGATGTGTGGTCTTTTTTTCCCAGTGGCACATATTTGGACCCTTGATAAAAGAGAAGCGATGGTTCAATGCCACAGGATAGGAGAGTGCTATTGCCAATCAGGTGCATCCGTAACAGCATGGAAGCACTGCTGTGGAAGGATTTTTTCAGCAGGGTAATACCCCATGCCACATGAACAGAATTGTCCAGGAACGGCTCCATGAACATGACAGTAAATTCAGCTTTCTGCAATAGAGTGCCCAGTCACAAGATTTCAATCCAATTGAGCATCTGCTGGATGAGATTGAACATTTGGAGGAGAGATCTACTTCCAGTCAACTTGATGCTACTGTGGGAAGCACTGAAGTCAACATTGGCCAGCATCCCTGTGAAACCCTTTTGACAAGATGTGGAGGTTATTACCTAACAAGCTGACACTGTGATGGGGCAAGATGGGACGTGAATCTAAATTAAAATCTTCCAAGTATTTCTGCCGTCTATAAATCTAGTGGTGAAAACATGCCTTACATAATAAAAGTGGCTATTAGAAATATTTCACAAACATATTTTTGTACTACTTTTGTACTTTTAGCATCTTTTCTTTTCTTATTTTTTTCTTTTTTACTGCACAGTTTTATCCTTTCTGGCCGAGGGTTAGATGATCTGCACCACTCTCATGTCTGTATGGTAAATTTGAATCTGGAGCTCGCAGCCAGTTAGCTTAGTTTACTATTGCCAGACAACCAGTAGACATTCCAGGAAGTAAATGGTCCTGGCCAAAATACTGTCAGGCACATAACTCCACAGTACATTGGCAAATTGTCATTTTTGCACTTCAGTTTTTGTACGGTTTAAACAAAGAAGATATAATGTGTCAATTTGTAAGCTTTAGAGGTGCTGGTACACAGATTTTGTTACTGTTGGAAAGAGCCAAGCTAGGTGTCATCTCACTCAAGTGTATCTCTCAAAATGACCAACTTCAACATTTCATAAAATCCACCACTTCGGAAGCGTTTCTTGATTGATAATGTGCACTTACACATGAGACAGATTCCTAACCAGTGGAATAACAGCATTTACTCATACTTGAGAATACACTTCAGCTGCATTATCTCAACAAAATATGTGCTGCTCTTTATATCATAATACCATCCAATAACAGAGACTAGTCTACTCTCAGAGTCATTTAAGTGCGGTAAAGTGATGATGCATCAACATTAATCTTTCTTTTCAATCGCATACTCTGGAAATGCATCTCTTGGGAAGTTTGGGGAACCTCTTGACACGCTGTTTCCTCTTCATTACCCAACCAGCTGTTGTTCCTAATGAGCCTAAAGGCAATCTCTCATTCTCTTATATCCATGGGTCTTGTGCAACTGGTGACATATCGTCTGCCCACAGAGTGAGGACCAGCCACCAGAAAATGAAGTTTGTTGTCACCACCAGTTTTGCGCACATTTTTCTTGAACACCACTGAAGCGTAGCAAGAGGTTGAGTGGACTGCTTAAAACTGATTCCAAGTACAAGCTGTGTGGATTTATTCAAATGTATTCATGTTAAAGTAGACATCTAGAGAATTTTTAACATTTCTTTCAGGGATTGGAAATACCGTTGCTGATTATTTTGCATTAGGCTTACATTTAAAGGTTGCCCTGGGAACTCAATGTACTGTAACTTAAGAAAACGCATATAAAGAGACAAATGGACAACACGACAGAATACATGGGCTGCGAATAGAGTAAACACAACAAAATATGAAAACAGGCTGCAAAAACCGAAAACACAACCACGTACTAAAACACCTTGGTTCATTCACGTTACTCTTTTTTCTAAATGTTGCACACATGCTGTCAAATTGGTAAAGATATTTTCTCCATTTGCTTGTGTTTGATCTATTTGCATGCGTTCTCTCAGGCTGAAGTGGGCTGAACTTTCAGGGACACTATATACATGTGCAGTACATATGCACATATGGCTCTTAGTCACAATGCTACATTCTTTTGTTGGAAACAATTCTGTACACAAATAGTCCCAACATTATTGCAGAATAATTGGTTACAATAGAAAAACAAAAAACAAGTTAATGATCTGTTTATTTGTGTGCAGTATGTAACAGCCCATCTAAGCATACTGTGCTGAGACAGAAGAGATATAAGTGCAGAGCCCTTTAAAGCCAACAAAATTTTTTAAGGCTTTCATACAGTACATGTGTGAGATCACTTTTGTATGTCACCCTCTGAATAAAATTCCCAAATCAAAATAGCCTAATGCTGCAATGTCCTCTTCCTCATTGTGTTGTTAAAGGTAGTACTCCCTCATTACTGCTTACAAACACAAGAACAATGTACAAAGGGAATATCCCCGTCTGTACAACTTAACTTCAAAGTCTGTATTGGGAATATCAACACCTGAGCAATTTATCTGTACGTAGTCACACCAGTCTTTGCAGATAATCAGCATCAGTCCCTGACAGGGTGCTGCAGGTGTAGATTAGCTGCTACTCAGATTACAGCCTCATGAATCCTCATAGATAGAGTATGTACCCTGACGCCGAGTGAGTGAAACTGCTTGCGGTGTGCCAGAGGAGAATTACTCCCCTGATGTATCACATTAATATGTGATAAACAACCTTGCATTGCCAGATTACAATAAATAATTCACTGCCCTTCAGAGGATGTGATATGTGCCTGCACGGATTATTTACAGCTTTGAAATTATTCTTTTAATCTCGTACAGCAAGCTGCCAAGGTGAACCCGGAGTAAATAATGCATGGCAAAAGTTTATTCCTGCTATATATTCTTTTTTTTGTCTGGCTATATTTTCTATTATTTCTCAGTGAAAGGGTGAATGACTGGAGAATTGTGGGAGTGCGCGCTGGGGTGTTTGTGTTGTTTTCTTTCTAATCGAGTTTGGGATAATTTGAGTGTTATTTAATATTCTTCTGGGCTATTCCGCAGGGTTCATACTCAGACCACAGCTAACAGAAGTGTGGAAAGCTGAATACAGATACTCTCTTTAAAAAAATTGAGATACTTTATCAGAAAGTGATTCTTGGACTTATAAGAGTTCAACTGAATTGCAGAAGACATAAATGTAGGTTCAAGTTTGGCGTGTGCAGCCCATCTGGTGCTCCAAGTAGTTGCTTTTTGTAGGCCCTTATTGATGGACTAATTTTTAAAGCATCAAAGTATCGAAGTATCTCTGAAGTGCTTCTGACTGAAGCAGATTTCAATGCACATTTTCAGTCAGAGGGGAACAGCGAAACAAGTTTAAGTGCAAAAAAAAATGTAAAAGCTCTGCTTTCTGCAAATGAAAATGTTACCCCTTAATGGGCGAGCTCCACACATCAGCAGACTCCCCCCACCCTAGCTTCAAATGAGAAGCTTCCACCTCAGGAGTGTCACGTTGAGCATTCTGAAAAAAACTGAAAAAAATAATGTTTTGTCCCCGTTGAGTCCAGGAGAAAGAAGGCCGGAGAACAGCTGTTGCCCAGCGGTATGTTCTAATCTTGAAGCTCGACTGCAGACATTATGATTCACAGCTGGACCGAAACATTTTCAGCATTGTCCCAGAGTAATTAAGAAGCAAGTGGAGTCAGATGAATTTGGATATTTGATGTCAGAAAAGAGACCAGAGAAAAATATTACATAGAAGAGTTGGTGATGTTGTAGTGATGGTTCAACCTCATTTATCCTTCAAATCCAGCAGCCTCTTTGGCGACTAAAAGTGTGTTTCTGTGAGCAGTGGCTCCCCACTAAAGGTAAAGTAACGCAGCTCCTCGTTGATGTGGGTTCTCCATGGCAACTGACAAGAAGTATGTTTGCACCAAAAGATTATGCAGTGCAGTGCCTACCATGTTGCCATCAAGTTGCTCGTTCTGGGGAACTCTGAGCATCTTCTGCCATGAGGCAGTGATGCGTATTGATAGTCCGGCCTTCTTTCTCTTCATTAGCTTCAACTTCGTGTCCCAGCAGTTGTCATGCCACTGTCAGGCAACATGTAAATATTACTGATATATTACTGAAAATGTCATTTTAGATTAAGCATTACATATATATGCAGGTAGCTATGCAGCTGACGAAGAAGAATATTTTTTTCTTACATGCCAAAAAAACCATAAGGTAAAAATGTTCAGCAAAAAAACAACTGTTCCTATATGTAAAATTTCTTGTGTGCATTAGTGAAACTGTAATACTACTGATACTATACTAAACATCTATTAGAAATAGTAATTTTTAGTTTTATACATTTGTGTTTAATGTTATCATAAAATGAATAGCCTTTACAGAGTTTAGACTGGCAGGTGGATAAAATAATGCATAAGCTTTACAGCCACCAAACCCTGAGGCTACTTAGGCTATTCACATCATCTGCCCCATGAATCTGTAAAGCAAAGCACCTTTACTGTTGCCTTTTTTATGTACAACCGCCTTGGTTGTTCGCTGCCTTAAGCTACTGTGTTTTAACTTCAGGAAACACTGCTGCCATGTTTCAAACCTTTCAGATGGTAAGATTAGTGTGTTAACGCCCGAGGATTACAGTCAGTGCTCCATCAGCAGTTCTCTGTCTTTAGCCATTCACCTGCATGCTATGATTGCACAAGGATCGACACAACGAGACTCTGAGATTCATAAAGGCACAGGGAGAAAGCTATGTTGCTTTATCAGTAAACTATTAAACTGCTTTAGAGCTTGTTAAAAATGTATTTTAAGCTAAGAATCATCACCATCATCATCATCGTCGTCATCATCATCAATATTTACAACAACAACATTTGTTAACAACTGAAAAAAAACCTGCTTTTCACACAATAACCTTTAATGTTCTCAATCTTTCTCTCGTATTTCTCCAGGCCACTTGAAAGTTAGATTCCTTTTTGGTGGAATTTAATGCTTTGCTTACAAATATATTTATCATCAATAAATAATTGCGTCAAATGTCTAAGTCTAGATTAGCCTGGAAACTAGATGAAGCTGCAAGATCATGATTTATTTGCTCGGGCAGATGCGTCTGGCTGTCTTCCCGCTCAGACAGATTTTCATTTGGCCTGGTCTGTGTCGGGCCAATCACAACTGTTGTATCTGATATGAGACAGGTTTGACATACCTACTTTGTAAGCAGTCTGTGAGCCAATGGGGAATGAGTAGGGTTCTGATACATGAGGTAGGTTTGTAATTATTAAAGTTTTCACCTTATCAAACATATTCAAGGAAAAAAATTAGCAATCCAGTTACTGAATCTTCACTCATATTAGGTCAGCAAAGCCTAATTAAGACGTTTGTTATGACTTTGTGACGTCCTTACTTGGGCATTTGGCTTAATGAGACAGTGGTTTCCATGGACAGATGCTGGCTTGTTTGTAGTTGTAGGGACTGCCCGTTCATAACACCTCTTGGAAATCGAAAATGAACTGTGGAAGACGTGCCAGCCTAACTTGAGTTTGCAAATGGGTTTTTGTCTCTGTAATTCAGCAAAAGAAATACGTGTTTTGTTGGACAACTTTATCATTTGGACTCAAATTTAAAATAAAGTTCAGTACATCCAAGGTTTGCTTAGCTATTCAATAGCAATAATGATCCGCCCGTGGGAGAAAAAACTGTTCAAGAGTTTACTTATTGAATGGAAAGGTTCCAAGGACATGTGCAAAAGATATTGTGCATATTTCAATGACTCATTCAATTGAAATTTCAAATATGATGGAAAGCCAATAAGCAAAATACAGCAAAATGCAAATAAATTGAATTTATTTCATTAAAAGTCACCACCATGGCTCACTGCATTGTTATGGCGCCCTCTGCTCACACAAAACTCAAACTCACATAAAGAATGATATCCTTGGAACTTTGACACTTATTCCTTAGACTGCGTCTGTGTTATGTGAGGACAGCAGTGTTGACAAAAGTATTCTGTAATGAATGCAATAAGTAGCTTGATCAACCATCTAATTAGCTTAAGTAGTTAAGCTTAATGTGATCTTTGTGACAGGACATTACAGAGGTCAAACGTCTTTTCCAAGTTAGTTTAATTAAGGAAAGTGCTTTCACCAGAAAAAGACAATAACGTAGGTTATTAGCTCCAAATCTTAAAATAAAATTGTGTGAATAGCTATTTCCCTATCTAAGGTAGCATGATGTTGTGACAAAAGGTAAAACCTGTAAAACATCTTCAGGTGAAGACCAGCGTTCTTCACATTATAGGACGATCTGCATGTGCTGCTCCAGGTTTGCATAATAGGTGAGAAACATAACAACAGTTAGACATGCCAGGCTTTGATACTTATTCATCAACTGCTGACATGAAGCATCAATTCCCCTTGCCAGTTTTAATTAGTAATCTCACTTTGCGTGAGCTCTGATATTGCTCTATGTCTCTTTTATTAATTCACATAGGTTCCTCTAATGTCAGCATATAAAATCTTGACAGGGGAGTCATGTTTCAGCTGGGAGTCAGTCAGACAGTTATTAAAGGGACATCATTCATTTTGTCAAATGGTAAGAAATGTTAATTCAGCATTTGATCCATAATGGAGGGTAACTTATTTTATTCAAAGGGCAGCTCTATGATGATAAGACTTGCATTGAAAAAAAAAAAAAAAAAACATTCAACATGCAGTGTTTTTGTTGTGTGCTGTGTTTTCTTGTCGACACTATTTTTTAAGAAGCTGCAAGGCATATTGCCTTTGTGGGACATATTCTACGGCTCAGAGATTACTTAAGGAATAATGTGCAACGATTTTCTGAATTTATTCACGCCCAGATGCAGTCAGACAAGGCCTTGCTACTTCAGGAGACAATTTGCTCGCCTTAAAAAGAGGAGAATGGTCACATCTCCAAGGGCTTGACTCCTCACCGTAACCCCCAAAAATGATGACACAGTAATCTATGGAAAATCCCAGACCTCAGCACTTTTCTCAGTGTAACTAGGATTTGATGGTAGCCTTTCACAGTGTGACAATACAGCAGGGAGGGATCCTTGTCCTTTAGGAAAAATTGTATGTCTGTGATGTAATAGCCCACCTTTGTACCCAAACTGTTGTGGATTGATAAAGTCTATTATTTATTTTTTTAAGTAGCCTTTCAAGAAGATAGCATTGATACCACAGTGCATGAAGAGGATGATGGAGCTTTCCAAAATCACAGTACAATTACTTGTTCAGTGCTTTAAATTTAATGTTTTCCATCTAGTTATCATCCAATCATGGATTTCATGAGTATCAGGCCGTAGGGCAGGTGAAGAGAGCTGCTCTCTGACAGATGATTAGCAAAGCTTTATCCCCCACAAATCCATCTTCCTCTGATTAGGGTGGCATGACTGCAGGATGGGTTTGCAAAATGTTTTCTGCTTTTTTGTGATCGCTCTTTCAGAAGTCTGAACAAAATGTATCTAAAGTTATTCAGGAAATGGCATTACCATTCAGTATCTCAACTTCTACAAGATTATTTTTTCTTTGTGTCTTTTTCTTTTTTTAACTTGGAGGTCCTTCACCCACAGACATTACACATGGTTACACTATGAGAGATTTTAATCACAAAATTTCACTGACAGGACCATACAGCAAATGGATCAATGCTACGTGCATGCCAAAACGAAAGTTTCTACTCTCCTTCACAGTCGCTGCCAGGATAAGAAGGCTGACGGCAACAGCCATACAATCTTCAAGTACAAATACTGCTAAGCCGCTAAGCTGATGATTGGTGTGGGAACACAGTATGTAAGCAAATGACTTTGAGGAGGAGGAGAAGGGCCCTGCTGATTTCTCAATTATACTTCCTCCTCAGGCTTGGGAGAGACAAAAAAAGCTAAACTGCATCATTGACAGTCAACTGGGCCAGACCAAACTCTTACCCTGAGGTATTGTGGTCCAACAAAAAAGGGTAATAGAGCTTGTTCCATGTGAGGAAGGGCTCACGCTGCTGTGGGACCACAGAGAGCAAGGTTACACATTTGAACAATGCGACAACTGCACACACTGGCTCTCGCTTTAAAGCCAACTTTCATCTTTTGTGGTGCATGGTGATGGAATGATGTGCGGATCTGAGGCTGTTTCTCCACGAAATAACACTGCGCAAATATGTACTGTGTCCCACTGTGTTTGTATTGTGCAGGGTAAAATGCTGTGTGATGCAGACACAGAAGACGCAAACCATAAGACATACAATTACCACATGAAATATCTCAGATAGCGGTCGGCATACGCAACCAATTGTTAAAAATTGATATATATATATTTTTGTCTTTCATTTTTTTCCACCAGACCCCTCCCCGACAGAGCCATACTTGCTGGGAACAGACGTGTGAAATTCAACTAATGTTTTAAACATGCAGCCACACTGTAATAAACATTAGCATTTGCATTCATACTGTGGTGATAAGTAGGTTACCCTAGAATAGGAATACATCCTCTGCGGTGCACCATTGTTGTTAAATACTTAATGGTGCTGCCAGTATCTTCAAGGAGCACCTGTCCCGTTGTTTTGTTAGTCTGATTAGAGTGTGAAAGAGCTGTAGGGAAAAAGAATCAATAGGGAGCTCCGTGTTAAGTCAACTCTGCGTGAACATACTTTAGAAATGGCATATTTGTTTCTACAGAAAAATGGCCCCACAAGTGATTTTCAGCCATTATCTCATCAGGTGCTAAACTGCGTTTGCATTGTAAGTACAATAAAAAATGCTATGTCTGAGCGATTACGGCCCTGAAAAGCATTGATCCAAAGCAATAATAACTTAATTTCAGTGTCCTACCTGCATGAAAAAAAGCACACATCTGTTCATTTTGTGCCTTGAGATGTTTGTCAGTGTAACATCAATGTTAGCCATCGTTCTGGTTTGTCCACGATGTGGTGCCTCTGAATGTGTTCTACTCTTGCCAAGTGAATGATCGCTGTCTATTGTAACAGTCGCACCACCAGAGAATACATTCACCTGCGCAGAGTCTGCTATTGGCCACACTTTAGAGTCTCATTCAAGTTTAATTACACACATGTGCCTTTGATATCCAGTGATGGAGTGCACTGTTGCTCTGAATAAACCAATTAATGGAGTAGTCATTTCTACCTGAGGTGCCCTCTACATGGATACAACTCTTCAGCAGAGAAGTATGAAACCGCTCAGCTCAAAGCTAGACTCTTTGAAAAGAAGCTTAGTTCTTATATTACATTTATAATCCCAATAGTAAAAGTAAGAATTGCTGCTGCAATGTTTTTGTTGACATTAAACTGTACCCATAATGCAGTGCGGATCTGATTTTACAAAGACAACAGACAACAAAGTAGAAGGAATAAGACCATCCATGCCACAGTAACCAGTTTATCAAGGAGAGATGAGCATCTACGCAAGGCTTTTATAATCAAAGTGTGTTATTGTGAGTTATGACCAAGACCAGCTTACTACTGTAACTGGGTTAAGAGCTGAATTTCCATGTAAATGTAGCCGTGTTACAGCAGCGGCAACAATGAGCTCCTATCTGAGACGTAAGCAGACGTCCAACTGGAATCGTCTTTACACGTCGCCTCAGATTAATCCAAAACACTTCTTTCAGTTTGGCTCTACCCGTTTAAGTGTGCGCAGACGTGTGTTTGTACCTATTCAACAGATCAAAATATCATTCAAGTGCGCAGAGATGCGGAATGCAGAAACGCACCATTCAAACACCGATAGAAAGTACCTGTCATTCTCCCTCTGTGAAGGGTGTGGGAGTTCTCTCCCTCCCTGCCGAGCTCTTGTCTATTTTCAGTGATATGGTTTCCAAGCCAGCAATCACATAATTAAGGCCCTTCATCATATTTATTCATCCTCAAAGGTTTCTGACAACCTACAACTGTTTTCCACCCCCACTGCTAAACCTTGTACAAACATGAATACCCTTGGCAGTATCTTGATAATTTGATGCATTTTGTTTTTGGCTTGATTCATCTTTATGAGACTCAAAACACTGGCACACACTGTATATTGATAGTCTTAATACATAGATGAATGAAGGTTTTCTTCCTGCTGTCTCATGCGATGCGCTATAAAGTTGTGTATATGCATGACAGGATTCAGCCATTCTCAACTTTCATCTTCTGCAGGCAGCAGAGGCTGCTTCACTGAAAGCCTCACACTCAGCTGGTTTGATGGTTTCAGAACACGACAAAGACCTAATAATTAATGTATCATCCTAGCATCCCAACAGAGTAATACACTATCAATGTGCTTATTATTAAAAGTTTATAAGTCTGTGTCTGCGGCCACCTTAAGAGCTTTCATGGAATATTGAAGAAGCAGCAAGGAGCAACGTAAAGCCAAGCCTATCAAATACACTCCACACAGTCGTATGGTGTCCATCTGATGCCTCTTGCCTGTGAAATATTGAACTCAGTTTATAATAGACTTTGTGCCAGTCCCCAGCAACAGCCTGCTGAAATCTGTGCATCTTTTATGTCTGAGTGCTGTGAAAACCGAGAAAAAGACAGTATGTGAAAATGTCTTACTTCCATTTCAGGTCAATTTGAGGTAGAAATGGGGACGTTTTATTAAAGGGAGAGTCAACAGTGAAAGTGAAATCTGTAGGCTAAATGGGTAAGGGAAAAACTCACCTTAATGCTCTCCTCCTCTTTTTTTTCTGACATTCCCCCATTCCTAATGTGAAATCCTCAGACATCCATTGTCATTATCCATTTACATGTTCGTGTGTGTGGATGTGTGCAATAGCAAGGTCCCTGTGCGTGCAACCTTTTTTGTGTAATTCTTACTGGCTGTCATACAACAAACAATTGTTTTGCAGGGTGCAACCCAGTGTTTGTAAAGTTGCATGCAGCACAAGTCCAGTCAAAGAACTATAACCAAGATGGAGGTGTGCAACTCCCCGGTCGAGCTGTAAACCCATGCAGCTGCATTTCAGTGCAGCACTTCAATCATCTGTGAAGCCATTGGAGGAAAGGCCTCATTTATATCATCTAATGTAAACAAATTAAAACCCAAAGAGCAAGTTTGATATAATTAATCTGAGTAGATCACAAGAAAAAGGCTGCACACACAGCCCTAATGACTGCTGGGTAAATGACTAAATAAATATGCAGCATTTAAGAACGAGAGTGGGTTCACTTCCAGTTTTCTAGTGTAGTGCGCCACAGTTCTGCTGGCTAGGCATGCTGCCAGCGCAAACTCATGAGGGTGTTGTGTCGTTAACAAACAAGCCCCACACAGCTCCATTCTTTGCCTCCTACAATTTAAAACACAAGATGGGAGAGTGTGCCAATGACAGAGCAGGGAGTGATGCCAGGGACTGCACAATGTGGGGGACGTGCTAATGATCAACAGTCCCTCCTAAAACACGCAGCTGGAGCGGGAAGAGAGTGGGGAATAGTAAAGAAAAAAAAACTAACTAAAAACTTGTCCATCTCTATGAATTAATTAACGGCTCATTGTATCACTCTATCACTCTATC
>JBCAUF010000790.1:14766837-14781570 GCA_038406115.1 Haemulon aurolineatum | reverse complement strand
TTTTTTTCTTTGACACATTTCTGTTATTCTATCCATTGAGGTTGTTGTTGTCACTGACACTGTTTACCCTTTGCTGGCCAGCTTATGGTTAGGTCACGGAAAATTCCCATCAGCCATTTGGGGTTCATCTATTAAAAAAAAACAAAAAAAACAACAACAACAACAACAAAACACTGGCTAAACTTTTGCATCTATTAATCATATTTATGGAATGGCAGATTTCTGTCAAGTGACTTGCAAAGATTTTTAATTCAAGGACGCAAATTAAGGAATTTGAGGTTACATATTATCACCTACGCACAAATTATCAAAAAGTTTACCACGAATACCTCCTGGGCTCTGTATTTTAATATAAAATGCTTCTTTTTATAACTTCAGACAGTGAAGTGGAGCTAAAAATATAAAGGGAGTATTCATATTACTAGTCACTCTTATGCATTGCTTGGAGGCATTTTAAGAAATCTTTGGAGACTTTCTGTTGAAACCAGCTTCCTTATTGCCCTCCTTGTTTAATTTCTCAACCCAAGGAAATGAAGAGTGAATGTTTTTTTTTTTTTCTCTCCTCTTTTGTCTGCTCTTTTCGTTGCTGTCTTCATACCCTCCAGCTCCGGTAAGGTCCATAATTTCACTGGTGTATCACGCAGCCCTCTCTGTTTACTGGCAGTTCTTTTAAATTAAAAGTCACAATCTGGCTGTCAAGCAATTGTTTCTGCCTCATGGCAATGAAGCCATCAACTATTTTAAGTGAAGATGCACCCTCTTCCCTGTTGGTGTTTTGTGTGATTAAATGGCAATTGTCTGCCAATATCACTTTGCATTAATTAGACTGTAGTCTGAATTTGGTGAATCACAACATATACCCTCACAGATGCCCAGGCACAAATTGGCTCCCATGTTTGTGTGCTCAATACAGTCCCTGCACATGCAGTTTTCTTTTTTATAATGTCACATGCTACCTACTGGCTTTTTGTGATATATACTGCAGTGTCTAACACAAGCTTGTTTGACTTTGACGGATCACAACTTTTGTCAGTGATTTGTTCATGCCCTTTAAGCCCTTATTCATCCACACAGTGTGACCTACAGTATACTGACATGACAGTGGCACGGCTGGTGTTTCACAGCAGGACAACAGGCCCACAGGGAAGTCATAATATCACTCCGATTTTATAGCAAAAACTTATTCTGATGGTAATACACATGCTATATTTCATTGCTTTGTTCAGTGCATTTTGGAGTATAAAATTATGTAATAATGATAACATTATTCCAAGTAGGAAGTCTAATCAAAGAAAAATGCTGTTTGAGTCATTCAGTAATATTTATTCCAAATGCTTAGTTTCAGCCTTTGCAGCAAAACCATTAACCATTTCACAACAGCACTGGAACACAAGTTCAAGTAACATATTTTCCAATAACTGAAAGCCTAAACTTTTACATGACCTTTTTCATGATGATCAGTCCTTATAGGAAACCTCATATATTGCCATTGTGTCAAGTTTGGTTGTTTGCTGAGGGTTATATAACGATAGAAGTGGTTAATCAAACAACATACTGCTTTGAATTACATAACTTTCTTTACTAGTTTGGTGCATAAATTCAGGCTGTGGAATCGGGACAAGCTAAGGACTACACTTGTTACCATGGAAACCAAGCAAACAGAGGAGTGAGTGGGAACAAGAGAAAGTCTTTCATTTTATCTCGTCTTCCTTTTAATAGGAACTTATAGCAATGAAAAAGGGTGCACACACACACGCACAGCCATAAGCTGCTTCTCAAGGTTATAGGGTGTGTGACTGATGCCGAGACTTGTCTGCAGCGTTGGTGAGCCGTGGCAACCCATCTGGGATGTACGTTTTGATTTAACATCTGGAAAACTGAGAATTTCAGGAATAACAACGCAGCGCAAAACAACAGGTAGTAATTAGAAAGTTATGTGATCCAATGAGTTGCATAAATACACAGGTAGTTACATCACATTCTGCAGCCCAGTATAGCCTACATTAAAAGCCAGTTTCCTAAGGGAACACATTGTTTTATTACCAGACAAAAAGAAACCAATTTCTTTTATTGTACATTGTTAATTTGCTGTTCTCAGGAAATTAAAAATTGGCATGTCTTTTGATAATTGAGACTTTAAAAGCATTACCCTGCAATTGAGTATCTCTGTATCAGAGGCATTATTTTGCTGCGTGTGCTTTTAATTCCCTCAGAATGTACCACAGACTTACCATATTAATGTACAAATTGGGTTATCCTTCTTTCAAGGTCTCCAGCCTTAAATTAATATGACATCTTTGGCAAGGAAACCGGAATGGCTTTTAAAAGAATTTAATAAAAAGCATCACTGATGAAATTAGCTAATGCCCATTGACATTTTATCCTGGGCATTATAAGAATAACTGGATCCAGTGATCATATTCTCCATAGTTTCTGATGCTCCCGTCTGATAGATTTCAATTTTATTTGAAAGTGAAAAGTTAGTCTTAAGGTCAGGTGTGGCACCAAGGTTTATTCTGAAGTAAGCGATAATGCATCTATCCTGCACACACACACAAAAAATAAAAATAAAAAAACAACAAAAAAAAGATTTATCTTCTCTTTCTGGCAGCATTAAACCCTCACTAGCTTTGTTTTTTTTTTCCTCCTTTGCTCTGAAATATTGACAGCAAAGCATTTAGTGGTGTGATTGCCCAACTCAGACTGCATATACAAGATTTCACAAGAGAGTCGCTGTCTGATATGATGAGATATTACGTTCTGATCTCCAATAAACAGTTGCATGTATTCACATAGACTGCTCACAGAAAACAGCAATTACGAACACAGGGTCCCTGCCATCAGTCGTATCTGTTAATCTCGCATTCTCGAGACAAAAACTAGTACAAATTCCTTTGCTTGTTTTATTTCACATGTCAGCTATAATGATGGAGGCCCACACAGAAGATTCCAGCAGACAAAAAAGCAGTAACCGTATGTCTCGGTAAACCCACGAGAGCAGCAGCCTGTGAAACAAGGCAGCGTTCACTTTTATGTCCTTTTCTCTCTCTGTGGTTGTTGGGTAAAGTTGCAAGTAGATTTGCCATTAAAATGGCAGCAAGAACCATAGTTTTTGAGCTTCTCAATCCATTTGAAGAATTCTTGCTGGTGCATAATGGTAGGAATGCTAGACTTTTTATACGCAATGCTGCTGCTCAAGGATGGATGAAAGTACAGCGTTTTTAGAACTTTATTTATTTATTTCCTTTAAAGTCTATTTTTCTTGCGTTATTTATACATAAGAAAACATGATATATTCCACAGCGTGTTTACTCTTCAAAGGCACAATTGCTTTACTGTGATTTAACTAGATAAGGTTACAATTGAAGACAGTGCCGAAAGTGATACATTTAAAGATGCCTGCCCACTTTTTGTATGACTCATTTGATGAAACATCATCCCTGGCCTGTAATGATGCAATCTTGATGTCAGTGTCACTTTGTTGTTGGTGCACTGTTTCAGTGCTTATTTGAGGTGTGCCCAAACTTTTTTGACACTTACAGTAATACTGTATTGTTCTGAGTCAAATGACACAATGCTTCCACATAATACTACTTACAGCTTATTTTGTTTGCCGCACTATTACTTTATATACTGATAGTGTTAAAAAAGTAACACTAAGTTTGTCGTTTTAAACAGAGACTAAAATCAACACTTTTTTTCTTGCAATAGTCTTCAAGTAGACCTTATTAAAGCCCACTTCAGCTGTATGGTTAGCTGACTTTGAGCCATCATATCAAAGATTTTGACAACTCCCTTCAAAACCTGATTCTACAGTCACTGCCTCACTGAGGTCCAATTAGTGAGAGGAAAAGAGTCCTACATCATACAGTCAAAAAACAACTAGCCTATTATAAAATACTGGATCATAATGCGCATTCAGCTGTTAAAACGGCTTTGCTGTTATTCATTTTTCAATGTGTAAATGCATGTATGCAGCAGTGGCATTCATGGTGTTCAGTAGTAATACTAAGATGAGTGGTGGAGCGGTAATTGTGCAGGGTCTAAAACACAAAATGCTAAGTGCATTTAAAATATGTCTGGAAGAAGAAAAAAAAAATCAATGAGTCAGCTGCCAGTCTGGCTGTGAACTGAGACATGGGGCATTTGGATGCTTGGGTTTTATTGACTTCTATTAGGCTTTATTATGAATAACAAATATGCAAATATTAAATTAACACAGAATCTTTTTGGCCAGTACTCCTGGCATGCAGTTTCTAGTTTACCGTCTCTTGGCAGGTGGGCTAAAAAGTTAATTTTGGACACTGTAACTTGGCAAGTTCATCCAATGCCATTATCATTAACCCTAGCCATCCTTTATTGCTAATGTATGCATTGCGTAGGTTTTCAGATCTCTTGGATGCAGATCATTTGTTTAGCTGAAGTGCACTGACCATTTTATAGCTTGTTTGCCTGTGTTGTCTTATTTATTATCAACAAGCCGTTGTTCAATTTGCAGCTCAGACACAGTGAAGGCATACTGGTTGCTGGCAGTTTACCAAAAATCCATGGGTATCTAAGCAAGGTGCATTGCTCTCTCACATTTATTTATTAACTGAGCAAGTGTTCGGCTGACAAAACAACAGCTCATCATTACAAGCAATTTGTGCACTGTCCTCTGCTCTGATAAGAAATGTAACAAAATATTATGTAAAATGTGGGATACAAATAATTTTCATATTATGTGGCATTACAATAATATGGCAACAGAGCAGACATTTGTCGGCTCAGGCCTCAACTTTGTTGCTACCAAGGAGTTTTTATGTTACGGTTGTAGGTTTCTTCCCATGCAGCTCAGGTGCTGTCCATATGTGTCTGTCATTGTATAAGCCCCTGTGATGGACTGGCAACATGTTCAGTATATGTCCAGGGTGCATCCTTACCTTCTGCCCATGCGTGCTCCACCCCTTCACCAGCCAGATCCTGAATAAGAATGAGTCAGTAAAGGAAATGAATGAGCATGTGGGACAGTGTGGTGTGTTACAGAGCTTAAATTAAGAGAAGTGTCTCCTAAAGAAGACTCCTGCACACATGTGTTGTGTGTGCAGCTGTTTCCTATAGCCCACTGCCAATTATAATTCAACAGTATCCATGTTGCTTGTCCGGTGTATTTGTTTTGTTTTTCCATCCCTGCCATTAGGTTATTAGGAAACTATCCAATTGGGCTACTCTTCCTTGTGTTTGAAAGCTGTAACATGCTAAATACAGCATATAAAAGAGCAACAGATACAACAGCCACACAAATGCTCATATACACTCATAAATAAGGTTAGGGTTATGGTTCCCTCATTACAAGAAGAAAAGCTACAGTAGCACATGTGCATGTAAGGCCTTTTGGTAACATAAATCAACAATAAATATATCACCTCAGCAGTAACACTCGAGCTCTCTCTGGTTCTTATGATACAAGACAACACATAATTAACACCAGTTACAGAGACCAAGGCACCCTTATGGCTGTTATTGTGGCTCATGTGAGCACACAGTCCCATCCAACCAGATAATGCGTCACCAGGGCAGAAATAAGTGGTGAAATGACTTGAGGTTCATAGTGAGGTAAGGTGCACATTTCTATGTGCGATGACTCGAAGAATAAGAGTCACGCAAACACTGTGACAGCCTCTTTAAGTTAAGTGAAACACCTGTCAATTTGTCCACGTATTATAATTTGTTTAGGGGGGGGAAAAAACCCAAAACAAAGCACAACAAAACAAAAAAACACCATGTAAGTATGGGAGCAATGTTGTGGTGGATGAAAATCTGTATTAAGGGTCAGAGCAGGATCTTCCTGACACTCAGCACTGGTTTCTTTTGATTAATTGATTAATTTTATCAGGATCAAAATTTTTCATTAACTTTTATCAACCTTGATTTGAGTGTCCGACTGATGAGGGAAGCAGAATAGTAAAATATGCATTTTGTAATTTCAGAATGCACTGGATACACAACATTCAGCATTTAGTTGGTTATTTAGGTATGATAGACTGCTGATTTTGAGTAGGAAAAACATATGACAGAAACAAACAAACCAAAAAACTAAAAAATCTCTCTCCACCTATCTCCACCTAAATTAAATTAACTTTGGATGCTCTGATTAAACATGGATAATCCCCAAACCTTGGTTTGATAATCCAATTAAAACCGCTTGCAATTGCGCTGAAGGGTAATTGGTCCCTTTTTGTTAAACATTAAGCATGAGCTTAAAGTACATGTTTCAGTGCACTTTCACCAGAGCAATTCTCTAAAACAGCACTTGTTACTGAAGATAACAGAAAAAAGCCCAAACTAAAATTGCTTGTCTTTTCCCTGCAAAACCTTAAGTTGACAAAGAAAGAAACTGTGAAATGTGTGAATAAAGTGGACTGATCTTGAGAGATTATACACAATTTCAAGTGCACCTGCTGAGTGTAAGTCTGAAGGAGACATTAAAGCTAAAATCTGAAAGTGTTTGGAGAGGGACTGCCTGTCTTTTAAACATAGTACAAATAGCCTCTATTTGGGGTCCATACATTTGGGGGAGTAAAAACTGATGTGTTGCTTGAAGGGACACTTATTTATGTGGAAGCAGTCCAGATGCACTTTAATGGATCCTGTGAATTGCTCTGTATGTCTACTGCAGCCACGGTATTTGTGACGACCAGACTCCTATTAAATCTGTGAAGAATCTATTTAATGTAGTGTGATGAAGTGCATGAGTTGTGGCTCTGAAATAGTTGTAAAATAGTATGGGTATATATGTTACCAGCATTGTACCCATACTGTACTGTCTGAACTGGTTTGCAGATTTATTGTTGTTTGGCTTTTGTGCACTAATAGAGAAAGAAAAGTAGCCTGTGCCACACTAAGTAGGGCGCCAGCAAAGATGTGACAGGCCTCATAGTCAGAGGAACATTTTTGGACTCCAATCTGTTTTTGTTGTGCAAGTTATTTTATACTTTTTATTCATTGTGTGTTTCTGTTTCGTATTTGTTTTTTTCTCTCTGTATTTCTTGGTCTTTTTTTAGCCATTTGAACCCCTTTGCAAAATGCAGAAGGCAGGAAAAGCGTATCTGGACGTAGAGTCCTGAGCATCACAGAATTTGAGGTCATCTTTCATTGGGCTCATCTTGCCCTGGTTTCTAGAGAAAGCAGATGCCTTCACAATCCGCAGCAAGATACCAGGTGTGAAGATAGCGGTAAATTCCAGAACATAAATTACACAAAAAAATATCAAAAAAATTAAAGAAAGAAAGAAAGGAAGAAAGGAAGAAAAAACAAGGGAAAGGCCTCTGGGCAAATGTCTGTTTTACACAGGCTGAGCCTCTGGGTGGCTGCTGGCAAGATACTCGACAAATGACAGCACTTGGTTGGTTGTTCTGAGGCTTCGAGGCCATTTGCCTTCATATGACAGGTTGTGTGTCCCACTCCACATTCTCAACAATTGACTGGATATAACCTTTTTTGATCACAACTGCTGGGGAATGGGATGGCACTCCGACAGATCTGTTTTGGATGCATTTGCCTAATTTTTTACTTTTGTCTGCTTCCTTCAGGTCAGCTACAGGTCAACAACAGATGTTCAATGGACAGTCTACCCTAGGCATAAAGGATTATCAATGTTCTACCACCACAAGTCTGCAATCAATACAGTAGTATGTGCTACCTCCACCTACAGTGTGCCAGTGAAATAAGGCGACAAGAAACTTAAACCTTCCATCTGCTATCTGGAAGTCTGTAATCGTGAATTTTGTATTATGAATCTGGCACACCAGGAGGAACAATTCATTTGCCTTTGACAAATGCATCTCCTCGAGGCCTATTTTTCATCACCAACTGAACAAAGAGTGGAGGAGATACCTGTGTAAGACGACCAGAACATCGAATTGCATATTCCAATCCGTTTTTCAAATGTTACAAAATTCAGTGCAACATTTAGACAAGACCACACACGATGCCACGATGAACTGCACAGATGCATCAGACAGTGTGCACAAATAGCTACATGCTTGAAAACTCTATAGAAAGCCAATATAGCAGCTCTTAAATGGGACACTGTAGGCAGCAACAGTGACCATCCATTGGCAAAAAATTGAATCAGCGAGGCATTGTTCCTCAGAGAAACACTTTCTGCTCCTGTGCTTCTGTCTTTCTGGGGACAAACACTAGATTTTATGACCTGGCAAAGGTTCTGTAAATACCTTCCCTCCAGTGACTCACTTGCATCCATGCTGTCCGCAATAAACAGGATAAACAACATCCTGTAGCAAGTATGTGCTTTGTTGTAATTGGCTGTAATCGTAAAAGGAGTGCAAATCTACATAGGGTACCACTGATTTAGCACTTGAGTCTGTTTACTAGCGTACCTATGGTGTAAACAAATTGCTGCATTCCTGCAGAAGATTGTATTAGACAATCATATTTAAAGACCTATCACTCCTTAACATTTCACATACTCTAAATCATATCTCTAAAATTGACTCATTCATATTGTTAAATGGGCAAAGTTAAATGCTGTATGAAATGTGCATAGGCTAAATTTTGAGTAGCAATGTAGTGGTTGATGAGTGGCAGCAGTGTGAAGTACGAGATCGGTCATCTCATTCATTTCTACACCACTCTAGCTGCTAGAGAATTAAACATCAGCAACCAGCCGCTAGCCAGCATCTAACCCAGCGCTTGAGTCTTGCAGTGTGGATGATGTACCCCTTCTGTTTGCCACACTCTTCAGATTTCTACCCTCCTACATGTATATTACATTCATAAAGCCCAGGCACATGCATGAGCGCTCCAGACTGGCTTTTGCACATCTGTATGTAAAACCGGAAGGGTAGGACTCAAATTTGTAGATCAGGCAGACACACTGTAGCCACTGTCACAGCTGTAGGCTGAGTCCCTCAGGGAGCGCTCCACCAGCCACCCTGTAAAAAAGTGCCAGAGCACATCTGGGTCCCAGCAGGTGCTCTGCAGTCCCATGATAGATTGTTGTTTGCTGCTAAACCTTTGTACTGGTGTCCTTGTGCATCACTATGGAGCTTTACATTCAGTTTGTGTACACCTCAAGCATTGTGTATATAAGTGTAAGTGTTACGCCAGCAAATAAGAGTTGTCAGGGGAAACTTATTGTTTAAGGAGGGAAAGAAAAAGTCTTCATAATAAAAATGTGATTGTGAATGCTTGAAGGCCAAACATCAGCCCTGTGACAATTGCCTTCCCCCCCCCCCCCTTTTTTTTTTTTTGCATTTTTTTTTCTTTCCTCTCTTTTTCTTTGCAATTAAATAATCAAATGTGGCATGCTGTCCGCTACCATCCATCTATGTAAATCATAATACTGTGGTGTCAGGAGTTTTCGGCCTTTAAGGACAAACTGTAAACATTGTTTACATTTTTATTGAAGTGGGGAAAGGACAAAACAAGGATAGCCAAATGTCATCCTGTCTCATCATTATTCTGTGCTGCCATGTGCCAATATCATCAGAGATAAGCAAGCGCGGAGTAATTGCAAAGATAACTTTCATTTAAGCAAGCCCTGATACTTGCCTGTGGTTCTTAATTGCAGATGTACTCCACAGAATGTCACTGACCTTCGCATCCCTATTATTTATCGGTGAATCTATCAAAATCATATTTGACCGTATCTGTGAGGTGCAGTGATAAATGATTGATTCCAGAGTTGCAGCATCTTAACTACTTTCCATTACTAAATATTAAAAAGTAAGAACATGTTTTTTGGGGGGTGATGTGCACTGCTGAAGTGATGTGCAAGATGCGCTGCTGAAATGAAAATACACCTCTTCCAAAATGTGTTAATTAACTACGTCTTATAAAATGACACATTTGTGTCATTTATTTATTTATGTTATTTTTGCTTAATGACAATCACACACTGACACCTGGACACTGTCTCCATTAGCAATTCATTTATAAGTCCGTCGTGTTTGTAAGAGTACTGGCTGTGCGTGGAGCTGAATTCCTAACAAGCTGATTTTAAAGTACGAGGGCATCTGTAAGCCCTATTGTACTGTTTAAAAATACATGAAATTCAAAACATAAAT
Source organism: Haemulon aurolineatum (assembly GCA_038406115.1). Lineage (NCBI taxonomy): Eukaryota > Metazoa > Chordata > Actinopteri > Lutjaniformes > Haemulidae > Haemulon > Haemulon aurolineatum. Next base: position 14,771,500 of record JBCAUF010000790.1, on the reverse strand, counting down.
AAATCAGATGTCACAAATGTCATTGTACTTTGCATACGCACATACAGTACGAGTATGTATTTACAGAGGGGGGAAACACTGTTCAAGATATGTTGCTTTCAGTCAGAAATTAAGAATACATCTAAAGTTGAGCAGGATGTCAAATTAGTGTTTGTTTTGTTTTTAAGTACAAGACTTCCACTTACTTTAGGTAATTCTCAATAAATATGGCGTCCAAAATCAATAAGAAGAAATGCTTCGTAAAAGACGGAGAAAAAAAAAAACTAGACATAAGGAGAAGATGCATTTCTGGTGGATGAGTTTGAAAGAGACAACAAGTAAACAACAATGCAGATGTTTGATTTAAATAATTCAAAAGTCTTTGCATAATTTCATCAATGGCACCGATGCAAAAGACCCCCCAAGGGAAGACATAGCCGTGGGCTTTAAACTGTTGGCAGTGGGTTAAGGTGGGGCAAAGCAGCATTTAGTGCAGCAATGAGATGTGCTGTAACAGGTACAGTTGATCACATATTATCCTTGGGATGACCCAGTGAAAAAAGGAATATGATTTGTTTTGCTTGCCTACACTAAATATGTCCTTAATGGTTTTTTGTAGCTGTTTACTTGGAAAACAGGTGCAGATCACTGACAGTTATCGTAGCATCATTAATAATGAGAGAAATGTTGAAAGATATAATCATCAAGCCGTATCCTCTACAGTACAGTTCGAGTCTGTTTATATCATATAAAAAGAGTAGTTATGGAAAAAAAACTACTACAAAACAAAGGGATGCTGTTTGAATAGGAAAAACAAAAATGATGTGAAGATTTTGTGGTGGTGAAAAGAGAAAAAAGAAAGACCTGTCCTTTACATGTGACATGCCAATTCTGATATTTTAAAATACTGACCACTTCAACTTTCAAATGATACGGCTATCTGCAGAGCATCAAATGGTGGCTCATTTTCTAAAATGGTCGAGGCCCTGATATGATTTTTTTTTCTTCATCTTTGGAAGGACATGCATATGTATATGCCTTTTTAGAGTTAACATCACGGGTTTACGCAAGTGGGTCAGTTACAAGCTTGGCCGTCCCACTTTGAGGCAGAACAAGGTGTTGTGAAAAACTGTTTTACATTGAGAGCAGACCCAAGTTTGAAAATAGCTAAGTGGAATTTGATTTGAGCGGCGTTCTTCCACCTCCAGGTCTGCAAAAAACACAGTGTACGTTTGTGCATCTGAATCCTCTCCCCTTCAACTTGTCTCGGCTTTGATTTCTTGACATATTCCCTTGCTGCTTTTTTGCTTCAATGCTCCGTGCACTGTGTTGTCTCCCATCTTCTTGTATCCGTCTCCTATCTCATCCCACATGTGCTTCCAGGCAACGCAAGGCTCACAGCCTGCTTTCCATAAAGATAACATTGCTGAGTTAAACAGATGGGGTATAAATGTTCTCTCAGTGATAAGTATTGGCTTAGATACACCAAGAGATAGAAAAGATTATTCATGGTATCTTGAATTTTCAACAAAAATATGAAGTCTTGAGTACAGCTGGGGGTTAGGACATGTGAACAATGCATGTCAGACATGTTTCATGTTGCTGTTTTCATCATGAATGTGGGCCCACATTCCTAATAGTGGAGCACGCTCTCTCTGAAATGTGTTTGTCATCCTGAATGTGTCTCTTCTAAAGCTAACAGCCCTAACAACATAGCTGTAATTTGTGATGATTTACCAGTGCATCTGTGAAGCTGTACATTAGTCTGACACCATATTAAGCGACTGTCAGTGAATGTTATGTATTTTATACCACACAAATGCTGAATTAAAGAATACATGTCACTTATGCAGTTTAAGGAAAAAATAAATAAACAAATAAGAGAACCCCCTCCATTTTTAAGATTCATTTTTGAGACTAAAGATTTTTTTTTGCTGACCGCTTGCTTCTCTAGTTCCACCAACTTCAGCAAAGACCACACAATAGCAATACAGAGCAGTGTATTTCTGCACACGCAAACCGAGAACTCTGATTGCATTTCCATGAAGTAATAATCCTAAATTTTCTTCCTTGAACTGCGGAACTCCGCTGCACTCTGTGATTGACTTGCCTGGGCTCCCCCACAAACTGGAGGAGAGCATGGATGTGTTTGGTCTCTTTAGCAAAGAAAACAGTCAAAGCTAGCAGATGTTTGATGGCTCATACTACGTACTGGGACCCTATATGTACTGTTGATGAAGGTGCTGTTCTGAGCCGCAGAGTGGCTTTTTGGTTGTGGTTTGTGCGTGGAGAAATCCACCGCTATGTATTGCTATCGTGCGGCCTTTGCTGAAGTTGATGGAACTAGAGAAGCAAGCTGGCGACAAAATTCATATCTCGAGGGGGGGTCTAACTCGGTGTTACGGTGTGTTTGACAATGGCTTAAACTTACGCCGGAATATCACTTTAAGTTATGTTAAGTGAACAACACAACATACATAACTGCTATGCCAGCAATGTAAGGTACGTTGTTTAAAAAAGTTATTGTTGTCTTGTGGTTTTACGTGAGACTTGAACACACTTTGACCCATCCACCAGCCCTTCCTGCCAACAGGTGCAGAACTCTTGCTCTTTACAGGATGTGCATTGCTCTGCCTGGTTAATATTGATGCAGGTGGGTTTAGGAATTTGAAAGCCCAGTGTGTCTCATACTGAAGCTCGACGGTGACCTGTTCGTCAGTATCTGAAGCCAAAGGCAACTGACAAAGCGGCAGCACCTGACGCCCTGGGAATGAGGCTGGCCATATCCATAAAGATCCTATGATGTGGTCTTCTGCTTTGGGAATGTAAACTCAGCTAAGAGAGCAAAAACAGGTATGCATTAAATATGCAGAGTATGTACAGAGTGGGCGAAGGCCACATGACCCAAGTGTCTTTTTTTCTAAATCTCTGCTGTGGTGGCATTTTTATTCCACTCTGGTAGTTGCAACTTAATTCTAAGTGTTACTGAGCTCCCTGTCAAACATTGTGTGTTGATAAATCTCCTAGTTATACCTAAATCAATATGGGGGGCAAGGTGGTGGGTGAAAAACCTTTATAATCCTTGCCCTCAGCAATCCTTTGCACGCAGGCCAATTTAAGACTGGTTTTATCATTTGAACCTGACAGTTTGCAGTATGTTGAGTGGACCCAATCCATATTGTTTGATACCACTCTTGGCCTGCACCCATAACGTATTCCAATCAAAGTTGCTGGGATGTGATTTAAGTGTCAGAGGAAAACCTCGTTTGTTTATGCACTTGTAAGATTTCCACATAGAATATCAATGTGGGAGGCAATTGAGCAAGTACTAATCAATTTCTACTAACATGAAAAATGTTACAGTAGCCCACTTAACGACAGGAAATATGATTACATATTTAATTACTTATAAGACATAAAGAAATGGCACAGCAATGTGGAATTATCTATCAATGTAACTGTACTTAAACTGTAGCGGTGTAGATCAATTACAGCTAGGCTACACATTTTGACTTTCATTCATAGTTTACCAATGAGGGTCAACAGTGTAAGTGCCTCAACACAATGCCTCATCAGTTTTTTTTGTCTCAATTCTATTAATAGTGCCTTATTAAATAATTTTCTTTTTGTTGTTTTTTCTCAGCTAGGCCACCTAAAAACGGATGTTTTTTATGATATTTGCTGCCAACTTGCAGCTTATCAGGAAAAACTCATAAGAAACAAAGTGAGGCAAAGCATAATAGTGGTTTAAAAAATAATTAAAAAAAAAAAAACATTCACAATCTATTAGCAGTTATTGTAGTTATTGGTGAAAGAAGTAAGAATGTTTCCACTGAGACATAACAGTGAGGTGAGATTGAGAAGGATGTCTGTCAATTTGATGTGACTAAAATGAGTCTTTGAATTATATATTTCATGGGACAGAGCAGGGAGATCTGTAGCAAAAGAAAAGCTCCAGAGGTTGAGCAGAATGGAAATGTCAAAATGAAAAAAAAAAAAAAAAAGTTTTCAACCCACAATGTAGCCTACTGATTTAGGTCAGCAGGGTAAGTATTATGGTGCTTTACAAAACACCAACAGGACATCCTGTGATTCAAGTTCAGCACTCCTCCTTTCAGACACTCTGTTAACAAAGAAAATGCAAGGTGTAAAGAGGATGCACTAAGCTCTTTGGGGCTTCAAATCAACATTTACGGCATTTCCTCTCCTCACACATCACGTTAAGTGACAAACGAGACAACGCCATCTCACCAGGTGTCAAAATCAGACGATCCTCCATCTCTGCTGTCTCATGTAGATTATTTGCAATTTGGTCAGACAAGTTTGCATGTCTTCAAGGTGCTATATTGAACATCATTGGGACATCTTGTTAGCATGCCTCCAATTGAGGCCCATCTCGCAGGTTGCAGGAGACAGAAACAATCTTGAAAAGCTCCTCCTAGGCTGCGAAAAGCGGCATCAAATGAGTGAGGGATCAGCACACCAACAGTTAGGGGGAGGCCTCAGGGACATGTATAAAATTGGATCTGCCATTTTCTGAAAAATGTGCTGTTGATTTGATACTTTTCGAGTCCAGGTTTTGTTCCTGAGGATGTCCATAATAGTTGATGAAGACAAATTACTGGTGCTTCCTTCTAAAGGAAAAGAAAGGGAAGGAAAGGAAGAGAAAACAGTTCTCAGGGGA
>JBCAUF010000790.1:14739288-14750430 GCA_038406115.1 Haemulon aurolineatum | reverse complement strand
ATTTGCCAGGAGAACATTAGGTGAGGACATGTCAACTGACAATAATGGTGGTTCACAGTGCTGGCTGTAGTCTAATTGGTATGTTGCAAATACACGTCACTCAATGTTAGGCCCTTCATTAGCCTCAAGAGTTCTGTGCCTTTTGATGAATCCTGCTTCATCCTGCTTTAACCATGTTTCAACTTCACCTGACAGGATATTATGGACAGCGGTCTTCTCAGTAGTAGAAATCCATCTTGACTTGAGGCTGACCGGTTGATTGAGATCCAGTACAAGAATGTGTTTTAATTGTTCACACACAAATAAAATTGTACTTAGGACGTGAAACTATCATATACATTAGAAAAGCCACTATATCCTCCTCTGAATGTGAACCCAAATAAACAAAATTTAGATGTTTAATCATTTTAGATTTTCAGGTGCACATGACAGGGCCATGCTGTGTGTTTTAGTTTCTATGTAGCATCACATACTGGAGTGACACGATCAAGACTCTTTTTAAATGCAAAATTGACAAAACCCCTACAATACAGTTTCTGGGAAAAGTGCTATAATAGCACAGTCGAAAGTCAAGGTCTAAAGAAATTCCACTTAATGGTCAGTTCCAGTTACTGTCTGTTTCTCCCTAAATCTAATCACCACTTGGATGTGATTTGCAATCGAAGACTACTTTTGCAAAGTATAAGCTTACATAAATATAAAGTAGACACAAAGTCCAGTAAATAAATGATGTGCCTCAAAGTGATGCTTTCTGAGCAAAAGCAAATTTAACGCAGAGATTATTGAAAGCTACAACAAAAACTAGAAACGTCATTCTTTCCATATGCGGAGAGTTCACATATTCTAAATAATCGATGATACTCAAAACAAAAGTCTGATAGGGATGATCTTCTGAGGCTGAGGCCTTATAATTTTTTTAGCCATTTTGCCCCAGACATGACAGACTGTAATCTTCTGGTCTAAAGGCTATTTATTGTCTCCACTATCTGCTGCTCTGGATGAAACTACATTCATGCATGCTGGATACTCATACCGTATGGAAAAGTTCAAATATTATCTCATTCAGGGTGTCTTTTGTCTATCTCTGGTTTCAGTGTCATCTCTCTGAAATCCTTCCTCTGTTGCCCATAAGGTAAAAGCAAATATTGAATTGTCCTCACTCTGTCCACTCCATCTTTCTCAAATCTTTTTCCTTCTCCAGAGATCCTTGAGAAAGTGGGGGAGAAAGAAACAGACAAAAAGAAATGAGGCAATAGAGATAGTTTCAACTCATTGTGGTAAATCTCAGTGGTTCTTGAAAGTTGCCATGGATACAAACCCAGCCTGTATGGATAAGAAAGAAATGTTTTGTCAGGACGTCTCAAACTCTTGAAAAATGTGGGCTGTATTCCTACAAAATGTTTTTTGGACATACTTGCACTTCTCGCTTTCTAAATGACGCTTTTTTCACTCCTGGAAATAAAAAAAAACCCCCAAAAACCCCAATGATAATAATTGAGTATGGTCAGCAAAGAGTTCTGAAACCTCTGAATGTTCCTACATGACAACCTTGCAATTTAACTCTGCAACCTCTTCTTTCACTCGTCCCCTTGCCCAGCTGTGCTTGACTGATAAGGTATATTAGTGAGTGTGTTCTTTTGTCCAATTATTTCTTGAACATGTGCACATATCGGTTAGTAATAAGTTAACACTCCATGTTAATGCTTGCTGTCCTGTTCAGCTACTGCCGTCCTGTAAAGGGGTGGGGATAGATAATGGAACATTCCCTGATTTTGATATAACATGAGATATGTGATAACACTCTTGTCTCCAGTTTTCCTACATGGAGCGAAGCCTGCGAGGTAGTTCAGGCAGTCAACTCGAGCTGCTCCATTATACATGAGTCATACCTCACACTGCAACGACCTACCAAACACACACACTCAAATTGGCGGGCTATTTAAACCACAGGATTTCCCATCTCCTCCACTCAGCTCCGCATCGCTGCCCGCTCATTCTGCCCCACCACCACCCCAGCATCCACCTGCAGGCTCCACGTGAGAGGGGCGGTGGGGGTATATGTACACATGTATACATATAGTACCTTCAGGGAGTGATGGGGTCGGAGCCTGGACGCCAATCTCAAACTATGTAGCACCAATAACCTATTCAACGTGAGTTATCCTACTGAACTAACTTTTGATGTTTTGAAAGTCAGCCCTGTTGTGACCCTCAGAAAAATAACAGTGGATTGAGGGGAAATGTGATGTTTTAATGTTTCATCAGAACAAGAGTCTGTGAGAAAATCAGTGAGAGGACTTTTAAGCTAATCTTTTGCTTTGGTTAGGCTGCTGCAATATTATAAGTCAGGATTTTTCTTTCTTTATTTATTTTTTTGCCATGAATAATCAATCAAGGCTAAAACAGTAATCTCCAGTAATTTACACACATAAATGGCTATATTTTATGTAGAGGAGTTATAACAGTATATTGATGCATCCTATAAAATTCCAATTTATAAGAAATGTCAAAGGTTTCCTCTGAAAGTTAATAGAAAATATCAAAAAAAGCTGCATTTATCATGGATGAGGAACTCTGTGCCTTCTGATTTTTTCTCTGAACGAGTCTTTAGAGATCCTCAGATACTAATAAAAAAAATTAAGAACACACATATTGTAGTACACTGTGAACCTAGACATTTTCTAGTGAACTTAAAGATCCTGCAATCTCCCAGCTGTCTCCTTTTAGCATTACGTGGCCTAAACAGAAACAGTCATCCGGCCCGATACCGATGCCCCTTTTGTCTTCAGGGATGACTGTGGAGGGAATTGTTGAACAGGTGAAGAGTGCTGCTTATGAAACCTTGCCAGGGGCTAAACTTGTTAAAATGCAACGTTACAGCCATGTGTTGCATGGGGCGATGTGGCAAAGGGACAAGGGTAATCAGCCGGAACATGGCGGTGGTGGTGATCGTTTGACCTTTGTGTGACCGTAACATTTTATGACCCTCATAAAACCACCTGTTAGAATCCACTTCAGGGTATTTAGGGATGGGACACCCATTCAATTTGCCATTGTGGGGAAAAAGTGACAGCTTGATGATTTGCGATCAGTGATTTTGGAGCCAATCAATATGTTGCATTGATGCCTGTCTGACACCGTGCCCCTCAGCTGCAAACTGTTTTGTTGATGTTTTACTTCCATGGGTTTTATGGTCAAAAGCTGTGGAGCAACTTTTAGCACTTTGCTGATAATGAATATCTGATTCCTGCTTCAGCATCATTTTAATGAGGCATTTGAGTTACCTTGTCAATTTTTATTCAATGGCTTCATTCCAGTGTTTTCCCAGGTAATTTTCCATTTTAACATATTTTGCATTTCAAGGGTTCAGCACGTTCGTGGCGATAAGCTGAACTGCGATGGCTGAAGCACAGCAGCAATTGACACCATTTTATGCACGGAAACTATGGAAACTGTGAACAAAGCCATTATCGGGCTAATCTCTCCTCTCATCCCTCGGTAAGAGCTCTGCCACGGCCTGTTGACACTCCCGGGAATGTCGGGAAAAGAATCGTTATTCAGAGGCGTCGATGATACAGTAGACCTAATTGGGAATGAAAAACAGAGACGATCGCTCGGTACAAAAGTGAACAGTGCCCCCCTCTTGCTTTCAGGCGGATTTCTGAAGCAGTGTGGCTACTGCAAACGGCAGAGGCATCTGTGGTCCACACACAGCCCGACAACCACCTACATCTCAGTGTAAGCATCTCTCCAACGCAGTGCGGCTTTAAGAGGACCGGGGCTCTTAAATCTGCGGTTGGCTCCTCCTTCAGCCATGATGTCAGTCGGAGGGAGAGCGAGAGCGAGAGGGAGAGAGGTGGGCAGTATTGAGGAACTGAGTTCATACAATACTACTGAGACATCTACAGCTTAGCAGACAGATACGGTGAACCGCCTATCCCGGCTCCTGTAAGTGATGCTGCACTGAGGCACACTTTGATCCAACTCCATTGGGGGGGCGATGCGCTCTCTGCATCCCTCCTTTAAGAGTTTCTGGGGAGTGTGCACAACCTCGAATGAGTCAAAACAAGTGGTCATAAAATAAATTAGGTTTAAGCGTTTGAGTTTTTCACCAGAAGTCAATTTTTTTTTATTTTTTGCGCTCTTGGATTGAAGTTTTACGCGCGGGTCGAGACGCCTTAAACGCACACGTGTAAGTTCGGTGCCAGCGATTTTAAGCCGGTCAAATAAAGTAGGAATTTCAAGGCGAACGTAGGCTAGGGATACAAAGTTAATGTAAAACAAGCTTGGATCAATGCGTATCTCCGCCCGTGGGATTGCGAGCCGAAGACATCCGAAGAGGAATTACAGCGTCCTTTTCGAAGTTGATCGCTGTGCATGATTTTTTTTTTCTCTTGCACACGAGGACCACAGTTTTTTTTAGCGCATGGATAAGTTTTTGTAGTGGATAACATTTTTTTTCTCTACTTGCAAGGCGTTTTGCTGCCGCTTCTGATGAGGATCCTTTCCCCCTTACCCCCTACTTCAGTTTAATTCGTGGCACTTCTTTTTTTGTAAATCAGTGATGTCTCTACGCGACGGCACTCACGGTTGATTTTTCACCATAGTCGAGCGGAAAAGGTAAGATCTGCTCTTTATCATGACTTTGCTGTTGAGATCATAATGTGTTTGACTTTAGCGGTCCCTGAGCATATGTGTGCACATGACTGCTCTTCTGTGCGTATTCAGAAACGCTGGAGAGCGCCCATAACAGCCTAATTTACGTAGTCCGTATAAAATCAAATTGATGTCCCAATACCGGGGAGGACCGGAGCTGCATTTACAATCACTGAGAGCAACATGAGTCCGGCGAAAATTTAGCGATAGTCTGCAAAGGATTTGGATAAATCAGTGTGTTGCGATGGTGGGTCATTTTCGTGTTCCGTGGGTTTTCCTAGAGCTGCTCCAATAGATAAAACAGGCGTCCCCACCTGATGTAAATAGGAATTATGCATGGACACGGTGCATCGTTGGAGAATCTGTGCCGAGCTGTCGCATTATGAACGTGCACCGCGCGGTTGGTCACGACTTCGGGCGTTATTATCTTGCTCAACTCTGATCGCCGGATAGATAGGCCTATACTTTCCAAGAGCACCCAACTGCAGGGACTTGTCAGTACAGGTTTCTCAGCAGCTTGGCCGCCAAAGCTCGGTGCGTGGGTGCGCGGCGGTAACAGCGCGCTCGTGGTCAAGCGGTTCAGCTGTCACAGACCACAACCTCAGGGGCTATCAGTCTGTCCACGCTCAGACTCTAGGAAATATATAAATAAATAAACACCTAATTATTTTCTGCTGGGAATAGTTCAAATAGTCACGATGTTAATCCCCGCTGGTCTGGAGATTAACAGCCACAGTTGGTTGTTTGGGCTCCTAATATGTTACCTGCTCAATATGCAATAGATTATTATTGGGCCTGTTTCTTTTTTCTTTTTTTTTGAAGACTCCCACAAGGCCCACTGAACTCAATATTTGCTAGAGAATTAAATCAAATGGAAATGTGAACCTTCCCAAGGTGAGCAGCATATTTTGGCTGTAGGCTCAAGCGTTTATATTAAAGGAAGAGTCAGTGAGTAAATGGAGGCAGGTTAAGTATTTGTTTGATTTAACAAAACGCAATAAAGCCACTTGCTCGCGCTCATCCGCATTTCAAATTCACCAGTGGGCACAGAACAATTGATCATAGTCTGCAATATCCTGACACTGTACGTGTTGCAGGCATATTCCCAGCTATCTTTTATGCCTTTGATAAATTCAACTAAGTATTAACAGATGCGGGAGTCATTAACTTGCAAGAAAACTGTTGATCTCTAAAGAGTTCATGGAGGAAGTAAGCTTCCCAGGTCACAGATTTTGTGTTTTTGCTTTTCAGTAGTTTTTGTTTTCTTCATCTTGCAGTGTATGTTTGGTTGTTCCACTGGAAAATATTCAAGCTCCTTGTAGCATCTGTGCTCCCACAGCCACATATAGTTTAGTAATTGTGTTAGCCCACCAGTTAAGGACTTATTTAGTTGAAGATCTCCTCCTAAATAGCTTATTGATATTTACAATATTGCAGCAGCCCAATTGAATTGTCCTTGTAACTCCCCATAAAAGGAAATATATCAAACATGACTACCACCCGTTGAATTTCCCTATTTCAGAATCCATGATGGTGTCTGCAGCCACTTTCAAACACATTAAAATGTTCTTTAATATGCTTTGACAATGTTCATTTCAGTACTTTTTAAATAAATATATTTGAGCAATTATTCCTAACATGTGGTTTCACACTAGTTTACTTATTTTTCCTGATTTTGTTTTCATTAACCTACATGACAATTTACTTACATGCACGCAATGTAAGATTTTGTTACACTGACATTTTAAATATAGGATTTTTCAAAGTTAACATTCACGATGACGTAAAGCCGCACCGAAATGGTCACACTCAATATTTAGCATTAGGATTGCATTTGCATGTATGGAGTGCCCTCTTGAGGTCCATGATTACAATGTTGTAAATTAATCTGTCGTTTTGCTAATGCAGGATGGTAAGAAATATTAAGCCCACATATGACCATTTAATCACACAAGTAGTACAAGTCTTCATAATCCAAGTTCCTCTGAAACGTTAATAGCCGGTGGGTTATGCAGTCAAACAGCATTTCCAGACATAATGCAAACACCGTGCTACAAATTGCGTGTCAGAATTTTGATATAACATCTATTCCCGCTTCAGTGATAAAAGACTGCGTGATGCACAAATCCCAGGGATATTTGAAGTTAAACATCTTTTGTCAGTATTAAATCTATTATTAACATTGTCAATGTGGCGATTCATGTCGGGCATCATCTTCTCGCACTTTTTCACTTTCCAGTACAACTTAGGTAGTGTAGTCATTGAAGTTTCCCAAGAGAAAACAACTTTTATTCCTCCAGCGTGTAAAGAGAATTGTTCTGGCTGTGTGGACTGAAAAAGAACTGACTGATCTTGACAGAGACCTGGTCTGTCAGGCTGTCAGCGATCCTTATAGCTGTTAAAAGAGAAAAAGCCCAAGACAATCAAAAGTATTACTTCTACCAGTGCCCTCTTTTGAAAATTTCTTTGGATCCACGGGCAATATTGATAGATACAGCAGCGGTGAAAACCTGCCTTTGACAGTCAAAGGACTCCAATTGTCATGGGTCCCAGCCTTAAACTAACCACATAACCACACCAGAAGTTTCTAGTTGATGGCATCTTTAGGGGTGAAGGTAGGGGGTGACAGTGGCTGTATGTGTCCCCTCTCACTGTTACCTCCGGTGGGTGCAAACACCAGGAAGGCCTGTCCATCACGCCGTTGTGTAAAGTGATCCAGGGCTGGCCTGCTCCTCTTCACTCTGTGTCTCCCAAGAGGAAGGCTTGAGTTTGCCTACTGGATTCAACCTGCTGTCTGGGGCTCAAAATAGCATTTCAGGAGACTAGTGAAATGTAAGCAAAGGAGACACTCTGACTGACACCTAGGATTTCTTTCTCCCTCCCTCTTACTTTTTTTTCCCTCCAGCACAATTCCTTCTCTCACCTAGCCTATCCCTCATGGATAGGTCTATAAGTAGTTGTGACAAGTGAAAAGCCATGCAGATGTTGGGAAATCATGGTTATGAGAACAGAACCCACATGTAGATAATAGAATAAGAGGACCACACGAGTTTGGCTGTAATATGTTAGAGGGCAATATATGCCTCCAACTAAGAATTAACAACTACATTTTTTGCACTTTAACTTTGTGTCTGAAGAGAGGCAGCTCCATATTTCTATCTGCCGTAATGTGAATATTATGCATCTCTCCTATACTTTGGTTGCTTGACACATTAGCATTGCCAGGGTGTCCTTTTTGTTACTACATTTGTACTCCTGCATGTACTCTGAGTCAAAAACATACTACACCCCTTCATCCTGCAGAACATTATTGTCACTTACAAGGGAGAGGAAATCTAGATCACGCTTTGATCTTTTCTGTTTTTTTCACGTCGGCGAATCACATCCCATTTAAGGATGTAATTTAAACTTCATTATGCGTCGAGCGAGCTCAGCCTTGGACTGCCTGGCGATCATCGCAGTAAAGCAATTGCTGCTCACTCTCAGAAAGATGCACACTTCAAAGTAAAGTGTGTCACAGTCACTAATGGGATATATCTCATCAATATTTTGATGTGACAGTACAACGCCGCCCGTGCTATATGTGTAGAATGAATAACCCTCACACTGATCAATGTCAGCCAGTTTTTTCTGCCCAACTGTTCTTTAATGAGTCTCATGTGACTGCTTTATGAAATGTGTGAAAAGAAATCTGTCTTCACAGGCTGCACGAATGCCTTGCAATTGTTGCTGATTCAAAACCAGCTTAATTAAATTCTTATTTTTAATCAATTCCCCTTTGTCGGTAGGCCGAGAGCTTCAATGGCTGCGAACACCATTGCCTTGCCAATTTAGCGGACCCCTGTAGTGCAGTTTAGGTAGTCATACCTTTTCTACTGGCTATTGTTTGACTCATGTAAATGGATGGATGGAAATTTCATAAAGTAGGTAATATTACGGCTCCCAAAGAGCTATTCGTGGTCCCTTGTTACTGCAGGTAGGTATGCATTTTCAGCACCAGCTGTACATCGTTTCTGTGATGGCTGTCATACACTTCCGCCATACTTTGAAGGAAACAGACGTTTGATTTCAAGGCAACTGCATTATGAATACAACCCAATATCTCGAGGAAAAATCATATGAGGTTGATAAACACTCAGGGGGTTGGTGGACCTAAACACACAGGGGGATATGAGCAATGAAATTATATTAGTCATTAAATATATTGCTCTGGAATACACATGGGGGGCAAGAATTATTATGAGAAGTAAACACAGCTGTGCATTGGTGGCATTGCCCTGAAATGTCATTGCGCACCAGATATAATCGTAACAATGGTAATATAATTCTGTTGATCAATTGAAAGAATCTTCTGAACACAGATAGACTTTTATAATTACACAACATTACCACCAGTGTAGTACATAAAAGACTGTGAGGCCAAACCTTGAAATGTTGGAATTCCATCTATTAACAGCATGCAAAAATTGATTAAACAAGTGAATAAGTCAAAATGACAGCAAGCAAACCACATGAAGTAACTACCCTAATAACTGACTAAATAACCTACTAATTAGCTGGTGGGAAGCAGGCAATATTTCATGCTAGCATATACTGGCAGGGAAGTCATTGCAGAATATGACTCGTACTTGTGTTTTGGCAATTGGGGTTCTTGCCCTTTGGCAAGCTTTTGCGCAGATAAAACAATTAGATAATTTGTAGACTGACAGCATCAAATAAAGTGGCACCCACTTATTAATGGCTTATGTTCATTGATGGCAAACCCTGCCTTTTCTGTTAAGGGTTTTATCACAGGCATCATTCAGTGCAAACAGTAAACTGGATGTTGTTTAAATTTGATGTTGGAGAAAACACATTCGTCAGGGTGTAATGAAGTTATGATTGAATTCCACTAATTTGACTGATGGCGGCTCCCACAATAAATAATTTCACAGTGTTGTCTCTTTCCACCACAGTTACTCTAAACAGTGCTCTTATCATATTGTGTGTGTTTACACACATGGGCGTTCATGAAATATTTGCAAGCTCGATTGTTTACATTCAGGGCAAATGAGGTTGTCCATTAATAGCTGTTGTCAAGCGGTACTACAGCAAGTGTGTGTGTGAGTGTGTGAGTTCATGCATGGAAGCGCCAATGCTTAAGGCTCAATTCAGCTGCCTCCAAATCATCTGAAGTCTGGATGTGAGGTGGCGTTTATGAAGACACCACTGCACCATATTGACTCACATTGACTCAGATACGAATTAAGTTCCTTTCTGTGCCGTGTCCCATTTTTTCATGCGCAGTATTTGGGAACAAGAGTTCAAAGCAAACAATTCCACTGCCATAGTGAACTCAACTGCTTTCATACTTCTCAATAAAAAAATATGAAATAGGTTCATTACAATGATGAAATGGAGTGATGGAATACGTGAACTACTAACCTTTATGTGTCCGCTCGCTCAATGGATGTCATCAAAGGTTAATTGTGTAAAACCGCCGTTAATTTGCTCTCAAAGACATGGGAAGGATGTGGGCTCATAACTAGTTAGAATGAATAGGTCAAGTTGAAAACTCTCCGTGAGGGAAAATAGTACTAATTACATCACAACTTGAATGGTGTGTAATTTTGTGCATTAACATTGTGCGTTCTATCTCTCTTTTTTCCCCTCTTTCTATCTCACTCCTCTCGTGGCAGAATTGCTGCTGTAGAAGTGAAGCTCCCAACCACTCTTGAGTATGGACTTAGCAAGTCAGGCTCATGTGCTGGTGGTCTTGCTCACCTGTGCGGTCTTGCTATGCCGGGCCCAGGAGAGGGACTACACAGTGAAGGAGGAGCAGCCAGAGAACGTCCGCATCGGGAACCTGCGCAAGGACCTGGACCTCAACCTAGACCCCAACATCAGGCTATCCTCACCGCTGCAGTTCAAGCCTGTGTACAAGACAGGTGACGTGCCTTTGGTGAGGGTGGAGGCCAACACAGGAGAGATCTTTACCACCAATCACAGAATTGACCGGGAGAAGCTGTGTTCTGGGGTCTTCGCTGAAAAACGCTGCTACTACGAGATTGAGGTGGCCGTGCTGCCCGATGAGATCTTCCGATTGGTCAAGATCCGCTTCCTGATCGAGGATGTAAATGACAACGCACCCCTTTTCCAGTCCACTGTAATAAACATCTCCATCCCAGAGAACACAGCCATCAACACCCGATATCCGGTGCCCTCGGCATTTGACCCTGATGTAGGAATCAATGGGATCCAACATTATGAACTGGTCAAGGTGAGGCTCACTCCTGTTTCATCTCTCACATGTATACCGTTAAAATGAAAAGGTGTGCTGGTATGTGTCAAAGTGGCCACAGTTATCTTATTTTTGATATAAGGCATATTAATCAGGGGTCATTTTCTTAACCTTTTCTAAATGTGTCTTAAATACTAGTAACACTGTTGTTATACATGTAAACTGTTTGGAAGAGCGTTCACAATCATATCTAATTTGTCATCGGC
>JBCAUF010000790.1:14719179-14733096 GCA_038406115.1 Haemulon aurolineatum | reverse complement strand
ATAACTCAAAATGTGGTCTTGTCTTTGCAGAGTGTCAGCGAGTTTGGCTTGGACATCATTGAGACTCCTGAAGGTGACAAGTGGCCGCAGCTCATCGTTCAGCAGAACCTCGATCGCGAGCAGAAGGACACCTTCGTCATGAAGATAAAGGTGGAGGACGGTGGCAACCCTCCCAAGTCCAGCACTGCCATTCTCCAAGTCACCATCTCTGATGTCAACGACAATCGGCCCATCTTCAAGGACAGCGATCTGGAGGTCACGGTGCCAGAGAATGCCCCCATGGGGACATCAGTCGCTCAGCTCCACGCCACGGACGCAGACCTGGGTTCCAACGCACAGATCCACTTCGCCTTCAGCAACCAGATCTCTGCCTCAACCAAACGTCACTTTGCCATCGACAGCTCTACGGGACTGATCACTGTGAAGCAGCCACTGGACAGGGAGGTAACTCCTGTTCATAAACTCATCGTCCTCGCCAGTGATGGCAGCTCCACCCCCTCCAGAGCCACAGTGATTGTTAATGTAACAGACGTTAATGACAATGTTCCCACCATAGACACTCGCTATATTATCAACCTGGTTAATGGGACTGTTCTTCTGTCTGAGAATGCACCTCTCAACACCAAAATAGCCCTAATTACTGTTACTGACAAGGATGCAGATCTTTATGGCAAAGTAGCTTGCTACACTGACCATGATGTTCCTTTTCGGTTGAAACCTGTCTTTAATGATCAGTTCTTACTAGAGACAGCTGCCCCCCTAGATTATGAGACGACACGAGAATATGCAATTAAGATAGTGGCCTCGGATAGGGGGACGCCTCCTTTGAACACTTCAGCTATGGTTTTAATTAAAATCAAGGATGAGAACGACAATGCACCCATCTTCCCCCAGCCGGAAATCCAACTTTCCATACCAGAGAACAATGACCCCTCTACACAGTTAATAAAAATCAGCGCCACTGACGCAGACAGCGGACATAATGCTGAGATTATTTATACTCTTGGCCCTGATGCGCCTGACGGGTTTAACATAGACAGACGGTCAGGAATCCTCTCCGTGGGCAAACGACTGGACAGAGAGAAACAGGAGAGGTACTCATTCACTGTCATAGCGAGGGACAATGGCTCCACATCCCTGCAGAGCAATGTCACTGTCAGGCTAATCGTCCAGGACCTTAATGACAACAGCCCAGCTTTCACACACCCCGAGTACAACTTCTATGTGCCTGAGAACCTGCCTCTCTATGGAACCGTGGGGTTAATCACAGTGACGGACGCGGATGCAGGAGATAACGCTGTTATAACGCTGTCCATTTTGAACGGGAAAGATAATTTCATCATCGACCCCCAAACTGGCGTGATCAAACCCAATATCACCTTCGATAGGGAGCAGCAAAGCTCCTACACGTTTATGGTCAAGGCGGTTGATGGAGGGCAACCTCCAAGCTCCTCCTACGCTAAGGTCACCATCAATGTAGTTGACGTGAACGACAATCGCCCCGTGTTCGTCATCCCATCGTCCAATTACTCGTATGACCTAGTGCGAACCACCACCACCCCTGGCGCTGTGGTCACCCGAGTGTTCGCCATTGACAATGACACAGGTATGAATGCTGAGCTGCATTACAGTATCATCAGCAGCATCATCATCACATCTAGGGTCTCCCCTCGAGGTCTCTTTGCCATCGACAAAACAACGGGTAACATAACACTGCAGGAGAAAATAGTGGCAGCTGATCAGGGGCTGCACAGGCTGGTAGTCAAGGTCAAAGATCTGGGCCAGCCTGAGTCATTACATGCTATCGCACTTATTCACTTGTTTGTCAATGACTCTGTGTCAAATTCTACCTTCATCCAAGAGCAGCTGCGAAAAAGTATGGAGACGCCCTTGGACCGTAACATAGGGGACAGTGAGGTGACTCCTCAAGCCAACGGCTATGTGATTGTTGTCATAGCTATCATAGCAGGGACCATGACTGTCATCTTGGTGATATTTGTGACTGCCTTGGTGCGATGCCGGCAAACACCCAGACACAAAGTGGTGCAGAAGGGCAAGCAGAGTGGTGAGTGGGTGTCACCCAACCAAGACAACCGTCAGATCAAGAAGAAGAAGAAGAGAAAGAAGCGTTCCCCCAAGAGCCTCCTCCTGAACTTTGTGACCATAGATGAATCCAAGCCTGATGACCCCACCCATGAGCATGTTAATGGCACACTGGATCTCCCTGTGGAGTTAGAGGAGCAAACCATGGGGAAGTACAACTGGGCCACCACGCCCACCACCTTCAAACCCGACAGCCCAGATTTAGCCAAGCATTACAAGTCAGCGTCCCCTCAGCCTACATTTCAAATCAAACCGGAGACTCCAGTGGCCCCAAAGAAACACCATGTGATCCAGGAGCTCCCCTTGGACAACACGTTCGTGGTGGGCTGTGACTCACTCTCCAAGTGCTCATCGACTAGCTCCGACCCGTACAGTGTCTCAGAGTGCAGCTGTCAGGGGGGATTCAAGACCGCAGGGCAAATCAGCACCCGACAGGTAATTCATGACTTCCTTTTTAAACCCACCCACACTAGTCCCCACTCACACTCCCCTTGCTGTTCCATAGTAGGTGATGTGAAAGGGGGAGGGTGGCAACATGGAGGCAGGGAGTTTTCCCACAGAGACCATGACCATGTCTACATGAATGTCATTTGCACTTAAAAAACGAGTGTGCACAAGACTTGAAAGGAAAGAATAAAACATCACTTGTCGCAATTAATACAGCAAACCTCTTACTGTACTGATTGTTGTTAATTCATGTATTCACCCTCCTTCATAAGCAACCATAATTTGCATATCCATTTACAAAAATACACGTGCAGGTTAATGTCATATTCAAAAGCTTGATTAATGGCAGCAGTGCAATTATGATGGCTAGCTATTTTAAACTTCAGTGTGAGTGGTTGGTGGCAATGCAGCCTGATTTAGAAGAGCCTGGGATAGGCGGCGATGATTGAACTCTCCACTGATGTATTTGAGGTCAAGGGCGAATGATGCTGTGTGCTAATATATTTGACTGACATATTTAAACAAGGCGAGCAAAAAATAAATATGACAGTCAGAGTGACATCAGGTATTCATTTGCGCAAAAAAGTGCAAAGCACAAAGCAAGCACACAAAAAAAATGTCCTCTTGACGTGCTAAAACAACTTGACAAATAATCCCACTTTTTGTTGCTTCCGTCCTCAAAATATTAAGTGCTGTCTTAACGCTGCTCGTGAGGCTTTGTGGGAGAGAAGCTCATTTGAATGCCAAGGTACAGCAAAGGGCTTATGATTCCCTAAGAGATATGTGCCAAATGCGAAGTGCCCCAATAAATAAAAGCTGGCGAGGGAAATAAATGTAAATCAGAGGTAAGGAGAGGTGGCCTTGCTCAGTGCTGACAGCCAGAGCCGAGCGCTGTGGGGAAGACTGAGTACTGCTCTAGGCGGGGGAGGGGGTCACAGGGATCAAGGTGACGCAGAGCCTTGAGACCAATATACTTAAACACCAAGGGAGCAGTAGTCCATAAAAAAGCCTGCCGGGCCGCCGTTGCATTTAGCCCATAAATGCTCTACTTTAATGACCCCAATTATTGTTATAAATGGCATATGTAGATACACATTCTTTACATTCTTTAAATTAGCTCGCATTGGAGAAGATGCAGTGACATCACAACAGAGGTTTGCCGCTGTAACGTGCTCTAGTCTGTGTTAGAGAAGACGCTGAAGACCGCTATCTTCGTGTCCCTAATACATGACAGAGTATGTACATGTTGCCATTTGACCTGCTGTCATGAGCACAATGGAACTAATCAAGGATGACTAGTCTGTGCATGGGGTGGCAATTTACTCACATTGATATGTGTATATCCATAGATGTCACGTAGTGTCACACATCCAATAGAATTCGCTGGCTTTATCAATCATTTCTGTTGCTTCCTTTTTCTTTTTTTCCCATTTTGTTCATTTTCAGCTTTCTTGAGGGTTAGGTTGTTGCCCGGTTGCATTGGCTTTCATTTTTTGTCACTGTTTTGATCATAATTATCACAACTGCCATTCACCCAATTCTGGGTCAATTTCATGATATTGCATCAATAATTGATTTTGTTTGATGAGGTCCTTGCTTTTGTTTGTGTCTAGCCTGAAATTGCACACAGTTTTCAGATCTTTGGTTTATTTCTGCCTTTTTTTATTTTTTTTTTGCTCCCAGTGCGCTTCTGTGTGACATCCAGCAGGCATTCAAATTCCTTGTGGCATAGTTTTGGTAAATGACTGTTGATCCCGTGAAGTATTGTGCTTAGGATAATTTATGAAGACACCCACACAGATTTGATAGTCATTCCCTTCATCCACCTTTATTTAAAACCTCGGTTAAAAGCTATGCTCTGCCATGGTACATTATACATAAGCCCACTACATGCCCTTGGTACCAAAGATTTAATTCATAAAGTGTTTATACGACACACTGACGAGTTGTCAGGATGATTTTCCCGTGTAACTGGTAGTGACTGCCCTGAAATATGCAGAAATATTCAGAATGTGTTCTACAATTCTGAATTATTATCCATCATGAATTTTATGCATCGAGGATTTAAATTGATTTTCACTTATGTCGCTGATCAGAGTGAAGTATTTTTGTCGGAATAATTTAAAATCAATGAATATATGATTAGTAAACGTCTTCCCAAATTTTCAGCCTCTATTTGTATCAGATTATTTCCTGAGTATATTTTATTCATTTCTCCAAGAGAGGTCCGGTTAAATGTGTATAACATTCTCATATATAGGTGTCACATAGCTCCCATAATTTGAATATCATCAAGACAAATCTGCCCTCATTGGTTCTACTCACCAACCATATCATCAGCGATGTTGAGCTGATAATACATCAAAAAACTTCTGTCCCCTTGAGCGACTGACAAGTGATGCCTCCCACTTTAGACATTAGATTTCCCAACAGTTTTAAGTGTGCTTATTTAAAGCGTGTGTCAAGAAAAAAGAAAAAAAAATAGCATGAAGCTTTGCCTGATGAGAATCGTTGGCTGCAAAGGTTAATTAAATGCACTAAAGGGTTAATCACTCGTAATACAGTATGATTAAAATCACCGTAATTAGGTTTCGAATGAGGCTGATAAGGAAGAGGAAAAAAGGCAGACATCCTTTAAGATTATCATTGATGCCACGTACTATGCTTGGGTGAGTCACGTCCTCAGGATCCAAAGTGATGGGACAATAGATGACCAGCTGTCCTGTCTGGTGAAGGCCTATTATGATTTCATCTGTTTGATTTCATCTTTCTGCTCCTTTAAATATACCCTCGTTTTTCAAAATCTCACTAAGAACACTTAAAAACTGCACTCCTCCGAAAAAAGTGCCGTTGTTGCTATTATCTGAGGAGATAAAAAGGGAATATTTGAGCACTCCAGAATCTGAGGAGATCATTTCAAGTGGGGCTATTAAAACAAAAGCTGCATTCGGTCTGTCAGCACTAGCTCGTACGTGGTCTCTCTTGAGCCTATACCTAATACCGGGAGTCCAAAAAGGAAAGATCACAGGCAGGTTGCCGTGTTTTCCTTTTTGTTCATCAAAGTGACAGATGGTGCTTTACAGTGATCTCTCGTTGCCCCACACTCTCCCACACACCTTAAAGTGGCTGAAAGTAAAAGCAAAGACAAAAAAGCCCACCCATGGAATAACAATGGGGTGGGGGGACACAGGAGGAGATGATTATGGTTTAAGGTCACCAAAATGTTTTCAGGGACTGTACAGATGTAGCTGATAAAGAGCAAAGCTTGTAAAAATACTTCAGAGACTACAGATTTGTGCCACCATATGGCTTCATTATACAGCGAGAGCCGTATTTGCGCACACTCCCTCCCCTCCCCTCTCCTCTCAGTTTTTACGCATCTCATCATTTTCTTTTAACCCCTACCCCGCGATATTAGAGGTCAATCTGCCTCCAGTGATGAGGAGCTCTTGCGAGAGTATGTGCTTTAGCGGAGGCAGATCAAATGAGCACCACCCTGCTTGAGTGATCTCAGACATCACCATGAATATTCAGGGAATAAAGAGGCTAATACATTATTTTGTTTGGCCTGTAATTCTGGGGCCACGGAGTGCGTAGGGTCGCTGCTTAGCGAAACTAACCTCCTGTGACTCAGTACAGAAGAAAGTGCGGTTCGTGTTTTTGCAGTATCACATACGCATACATTACAGTTTGATTAAACACCCCTCAGACCACGAGTGTTGTTGTGATGCCTTATTTATAATGCAATTTATGGTATTATCTTTGTAAAAAAACAAAAGAGGATATTATAAATGCATTGGATAACGAGGGCAGCAGTGAACAACATTTTTGCATATCGTCATTTATTTGCGTGGGTGACGGGACGGACCTTTCACACCAGCCACCCATGGTCTGATGACAAAGCGCTCGTGCTGACTCATAGCGGGTGCATAGCCACGGGTAGAGGCCATGATTTTAAAAGGCTAACTAGGCTTGTTAATCAAATCCGATGCCAGAATTAAATCCTAGTGACTGATTATGGCTTTATTTTATTTTATTGTCATTGTCGCTTTTTTCCTTTCTTTTTGTTGTTGTCGATTTTTCTTTTTTTTTTTCTTTTTCGTTATTTCTGTTGAGTCATTGCATCTGTAATCACTGTGCCTTGCTAATGTAAGCACTATCAGGTCGGATTCTTCCTGATTCAGATGTTGGCAGATGTGTTGCCGACCTTCTTAGGAACAGTAAAATGTCATATTCTGTACATATCAGAGGACCCACTGGCAAGGGTCCGAAAGAAAGAGTGGGCCTAAATTGATCCAAATGGCTTTTTGAGGGGAAATGAAGAGTGCTGCACTAGTGTGGTGGGAGACAAAAAAGACAAATTGGGAGTGATAATTGGATAAGATTGCATGCTCTGATAAGTACAGGAAAAATGCACAAGCTTGTGACACTTGTAGCATTCTTCAAGGCAACCTGACAAGATAATGACTTGATTGCCAGCCGTGCCTTGAAGAATGCTTTTTTTTTTTATCTTCTACACTCTCTTCAGAGATTTTTTATTCAGTGTTCAGTGTAGCCTCGCACTGATAAGGCTACAGCTTAGGCTGCTCAGAGCTCGATGATATTGTAACTACAATCTCCCTATATCTGTCTGTCTCTCTATATTTCAGGAGACGGCACTGAAACCACCACACTATGGCACACTCTGTGGCACAGGTACAGCTCGCTCCCACAGGATTAAAATCAATCTCTAGCTCCCACTACCTAAAGAGAGAAAAAGAGAGAAAAGAGAAAAGAGAGAGGGCAGAGGGAGGAAGGAAGGAAGGAAGGCAAGAACTGAAGAGGTGAAACAAGTACTTTACTGTCTCTACAGCCTCAAACCCCACCTCTTCATACAGTCGAGAGAAAAGATGAACTTGGAGGTGGAAAAAAAAAATCTCAGAAAAAAGAGAGACGCTTCATGTTGCCTGCCTGAATCTTGACAAAGCTCCTCCTGTGAATCTGTTGGAAATTTGAAATGCTTTATTGAGTCCTATGCTATTACTTACCTGTGTCAGTGAGGATGATACTGTATGCTCTGAACCCTCCTCGAAAAATGTCCCACTCCAGCACCCACTCTGTAAAATAGGTGTCAAACTCAGTCAGTAGATCTGTAAAGTATGTTTATATGTATGTATGTATATCTATCACAGAGTTGATGGTGTTTATATTTATTGATTCAATTTCTTTGCCTTGTTTTCAAAACTGCCTGGTGGCCATTTTATTTTCTTACTTTCTGATTTTTGTATTATTTGACATTGCTCTATCTGGGCTTGCTCATGGAACTAATGACTTATAATGTATTTATGCTGCAAGGCCTACAACCTGTAGGCTAACGTTAGTATTGAGCCCACATCACAGTGTACCTTCTCTGTCAACTTGCCTCTCTCTGTCCCACCCCGGACACCACTCATAGCACTGTTAGCTGAGTGTGTGTAGCTGACGTTTCAGAAACACGCATGGCCCCACAATACAACGGCCACATTTGTAGTGCTTTACAAGCGTGCTACTGATCGCCATGCTGTTATTACACTGGGAGGAATGGTAGGACAAGTTTAATACGTCAAGCTAAGCCACAATCACAGGGGACTAACTGCTGGGGTTATAATCAAAAGCTGTTTATGTAGGGCAGATTTGAAGAGCACTAAGCCTAACCTTTTGTGTGTTGCTTCCAATTCGGAAGTGATTTAACCTGTGAGATCCACATTAAAATGACTCCGGATGATAAAAAAAAAAAGAATAATAATAATCCTCAGGCAGTCTTTAATATGAGTTGGTGGGCTTAAGCAAAAATGACTTGACTTTGTGCACTTATTTACACTGACAAAAGAATTTTTTTTCTGATGAGAAGAACATTGAACACCAAAATGAAAAGGTAATCCAGGCTTTGGTTCAAAAACAGCAATAACTTCACATTTGACAGAAAACCCACTATGGTGCACTTACTACTTCTTAGGCATTTTGTCCAGAGCATCATTTTGCTTCTACTGTTTCTACACCTATAGAATCATTATGGTACAGTATGTCCTGACTAGAATACTTTCTACAGTATACACCAGTAACTGGCTTGATGGGTTAGCAGCATTGTTGTTCAATAGTCCTGTTAATTGGTAAGCTAAAGACTGCTTTGATAGGTAAGGCCGAAAAGGCGCCTACAGTACATACATATAACCATAGAATTAGAGTTGTTAAAATGGATATAGCCTGCATATTGAATTGTAAATGTACAGATGGACTGGACCAGAGGCTGTGTCCCCCCCCCTTGTGAGAGACTATATATAGTTAAATGACATTAGTGCATGGACCGGAAGCCTTTTTGATTTAGGTCCAGTCTCAATATGTCATGGTTCTGCAGACTATGTCTATTTTAAAGCTTTTAATTTTATGTGTGTTGCCTCTTTGTGAGGCAGGTTGTTATTATTGAAGGAGGTATATTCATGTAATTATGGTATCAAATGTATTCACTACTGCGTAGGAGCCACAGTATGAAATATACATAGCATCCTAGCACTGTGTAATGATTAGATTTGCCTGATCTTTGAGGAAAAGAAAAAAAAAACTCATACATGGGGAGAGCTTTTGTCCTTGTAAGGGAGACAGACAACCTCACTTTTATTCAATGTGAAGTACAATATGCACCTTACATGATCTTTGTAATTGACTTTGATTTGCCAGTGTGGAGAAAACTGTAAATGTTTTGTTTATGTATGTGTGCGCTTCTGAAATTTATTAAAGTCTTTTGCATTGTATTGCATATTTTGACGACTCTTCTTATTCATTGTTTTCGAGCACTCAATACTCGTCTGCAACACTCAGTTCAGTTCTCTGCACGCTACATTGTGTCTGCTTCGTGAGAACAGTGAGATTAAAATGAGGCAAACACACATGTTGTAGAATAATCATTTGTTTTTCTCATATACAGATAGTTAGCAGCATAAAGTGCATGTCATGCAGGCTGTGGCCTGTCGAAGTATGTGTGGCTGCGTTGGTTTGGACACTATTAATTGGCTCATTTCAGTCGCTGCCCATACTAGCTTTCTTCTATTTTGCGGCAATATGGCACTTTACTTGGGGAAAGGAATGGAGAAATGGTTTAGATATACATCGCTCATTAGGAACAGATTACAGATAAAAAGTTATGGAAATTTGGTGGGAGCACATCCTTTGAAGTGCACAGACAGAAAACAGCAGAACAGAAGCTTTTTTTGGAACAACACAACTTCCTTTTTTTTTTGTTTCTGCTCCATGAGAGCAGATAATGATGATTTGATAATGATAACCCTGCTATTATGATGTACAGTAGTGCACAAACACAGGGTTTTACACATCTGAGAGGAAGATTGATGCTAGAGGGTACAATAACCACCGTTCTAACATTGTGTTATGCAGTGTTTATGCGGATTTGATCCAAAAATACAGACTTGAAAGGCATAAAACAAAGCCCAAGTAGAGACAACAGAAAATGTTTAATTGCTTATCAAAGTTACTTCATATTTTAAAACTGAGAAAGAGCTAATCAGTTCCCTCGGGGAAAGTGTCCTCTGTGATTTGAGAAAATGGTGCACACTCAAGTAGAACATTCGCGTATAGAGAGTGCATAAATGTCAGCTTTCTATTAATAGATAAATGTAAACCTGCTAAATGCCTCGTCTTTACTTAAAAAACACAGAGCTGGGCTAGATCATAAGGTAGCTGCATCTCTTTGAGCTGGATAAATTATGATTTTATTTTTTCATGTTATGCATAATTAGGTAATGAAATGTTTTCAAACGAGCCAGAAAAAAAAAAGAAAAAGAAAAAAGGAATAAAAACGGAAACTCCGACAAAGCCACAGCATTAATGAGTCTTAACATTTGTGCATGGAGATAGAGTAGGCGATAAATGGATTTTTCTTCGGTCTCAGAGTGCAAAGTCAAAGGAGAGAAAGAAGGGATGGGAGGAGCAGAATAAGATTTAGTGGAAGCGTGAGTTTTTGCTTTGGTCTGGTTCATAACAAAAAATGTCTTTGGTGTGCCTTTGGACCACTTTTGCTGTTGCTCCTGTGTTCCCACAGAAGTGTGCAGTTGTTATGGGTCTCAGCATGTGCTTGTGTTTTTTTTTTTTTTGGTCAGCTCACATTGAGTGTGTTTTCCCAGCGATTTTTATTATCTATAAAATGTATTTTAAAGGCTGTCCCGTGGTTATATTACAGTATGTCACTGAGGGAAGTGTTTCCAGAGATTCTTTGCTGACATATTGATTCATGATTTATGAGGATGCAGTATTCAATTTCATCTAACAGGCTCAGGAAGCTAGCTATATGTAGTAAGTTTGATTACATTTAATGCAATGATATGTCTGCAGATGGAGGATGGCACATATACAGACCCACACACGCGGGAGCTTACACAGACACACATGCAGCACTTCATTGTGCTGTGGTGGTGAGGCCATCCATATGGTCTCCATTAATTGTATCTTTCTCTTTTTTTGATGTCTTTATTTCACCATTCACAGTGTGGCCATGAGGCTTTTTTCATTAAAACTTGTTCTATGCAGCAGTTTTGCTGTAATATAAAACCTTTTAGATGCACTGCAATCTAGCTTACGTACATGTTTGGTATCTGTTATGAGTCATAACCTCTAAGTTGAATCAGAGACTGCATATAAAGTTTGTCATTCTGAAAAAAAAAAGGAGCCCACATGGCTTGCACATTGACTTTCCACAACCTTGAGAATGCAATCAGTGCCATCAGTACCTCGCCCCCATTATCAATTCTTTCCCTTGGATAAAAGTAACATGAAACTAGAACATATTCGTTATTTGCCTGGATAGCATTGCAAAGGAGCTATCGGGATGGCAAAACCTGTGTTTTCGCTTCACATCACATTGATTTTACAAGTCACTCACATTCTCTGGCCGAGATCACAGTCACCGGCTGCAGACGGTGTAGAATGACAAATCAAGATTACAGAATGTTTAAAATAAAAGAGAGTTGCTGCCTCAGCTAACTTTTAAAAAGCAATGTGCACTGAGTCATCCGAGTGGCGCTGTGGGTATTTTATGACATATCTCTAAGCTTGCATGAAAGGGAATCAGTAATTGAAAGTCTGCATGGATTTGTTTCTACCTCAAGTGATGCATTTATGATTTCTTTGTAAGAATTTAACACGTCTGTATGTTTTTAGTGGTGCCAGTAGATATATAAAGGTGTGCTGTTCATGGTTTTGCACTTCTACTAAAAAAACATGCCCCTAGTTTAAATGGTCCAATTTTATAAATGCTTTATACCTCATCATGCAATGTCTATCGGGGAGTGCGGGTCAATTAGCCAACCGGCAAGCATGCTCAGGGTATGATGTGAAGTTTTCCTGAAGCGATACTGACTGACTGCCTAAGCAGGGGCTATTTATGCATGTGTTGTGCAGTGGTGCAGGAAACAAGAAGATGCTGTCTTTCTGTTGCACTCCACTCAAGGCAACACTCCACACAATTGCTGCCAAATCTCTGCCAAACTGAATAATTCAATCATCCCCCATAGCTGCGGTGGTCTAGCTACCTTTGTGTGTGCAACAATCAAATCAGTGTGGAAGCCCGCCGAGTGGTTCTTTCTGAGACACTGAGTAGCTCTACAGCCCGGAGATTGTTTTCATTGAAAACAATTCTGTTGATTAAACGAGGTGTGACTGTGGAGCGGGGATCTGAGGAACATCGATTGCTTGTACAATTGTTTGTTCCTTGTTAAAAGTGTGATCTAAAACAGTAGTTGCTGATAGTGTGCAAGGAGCATATGGCTCACTGGTGTGCCTGCAAGACAGTTAGCGTGTCTCTGTCTACCCTAAAATACCCCAGGTAGAGAAATCCGCCGTAATCGTTTGTGTGGGATTGATAATGCCCTCACGATTGATACCCACGCAAATGTTTGCAGATGTAGCCGCTGGTGCTTTGGCATGGCTTTGTCGGTGCTTGATTGTTTTGTCGAATATACGCTACTCCAGTTGTAACGGCGGGGATTTAAGTGAGCTTTGCAAGTATTCTTTAGGAGATGCCCACTCTCCCTGTTTCCCTCACCCCACCCCTCTTTAAAGTAATCACAGGGTTACAACCTCGGGTTTTTGCCCATGTACGTTTAACACTAATCCCCCCCGTGTACACACGGAAACAAATACAGTAAAGAGAAAGCAAAGGGAGGGCAGCATTTACTTATCATTTTAGCTACCAGGTCACTGGTGGTGCATTTGCATTCTGCGGACATCTGCAACTAAGCCACAGCCACATAGAGGCTGTTTGCATTGAAATTTGTCCCTCATTATATCCTCTTTGAAGCATCCAGTGGAAAACCTGTCCAGCAATCTATCATGCTGCTGCGGGCTAATAAATGCAGTTTTCAAACCTAGCCACGTCCCACTGTGGGTCATTGTTCAACACTATGTGATGCTGTCAATGTTGAGTAAAGCTTTTTTTTTTTTTTTTTTTCTGAATGTAATCGAGCTCTACGAGCAAATGACTTCAGTTTCCAACAGTCAAAAATGAGTGCATTTGAACAGTTGTATATTACTGTAGATGTATTGTGTGGCAACATGGTAACCATATTACAATCTGTCCAAAGAAAAAGCGTTCCTCAAAGCGATGGCTTTGGCTCGAGAGAATTAAGGACAATGTCACAGCAGGATGCAGCCTTTGCATGTTTGCAAGCTGAAGGTAGCTAAACCGAAAGGCAACAACTTAAGACATTGTCCAAGGAGGGCCATGTCTGTGTCCTCCCTAATCCTGGTAATCCCCGTTCAGAATTCTTGATTTGCTTTTGTGAAAGAGATTGGGAGATGATAAGATGCTCGTCCGCCTCCTTAGAATAGCCGATAATCTGGTTTGAACAGAGGACTCAGGGGGTATTTAGCCTGCCTTAACATTTGCCCAAGCAGATGGCGCTGACGGGGGAAGGCGCAACCTTAGCCTCCAACCTCCTCCCTCTCTGCGTGGTCCACTTTGGGAAAAAAAAAAAAAAAAAAAAAAGAACAGTGGGATGATAATCAATGTTGTTTATTTTGCTGCTTGACTCTTTAAGTACTTTCAGACAGATTATCGGCTTTTGCAGGGGATAATCGGGAAACCGCAGACAATTGCCTTTTTCCATCCTGACAGTATCCCCCCACGAATGCGTAAAGAAGGCGGTTTAAAGTAGATGCCGACTCCTAATTCCTGATTAGTCCCGTTGCAAACCCTGTTAAAATTAACTGGACACTGCGCTAATCACTGCATTTCAAACACCCCCCTGTTCTGGCGCAGTGGACATACCATATCCAGCCGTGAGAAGACGTCCCATGAGTGATATCTCCATAAGTGCTTGTGTCTGAAGCTGACTGTTCCTC
>JBCAUF010000790.1:14708552-14719079 GCA_038406115.1 Haemulon aurolineatum | reverse complement strand
TACCATATCCAGCCGTGAGAAGACGTCCCATGAGTGATATCTCCATAAGTGCTTGTGTCTGAAGCTGACTGTTCCTCGGTGTGATGACACACACACACACACACACACACACACTATGAGCCTGGAAATCTTCTCTGGGGTAAATGTAACACTTGGGGGCTGAACAACGAGTGTGCTGACCTCTTCTGACTGCACACGGAGGCAAGCCCATTTTCTTCTGTGTTGTAAGGACTGAAAGAAAAAAAAGAATGGAAGAAAATATCGGCGTATGATTTACAATTATATTGGGAATTACAATGGATTGAGAGTTGACTGCATATCATGTCACTCTAACAACTACAACATGCCATATGATGTCTTTTTTAGCAAAATGCAGTACCTCTGATCATATGCAGTGTGTAAGCATGCCTAGATATAAGCCATTAAGTCGTTTATATTGGTTTCCTAAGCCCGCCTCTCTAACCTTATGCCTCTGGCAATCTCCTCAGCTCGGACTGGACACCTGCAACAAAAGCATTCCTCTAATGAGATCAGCCCATTAACTAATTAGAGCTTCACATGACATAAGTAGGATGACTGTGGAAAGATTTGCGCGTACGGGAGGACTGTTTAAACAAAGCATTTGATGCCTTCCCGTCTGTCTTTGTCCATGCAGTTGTGTTCTATAACAGGATATTGCGCATAGCTGTCAGGCACAATCTGGGGCAGAAACACAAAAGACAAGCATAGGCCCCAAATGCATCCCGCTCAAACATGTACACAGCGCAAAGTTAATCCACACATACACAATAACATGCCGATTTTCTCTTCTGTGCTCTCGCTTCATCCAGTGACAAGCGAGAGGGTTCAAAGCGAACGCTTGAAAAATACTCCGCAACGAGCATTTGAGCAAAATATGAATATCTGATTACATTCGAAGCAGTTTGTATGAGAGCCGCGAACGTTATACATTATAATTGGAACTACATCCACAGCCTGATATCTTGGTGTCATACTCACTATGATTAATACAGTAATTTCATTTTTTTCATGCCATCAGTGCTGTGCTATGTAAGTGCCTCCTCATAATAGAAATACACAGGATGTCAAAAGCTTGAGATGTGCATGAAAACTGGCTGTGTATCAGAAAAGAGTATATGCGTGGCGCCATTAGCAGAGAATAATAGATGGTGAACAACAGAAAGCTAATGCCAGTCAGTGGTAACACACACTTTACAGCTCATTCTAATGGCTTGGATCCTTACCCGCACCACCGTTAGGACACCACAGCATTAACCTGCAAACAGCAAACAAAAGTAAACATCTCTAAGCCTTTAACAAAGTTTCGACCTAATCACTCTCTCCCCCCTCTCTGCTCGGCTATTTGTAATACCTTTACCTGAATAACACATTGCTTTTAATATACAGCCGGCCGTGATGTAGAATACAGTTACAGTGCCTGGGATCATATTCCACAATAAAGTGGAAGGATAGCTACGGCTTGAAACATGAAAGGGTAATAGAATCAGGGGTATTTTGAAGAGTCTTCTTAAATAATGCGTGTGATATTCACTGATGGTCATAAAGAATTTATGTGCATGCAGTCTTCAAAAAGAGCAGCAACTCATTGCTGAGATCAGTCAGATAGATTATTACATGTCATTTTGACAGGTTTTTTTTGTTGCGGAGGTCTTTGTTGCTTGACTGGTCAGACAGTCATTATGAAGTGATATGGCTTCGTGTCACGCTGCGCCATGAATTTTGAGGGAAATTGCCGGTTTTCACACACCCCTTGAGATCCCCCCCCTTTTTTAACACCCCTCTGCAGTTATGTCTTGGTTATAACTTTTTTCTCTAAAAAAGAACTGACTTTATACGGTCTCTCCTGATGGAGTATTGCAGTTTCTCTACTAACTTTTACAAGTAAAACCACTGAGACAAGAATCTGACCGCTTTCACAATCATTTTGGTTAAAGGTCTTCCTTTCCACAAGAAAGAAAAAAGAATGTAGCCAATGTGATTAAAAAAGTTCAGAGGATCAGAACACCTCAATCCCATTTGCCCATAATCACCCTTTTTTTTCTCTCTTCTTCTTTTTTAAAAGAGCCCATGCATACAGAATACACTCTGGAGTTTCCACAATGTTCTCTCCAAATCAGTTTTTCTCTGGCTGTGTTTTGCTCGGATTGGGGTTAGATTCTGTTTTCAGCAAAAGGAGAAAGAGCCGAGCATCCAGGAGAATTGCACATGTATTACAGACAAATTCCCTACATATATTACCTATGCTCCACACATATAGACAGACACAGCTTGTGATGGAGCACATGTGTTCAAGCCCAGAGGTAATGGACAGCACTTCAGTGAATTGTGCCGACCTTATTGTATTGTGTGGATGATTGTGTTATGCTCCCTCGGATAATGACTGTGCCCTACTTTGACTTTGAGGCAGTGACCTGAAATAAGGCGCACAAGTGAAATCCGAGCCTGGATGAACCTGGAAGTGATTAAGGTCACCCAGACACACCACATTTGTTTGACCCCCCCCGCCACCCGGTGAGTCACATCGACCAATGTCTGCAGATCCTCTGGGAGTCTTTTGTGGGATTCCTCCTCAATGCAAACACCGGCCATTGATAACATGTTTTGGAAGAGTGTCAGGATGATTAAATACACCTGTGAGAAGAGGCCCTGATTTTTCAGTGCTTGTTTGTCCTCGGAGGTGCGAGAAAACGTGTCGTTCCTTCCTTACATGACATGAGGTCCTTAAATTCCTTGTAGTTCAACACATTATTTTCTGGATGCACCCAGCTCTCGCAGATATGAGCCACAAGACTCATATTTTTACGCTTCAGTTGGCCTGAAATCATGTAATCGATGAATGGTGCACAGCGTGCTGCTACTCATGTGTCCAATATTGCGCTGCACTCACCGTGGGTGCTGACTGCACAAAGGGAGTGTCACCGAGGTCATAAATAGTTCAATGGCAACTATCAATGGAAGTGCACAGTAACGCAGAGCAATGTCACTGAGTCAATGCAATAAGATGAGTAAAGAATTATGCACAGTTTCTTCAGGGATATGCAAATCCATCCAAGCACTTAAGCATGCATCACATACGGAGACAATAAAACACCAAGTGAATGACACCGAGCACATCAGGAGAGATGATGCAACAGTGAATCCTGGAATCGTCTCAAATTAAACTCCATTCGGCTCCTTGATACATTATTTAACGTGGTGACAGAAAAGGCAGGGTTTCCTAGTCCAGGTCTCATTGACATGATGCATGCATGCCGTAATGCTTCGGGGGAAACACGGATAACATGAGATCATGTCCGCCTCTCGAGGGCTGGATGCGCTGAGTGGATCTCTGGCTTGTTTTTGTGTCTTGCTGTTCTGCTGGGGATCAGTGCGCAGCTCCTCGCCACAGCCATGACGCTCTGATAAAAATTACTCTTCCTCTGGTGTGCATGTAAATCAGAGTGTGTGTGTGTGTGTGTGTGTGGTGGTGGTGGGGGGGGGGGGGTATAATGAAATAATGAAGTGTGCTTCTGCTTTTTCCAAGAGAGACCGTTGGGACCCACTATTTTTAGACACAACAAAGAGATTGCCAGGGGTGTCCAGTCTCTCTGGTTAAGTTATGGAGTTTTATCCACTTGTCAGTGTACAACTGCTTGTCTCAGGGCTTAGACACACGCTGGGAAGAAATGGAGGCCAGTGTCTCCCCCCAGACAATGTCAATTAAGCCTCCATGGGATTCAGTGGATGGATGTGTCCAAGCGTAGTCATTCTTTCCACCCAAATAGATGATGGACATCGTCAATGAGATGAAGAGAGTTGATTTTTGAGTTATGCACAGTGCGTTTTCCATCGGCCACATGCATGGTAGCCCTGTAAGCTGACCCTCCCTGCCAGCAGGAAATGCTTTGTCACACAGACAAATGTGGCAGATGAATACTCAGCATGATCCTGGGGTATTCGTCATCTGGTGTTCTCTTTCTAATGGGTTTACTGCTGATGATCCAGGTCAGGGAAGGACAAAATGCTCCACACCAAAAGTTAAGAAGAGACTCTTAAGAGGGATCACAAGACAGACCCTAACCTCTCCACCCTCCCAAATTTCATAGTCTAAATGTTAATCTCGTTCTTCCTGAACCTTTGACCTTAACTCCTAACAAATCTCATCCCTATTGTCTGCTCTTTCTAAATCTCACCAAGGTTGTTACTGTCCGCACGACACGACATGCTAGGCTGTCCCTGCTTTTATCACTTAGAAAACTGAACTGTTCAACCATCGATTTATTCAGCTGTAACCGTGCAAGAGATGCATTCCCATAATTTATTGTAACACCATTATCTCCCGTATTCTAGATGCAACATTTGACCTTGGAAATGTGAATTTGCAGATGCAGCGAGACTGGATCTTTGCAAAGTCAGATATTTTCTGGCATCCTTGGCAAGGAGGAGGGGGGGCGGTAATGCCGCCATGTTTGCCTTTTGGAGATAACACCTCGGAGGTCGTCTGAATGACTTGGTGTAATGTGGGTCATATGGTCATATAGCCTCAAACGAGCCAAGCAACCAACTTCCTCCGTGCAAGATATTTCCTCTCTAGCAGGTTTTTATTATATGACTGTGGCTGGTTGCTTATGTATGTATGATCACTCTGTGGACTATTTCCAGGGTGCAAGGCGACGCATATGGGGATGGGCGATAACACAAGGGCCAACCTGTACACATCAGGTTGGTTTAGTGTGGAAGTTATAGCGATGTCTGTTCTCCTTCCATAAGATTTCTCGTAAAAAAAGACTTTATGTCACAGAAATGGAAACCCATAAATGTATCCTTAACATTTGGGATTAGGACGCCTCCAAAACTAACTGTCCTTGACTACTTTAAAAGGAAAACATAAAAGGCAGTGCATGTCAAGACACACATTCCCCAGCAAAGTGAAAATTCCTGCCTCTTATCTGTTTGATTTTGCACTTAGGGATTTTTTTTCTTCATCTTTTCTCTTCAAACATCAAGTACCAAAGTCATTTACATGTGCTAGGGGCAACCAGAGTTAAAACACTGACATACAACTTACTGCTGTCTAGCGGCGGTCTCTGAAGAAAATAAGGAAGTTGTAAGGGGTGGGGAAAGTAAGGAAGCTGAGGAAGGGTAAAATGAAAGGAAAGAGAGAAGGAAAGGAGGAAGAGGGAGAGTGAGGGAAATGAGGACGGTAGGGGGTGAGCCCAGTGAAACACAGAAAGGGTAATTCAATTTGACTAAAACTCTCTGTCGCTTCATACAACTGGGGGATTGGCCTTACCGCCGAAATGAATTAAAATTCATGAACTATTGAAGAGTGAGCTGCCAGTGGAAAGTGGATAGCATGATACAGTTTTAAAGCAGGATATTATTTTTTTTCTAATTACAAATAAATGAAGCTATTAGTTTACCTTAAATTAAAAGCAGAATGGTTCCCACAGAGATATCTGATCCCATGTGTAACTCATTTAAGACTGATTTGGGCCCCTATTGAGCTGGCAGGCCAACTGAAATGAGGGTAGCAGAGCATTTCAACTGCACAGTGTTGTCTTGCTCCTGCTGGCTCTGTGCCTTTCCCTAAGCTTGGAGACGGCTAAAGTTTCTGTGCTTAAAATAACATATCTGCAAGGTGCAATTAGGTAATAAAAAAAATGCAAAATTTCTGGCATGCTAAAGTTT
Source organism: Haemulon aurolineatum (assembly GCA_038406115.1). Lineage (NCBI taxonomy): Eukaryota > Metazoa > Chordata > Actinopteri > Lutjaniformes > Haemulidae > Haemulon > Haemulon aurolineatum. Next base: position 14,713,388 of record JBCAUF010000790.1, on the reverse strand, counting down.
CCCCCTTTCCAATTTGTAATCTCGCGCAGATTCATGAATGTCTGCTCAGTGGGATCTGGTGCAGGGAGAACACACGCAGCCCGTTGTTCGTAATGCCTCCCAAACCAGGCGAATCAAAAGAAAATCCAGTGTTTGACTTTCATCCATCCACAATATAAATAACTAATTTATCAATTGTGCTTAAAGAGGCATACAATGGGCAGAACAGAGAACATTGTGTAGCTGGGATAATCCCTTAGAAGATTTATCCTGACGTTGCCTTGAGGGGAATAGTGGGAGCAAGAAGCAGATCCTATTCCCTCCCTCTCACTCGCTCTATCTCCCTTTCTCTGGATACATCGTCACTATCACAGCTCCCGATCAGCCCTGTTTAGTTATATTGCATTGTGTTCTTTGATATTCCAGTTAATCCGTCAAGTGAAGAGATTTAGCCCAAGATTACAGTGATTCAATGAACTTTTGATGATACACTGCTTCGTGTCTGTAGCCCGGAGGCATTCTCGCGATGCACATTATGTGCATTTGTATGTATGTGCGTGTTTGTGTGCGCTAAGTAAGGTGGCTGTCTCCCATCTCTCGTGTGGGCGACTTTGAGTGTTGCAGGATAGCAGGAGCGTTGCCATCGATGGTCTGACAGCCCCACAGCTTCCCTCAAGCTACTTGGGAGCTAGTGAAGGCGGCGTGAATTCCAAACGTGAATGAAAGAAAAAAAAAACCAGACAGATGTCATCCGTGAGAGCTTGATTTTTCTGAATGTTGTTTTAAGTTCTTCAAATCTATATGTGCTGGGAATTGAAGAAAAATGTATTCCAAGACACCTGATTCTGTGTTAAGATGGAATGGCGCCCTAATTGCAGGTTAAGGCCTGAGCCAAATTGCCACCACCAAGTTGTGAGTGGATTAGTTTGTCTGTGGCCTGGGGAATGAACCTGGTGACTTGATCTATGGGCAGGATTCCAACAAACAGACCACATAAGTGTAATTGCGCCTCAGGACTGCCCGAGCCCGTCTAACAAATTTACTATGCATGTTTTAACCCAAGGTGAGCAGCGTTGCATGGCAACAAAAAAAAAACAAGCGGGCAAAGATTTGGATAACATCTGTTTTCAGTTCATGAATTCTATCAGCAGGCGCATTCTGTATGTGCAATTACTTGAACCAATCACATGCAAAAGCTTTTTCAATCTGGCTCCTTGAGTGCTGTCACTAGTTATTACAGTGCGTGCTATTTAGCAAAAGTGCATTTGCAGTTTGAAGAGCATCCCAAGATATTAGTGGCATCTAATTGCATTACCTGAAGGAGACTGATGGCGCCAGTTAAAACGGCTGGCCCCTGTGCAGGCTGTGTTGAAGGCAAGTGCTTCTTTACAGGTCATACGTCATGTTTCTGACTGGAATCTTTTGTCGACTAAGTGATTTTCTGACAGCTTTAAGCCTCCACTCGCCTCACCAAATACCCCCATTCCCTAAGCAATCGTACATCTTAACGTTAATCCACTTTCATCCATGTGAAACTAAAACAATGACAGAATGATAATGGCAGCTAATGCAGCCAAATTTTGATTGCACAAGTCAGATTCGATCTCATTAGCTTGTTCTGAATTGATTCATGCATTCATGCTTGTTTACCTAGCAATAGTGTAAAATCTCCCAGCAGTGCAATCCATATTCAAGCAGGCCAGCTGTGAAGGCTCGCTGCAGCACTTGTCCATTTTAGCTCTGAAAAAGCCACATTTAATTTTTTTGTCTTTTCAACACTGGATTGCCTCTAAATAGCGACTGATCAAAATTTTTGCATCTCTTTACTGAGTCATTACTCTGCTAATATTTTCTGCATAATAGACAGAAATCTCCGGATAGGAGATTTCCATTGCCAAGGTGACAGAAATGCCACTTTAAAACATACAGTTTCCATAGGGATAAAAAAAAAAAAAAAAGTCATCTCATGAGCGGCTCAACATCATTTTCCAAAAGCCACAGGCAAATCTTGATGACAGGAGAATACAATAAGGTGAAAACTGCCAAGTGACCCTCACAGGATATGTCTCTAGCACCTTCTGTCTTCCACTTCTAGATTTAGTAGGGACTGGAGGGGTTTTTACCTCACTGTCCTCACGTAGTCCAGAGGGACTCTCATCTTGGGAATAGCATGCCGGTTTTATTGAGCAGGGAGTGGCAGTGGAGAGAGACGAGGGCCCTCAGAGACGCCTGGATGTTTTCCATATTAAACTGCGGAGAGAGAGGCTTAAGATCTCGCTGGTGAAATTACTTTCATTTTCGGTATCAAAATGGCACTTAAAGTAGCATAATTATGGACGGAGTGACATATCTATCTGTTGTTAGTTTGAGATTTCATCCCACATTTGCTATCCCTCTCCCTCCCCCCTTCTCATTTCACTGCTACCCCACCCACACACTCCTCCTCTTTCACCATCCCTCTCTCCCCCCCTCCTTGCTAATTCCCCAACCTCTAACTCCTCCTTTTTTCTGCCTCACTTCCTATGGAGAGTAAAATGTCTATGGGCATTTATAGTCGCATTAATATGAGCAAAGGATGTGGGGTAATAAATCGCTTTCTTTTTCCAATGAGCCATAAGGAGGGGTGATAAAAACAACTTTTCTGTTGTTGTGCGCTTTTGCCTTGTGAAGTGAAAAAAAAAAAGCTGTGTTTGAAGTTCAGATTAGTCTTCAGGGAGTCCCACCTATCGGGACTGTTAACCTTTAGCCATTCAGCTATAAAGCAAGTGAGTTCCATTAAAATACATAATGCATGAAGTGCAGAGATTGCATGCCATTGATCAGCACTTGAATAAATTGAGTTGAAATCCTATTAACATAACCAGTTACACATAAAGTGAGATGAATAAAGTGCAGTATAACACCTGCAAAAATTAGCCACCATCAGCCGCGGTTTTGTGATGGTTGAAGTGGTCAGGCTAACTGAAGGCAATTTGGAAATAAACAGTAATGAACTATAATTCCAGCTATTTGTGCCGCGAGTTGCTCCCTGCTCACCCTTTTGTTGTCTTTCTGCACGCATTTTAGCAGCAGTGCCTTTTTTTAGCCACAACAAATATTAGCGGGGCTTTGGGATGTTTTATATATACAGCACATTTGTATATCAAACAGCCTAGAGCACTTTCTAAACCTCAGTCTCAAAAAAAAGAGATGCTGTTGTGACCAGTTCTTCGATTTAATGCAGGACATTTTCTCCGGTGTCAGTCAAACGTGTCACGGCAGCAAAAGTTAATTTCTACCGAGTGACACTGTGGTGTTGGTTTCACCTTTTGCTCTCTTTCCAACTAGAAATGTGTAACTTTTTGTCACCGTTGATCAGTTATCGTTTGCCCTCCAGGCTGAGTATGAAAAGTTGCCTTGAGAGACACATAAGAGCAGTTTAGTGCCGTGCTGTGGCATGCGAGGTAGCATCTTGACTCATGGCGCCTGTCTGCTGCAGCGTGTGTGTGTGCGTCTGTGGTAACAAAGATGACCCCCCGCCCCCCACCAACCACCACACTCCACTCTACAGCATGAAGCACGTTCATCTTCCCCCTTTTAGAGCAATTAAGGGTTAACCTGTCATCTTGACAGGTAGCCTCCATCTCCTTAAATGCACTCGTGCCACTGCGATATGTTTTCCTTTTTGCGGGACTCACACGCCATACCCTTTTTCTAAAATGTTTCCGTCTTTAATTCCCCCTCCTCCTTGTATCAGGAATAATTAGGGCAATTAATTCAGGTGGATACCCAGTACAACATATGTGTTTTTCAGATTAGGTGCAGAGGAGGCTCTGTCACCCGACCCCGTGCAGACTGGGAGATGACCCAAATTAAAGCATGTTTCCTCCCCACCCACCGCTCCCCCTTCCTCCTCACATCCCACTACCCACCGCCCCCCCGCAGCCCTCTGCCACCGCCCCCAAACCCACATCCCCACCCCCCTCCTCACACACCCTACCCCCCTTCCGGTGCCGTGCCAGCCTCCTCACAACAATGCCAGAGAACGCCTGCCAATGGTAGCAGCTCCTTAATGAAATAGTAATTGTGACTGTGACTTGCATGCATCAGTTGCTTTCCTGTCCTGTTCTGTTTCAGTGCACAGTACAGCGAGGAGTCTGCTGAGTTCCAGCCCTGTAATTTCATTAATGCTCAGTGTTGCACCTCTGCGTATAGTTTGTTTTCATTACAGCTTTACATTAGCCGTGATTGCCTTACCAAGTCTGTCACCTTATTGCTGAAGACCTTAATATCTTAAGAAATGTGGTGTAAGGCATGCCACATGCGCTGGGAGTGCTGCATTTTATGGAGTTACACCCATTGAGTGAGATGCATGAAATACATTGAATATATTCCCTGAAGAAGACGTGTTACAAGATTTTTGTGTGGCGGTGGTAACAGCTGTTCAGAGAGGCACAGGAGTGTGGAATATTTAAGATCAATATATCATTTATTTCACTGTGAGTCTATAATGGGCCCGCAATCGTACGCTCCATTACTGGACACAAGGGTCTAGACTGCTGACCAATCCCATCTAATGAAAACAAATGTACTGGCAGGCGGAGGAAAAGAAATACACTACACCACAGTTCATGTTCCAGTGTCATTTGGCATGAGGACTGTGGCCCCAGTCTATGCAGAACGGCAGGCTTAACAACTCAAGTGTGTCATTATGTGTGGGCAGGGAGAGGGAAAGCCAAAAAGTGTCCTAATAGCAGACCTCGGCTCACACTGAAAACCAGACTGAAGTCATTTCATAGACATGCAACTGCAATAAGTAGCCTATTTATTACAATTAGCATTGCTCTATCTATTTATCTATATCTATCTATCTATCTA
>JBCAUF010000790.1:14686038-14708452 GCA_038406115.1 Haemulon aurolineatum | reverse complement strand
ATGCAACTGCAATAAGTAGCCTATTTATTACAATTAGCATTGCTCTATCTATTTATCTATATCTATCTATCTATCTATCTATCTATCTATCTATCTATCTATCTATCTATCTATCTGAGTCAATTCATTTTGTTACAGCATTAACAGTTCTGGATATCATGTTGAGATGTTTCAGTGATAGTGGCTTTCATTGCTCTTTCATCAGGGCACAAATGAGATCAGGACTATTATTTCCAAAGTGCTCCATGCTGATCTAACATCAGTTTTAGCTTTAGATCACTCCAAAAATGGAAGAAAAACAGGGACACATTTAGTGATCCCAGATCAGCGCACCTCCTCTGAGAGGGGTTTGATGAGCGCGGCTCCAGATTAGATTAGAGGCCTCGCGCTGATGAATGTAATCCATCATCTTGTAAGCAACGGAAATTTATGACAATTTAGTTTCAGTAACTCTGTCATAAGCCCTTAGCTTTTAGTTTTCAGAGTTGCATAACTACAAACAGAATAAGGAAGTACAAATGAAGGCTCGTGGGGCGGCGTGTTTCATAAAACTTGGGGGATTTTGATTTGTGACCATGACAGAAATTGAAAATACATCCTTCTACGTTGAAAGTGCCTTTTTTCTATTTCTTGCTTCTTGTGTCTTTGTTTCACCTTTTGCCTTTCCACTGCAGGCAAAACAAAATGTGTGGCGGTTCCATTTCATCAACTAAACTCGGAGATAAAACACGTATAAAACTGGATGTTTTGTGAACGTCTCGCCACTTTATTCCAGTTTGTGAGACGACAACTTCTTTGAACTTGATTTTTTCCCCCCATGGTGCATGTGCTGTGTGTAGCCCATGAAGTAAGTCTTCTTACTGGGCACCGAGGGAGCCTCTCAACACAAATCTTTTGTTTTTGTTATTCATGTCATATTTCTGTCAGGTGTGGCAGCTCATCAAGCTGAAATAATGAGGCCATGTTCCATGATTAGTGACAAAACTCTTTAGATATTTATGTGATGATAAACTGTTTCTTTTGTCAAATACTCGGTTCTTGTGATTGTTTCACCAAAGATTCTGTTACCTTGTCTTTGTCTAATTTCTGTTTCGAATGCACAGTATAGCTACAGCTTTTTGAAACATTTTTACTACATATTTTTTATTCGTTTTTTTGGTACTAACAGTGGCTCAAAACAACAAATTATAAATAAAGCAACCAAAAATAATCCCCAAAAATGTCTATGCATACCCCTAAAGGTTGAAACCATAAATTCAGCAAACCAGTTTATAAGTGGGCGTATTAATTTAATTGAGGCAGAATCTGTTGGGTGACATGATAGAGGGATGTGGGTGGGGAGTTTTAGCTGCTAAGGAGTTTAAATGTTTATGCTTTTTTAGTTTTATAATTCCTAATACCCATTAAGTGACATGAAATAATGTAATTTGACAGGGGAATAGCGATTTAAGTATTTCAATACCGCGTCTTACTTTGCCCCTGAAGTGTGATTATGCTGCACATGTTGTGCACATATTGTAATACACATCATGAAACTAGACGCCGCCGGTGCTTCATATTGTGCTGCTTAGAATAACTACGATAAACGTTGGTTAGCGTTGTATCACATGTATCACAGGAGTGCGATAAGAACAGCCGAGCCATTCGAGCGCTTCAAAAAAAATAAAGTGCAGGTTTGGGATGAACTCTTTGTATGCTGCCTGCACAGACAACAGCTTGACAGTTGGTTTCAAAGAACGTCTCGGCACCTGAAGGGAGGAGCGCAAGGAAGGAGAGAATCACAAAAGTGGTTCAGTCATGCACATCACAACATTCCTTGTTTTTATTAATCCCTACTGTACATCTCCGCGGCACTTAAAACAGACTTTAGCTAGCACCCTCTAACTCACATCAAAGTCTGCACTTGTTTGTTGTGTCATCCTTAGAAATAGACATTTGCCCAAACAACTGACAGTAACACTCCTTATTATGCAAATAGGCAGGCAGGAGTTTGCATTGTTCTAGGCGCGGGGGTACTGTTGGTTTCACATCGGGTTACAGGTGGAGGAGAAGTGGTGAACTGGGCGAATGAGATTATCAATTCCAAAATTTGATTTCCACACTTCCTGCTGACCTAAAAACTGAGATGATGTAATCCGAGGTAGCTGGCCCTTGTGTTGGTTTTAACAGCTGAAATGTGACTACGGCTGATTTTTTAAAACAGCTCGAGTGTGATTGCATCTGATAGGCTGCTCTCATCCGGTCATGCTTGTTTAGATGCACCGCACGCGTTGTTTTGGCACTGTCTCAATCATTTACCTCTGCATTTTACAAGACATCGCATCGAAAGGTTTATGTAATTTAACTATGTGCGTCACCTCCCATTCCAATAGCAGATTTGAATCGTATCCCTTCAGTTTGGTGCACATGTCACATTAAAACTTAATTAACTCTCCATCCAGCATTATGAGGAGTGCGATGTGAGTCGAATACCGATAACGCACAGTGGGGAGAGCGTTGCAGAGCACGGCGTGCTAAAATCATACTAATTTAAATAATTGACATTATACATGCTGTGTTGAATAAATAATTAAATAAATAAATAACACCTCCGGATCATAGCTCGGGTTTCTCATTAGAAGGCAAGCTGTGCAACTCCGTGCTCAGGAATGAAAGTCAAGTGAAGCAATTGCAATAATTACAGCAGCAAGAAAGAGTGTGCGTGCACGTCGGGTGGGGTGGGGGCTTTACGGAAGGCAATGAGAAGGGAGGCGCAGACTGTCTACAGGTGCCTCTGATTAAGGGTAATCTGGGCAGCCCTCCCCTTTCTTATCTCTGCAATGAGCCCTGCTGCCTCTGGATGCCTCCAGCTCCGTGGCTGCCTGGCGTAATGAGCTCCACAGCCACACAGTGGATGCCCTGCAGGACAGTCCCCACAGAGCCATAATGAGCACTCCAGTGTACCAATTCGTGCTCCCCACCAAGGGGCCCCCCAAGCCTGCCTCCCCTTAGACATGGGTGGGCACGGCTCGTCCGCCAAAAACCGTCCGTGGCCACTCTCCACTTCAACTCCCTTCCTGAGGTAACGGCATCCCCTCCGGGTTCAGTGTGATGTCCTCGCGTGCGCGTGTGTGTGTGGTAGGAGGGATGGCCCAGAGCCCAGGCTTGGCATCAATCACTTTACATCGAGAGCGAGGCGAAAAAGGCAGAGGCGGTGATAGGGATTGAGTTGCAGCAAAGATAGAGGGGAGGCACGGGACACCGGGATGGAGTGGCGGGTGAAGAGCGAGGACAGCTGAAGTAGCCGGGGATGGAGAAAGGTAAATGATGGTAGAGGAGTGAGGATGGAGAGGGTGAGTGAGTGTGAGAAAACCAACGAAAGATAAATTGTATGTGAGAGAGAGAGAGAGAGAGGGAGATGGAGAGAGAGGAGAAGAGTATCCGAGTATAATGAGGTCTATGGAGGGGGGTGGGTAATGAGGAGGGGGAGAGAGTGTCAGAGTCCAAGGTGAGGAAAGATAGTGGAAGAGAGAGAGAGTGTGTGTGTGTGTGTGTGTGTGAGAGAGAGAGAGAGAGGCTCTTTTGCCAAACAGCGGTCCCTCTGTTGATGCTGGGCTGGATCTGTGTGTTTAAGAAACTGCACTGCTGTGCTTTTGCTCTCTTAAACAACCAGGAGGTGGGTGAGAGGATCGACGGGCCTGACCACGGAGCAGGGCTTTGAAGCTGCCTCACGCTGAGAGAAACTGTATTGGATTTAGAGAGACTGCCTTTCAAAAAAAAAAGCAAAAGCAAAAGAGGAGAATGAAAGACAAAAAGAAATGGAAAAGAGAAATAAAGAGCAAAAATCAAGGGAAGCGACAGAAATGTGCACTACAAGTTAATGTAACCTTGACATAACTCACGCATGTGATTTTGCTCATCCATGTTTATCTCTGTTTGAAAGATTAGCATAACAATTAACATTCAGCGAGCCTGTATGCAGATAGCAAGATGGCAATCATGAACATGGTGTAGCATTCATTAGGATTATTCGTCACCATTAATTGTGGTCATGAACAATTTTCATGGTTTGAAATGATTCCATCTGTTTCTCGAATTGGTCGTCTTTTGCATTAGAAAGGGGAAACATTAAGCAGCGTGTCTTCAGTCGTATGTTTGCCCGCGTTTTGCATCTGTGGATGCGCTTCGCAGTCTGAACGCCTGCGCGCGTGTGTGTGTGTGCTTGTGTGTGTGTGTGTGTGTGTTTGAGAGAGAGAGAGTGTGTGTGTTCTTAGACTCTTGTGTAGTCCAGGAGTAAAAAGACACTCATCATCTTTCATCTGTGCTGCATTTATTCTACAGTAGCACTGCAGCAGCTGTTGCAGCCATATTTTCTTGTCTTTTTTTCTCCAAAATGTTGTAAAGTTGGTATTTTGAAACTAAAATCGTATGCCTCTTCAATGGCAGGTAGTCAGATCACTAGTCGCACCTGCTGGCATGTGAAAGGAATAAATTTTCATTTTCAGAGGAAATACGCTTGGGGATAGAGGAAGAGTGTGGCATTATATACCGATACACAATAGATACAGTAAAATGAGAAACTTTTGCACTACAATAGCTACATCTGTATCAGAGAGGATTAGCATGGTGGGTAGGATTGGGCAGTGTGTCTTATTTTAATTGCAGTGTATTTTAAATAACTTCCCATCGCTCTTCTTCTTGAATAGAACCTCTGCGAGGCCAAAAACTGTCTTTTCAGAAAATGGTTCCATCTGGGAATAAGGATTACATTATTATTATTATTATCTTGTGAGGGATTAAGGATTTGTCTCAACCAGTGAGTGTTGCCCTGAAAAATACGAGTAAATCACAACACAGTGTCACAAAGTCTATTGTTCAGATCCTGAAAATATATAAAAAAAACAGACATTAAATCCTGAAAAGGAGAGGTTTACATCCTCTGAACAACGGCAATGTGCTGTTTTAGCTGTCACAGAATTGAGGTTTAAAAAAATGAGACTGTTCGCCAGCAGAGTTCAGCCACATTTCCAGTTAGGAGATATTGAAATTACCAAACTACGCTTGCACGGGCTCAGTTTTCATCTACTTGTATCGCAAACGAGTTCATCTTTCACTGATGAAAGATGAATGAATTCAAGAATTTGCAAGCTGGCTACCAAAAGGCTTTCTGACAGTTTGTTTATACTATCATCTTTTTTCTATTTTATGTTACATCAGTCCCTATCATCTCATTGTCTACATGCGATAAAGGGCAGAAAGAAGAGCAATATCATATATATACAGAACAATATTCGGTTTCCGTTGGATTTCACATTGAGGACTACCTCTCAAATGTACACAAAATTGGTGTCACTGCTTGTTTTCACATCTGTCACTTGGCTTCAGAGCAGTATAAACAGTGAGGACACCATAACAAAGCACTGCCCACAGCCACAATTGACCTTTGGGGTTCTGATCCCTTAATGTGTTTCTCTGTGTTGGTGCTGATAAAGCCTTCCTTCGCCTCTGTCCAAATCTATAAAGCTTTTTCCAAAGATGCTGGTAATGCGGAGTGAGAGACACAAATATCCTCCCCACTCCATGGTCATAACCTCTGCCTCTGCCATCGATAGCTCTAATAGGTGTTTAGAAGGCCTTGTATGTGCCTCCGTTTGATGGCTGGCTGATGGCTGGGCATGTCATTCAGAGAAAACGGTTTGTGTTGAGGGGGCGGGGCTGCAACCAAACCAGAAACCAGAATTTTAAGCGAGGTCCGCAGAGGGTATCTGGACTGCAGGAAGAGAACATCTTTTTAAAGACAATCTCTCGTAAATTTGTAACACTGTAGATTTGCATAATTCATGTGTGTCCACCTGAAACAGAAAGAAAAAAAAATAGATTTGCAATTCTATTTGTGGCCCTAACATCCCTGTTATTATGTTAGAAACACATGTGGGGATTGACAGGGCAGCATGAAGAGCTGCCAGTTACAGACTGATCCCTGTTTAACTCAAGTTATTGACTGTGTCTTTAAGGCAGAATTTCAATCTGAATTACTTTGAGTCTACACTCTCTTACAATTTCCCAGAAGGCAACGGTGTCATACAAAGACATATTGTAGGAAGACCATCACCTGATGTGAAAAAAAAAAACCCCAAAAAAACCCCAAAACCCAACATTTTTTAGCAAAAAGCCAGTTGTTTGAAGCTATTATACATAGAACGGGACCATTTCTGACTTTGGCACCCCCTATTGGTTGTTTCAAAAAAGACAACCTTGCAAGTGTGCTACTGGCAATGTGTTTGGTAATTGGTTTAGTAATTTTCATCATGGCCAATTATATTATTTTATTCATTGTAGGAATGCGCTCATAAATTATGAACACTGTCGTCGTATGTGTTTGCGTACTGTTTAATTGTGTGGTGATTGGTTGAAAAACAAAGAGGAAAGCTGATTTCTGTCATGTAAATTATATATTCTGTGTCATTTGGTGAAATGTTGATCACCACAGACTGAAAAATGGAGAAGATGGTGCTGGGAATGTGAGGCTCAGCTGTAGAAATGGAATATGTATTTATGAGATATGATACAGAGACAAATCTTTCTTTTTAGGCACCGAGGTCTATGGTTCAAGAGGATCATTTTTTATGGGAAAAAAGGGTGAGGGTCATATTATATTAAGACTAGACAGGCGTATTCACAAAAGCTGACATTCTCTTATTGGAGCGAGTACCCATCACCAAAAGGATGAATCCACTGCCTAATGCTTATTCAACACGAGATGATAAAATTGAATTTAAAAAGACATGTAGGCGACAGTTTGGTTTTTGGATGTTCTCTTACACAGCTGAAAACAGAAAGATAATTTACAATATGTAATTTACTGTATATTCAAGGTAGTGAATGTATCACATGCACTTAAAAAAGACTGAAGGAATAAAAAGCACCGCTGGTGTTGAAGTTCCTGTACGCTTATTTTTAATGTATTATTAGAATCTTCTGATGCCCTGAACAATATAAATACAAAATGACTTTTGGGAATTTATGACCATGGCATCTATCCAACACAGATAACTTGTCTTAAGTATGGCTTAATTGCATTCTTTTACTCAGGAGGAGCATTGGGATTCATAATATTAGTTACCTACTGTCTTTTGCACTGGGCTCCAGCAGCCTACTGCTGCTCGGCCAGAAAAACTCTCCACTGAGGTTTAACGAAACCAATGAGATTATTTCTGCTTGCATAGCAGCTCTGTCCCTGAAAAATGTTTGTATAGCTAAAACCCCAATCTGCCTACATGTCCTGGTTCATGTGTGGCCATAACTCCCCAGACTGGGGGTTTGGTTGAGCGTGGAACACATGCCTGGCACAACCAGTGCCATGGGGGAATGGCACACAGCTGGTTTGATTGGGCTCTGGCCTTAATCGCCCATGTCTCTGCCATCAGCGCTCAAGGAGCAGTCACACACATGTTAGCTGTGCTCGTACAAGGGAAACTGATTGGAACCTTCCAGATTCATTCCCAATCAAATACTGAATCACACTCAGACAGATAAAAGGCTGGTGTTGCTTTGTGAGATGGGTATCAATGTCTGACGAGAAAGCTGGGGCTCGGCATTCAATGAGCTACTTCAAGTCTCAATTCTCCTGCGGACGAATGAAGGGCTCTATTTGCAAGAGGGCTGATTGTTGGGTGTAGAATAGTGGGTGACAGTCTATGCGCTAAAGATAAATACATCTACTCTTGTGCAAATGCATTAGCCATGCATAGTTTAATCCTAAACACGGCTGTGAAAGGCTGCAACACTAAAACTCATGGGTCTGAGAGGTCGATGTCGAGCACCTCTGCCGAGAGCAGACTGCTCGTCAGAACAGAGACGCTTCTCTGTAATTTAAAAAACAGAAGATGATTAGCATATGTTTTTGAAATTCACCTGCAAATCCTGTTACACTGTGTTGCTCCTCAAATGCATTGTTTTGTATCATCTAAATCCAATCTGTTGAGATATTTATCATTCCAGACCCATTCTCTCTCAAGAAAGAAGTGGAACAAACAGCCACAGAGCGGATTTCCCAATGCATAGCACATGCAGTGGGTAGTTTAACTTGATCAGATGGTATTTATTTTCATTTATCAAAATAAAGTTTTGGCTCACTGTGAGAGGCAGTCAATAACAATGTGCAGCTAATGTAATTTTGAATACACTTAATGCTCTGCTCACCCGACTAGAGAGAGAACTGTAGTAGTAAATTGGTTGACTGTTGCTGATAAGCTTAACAGCAAAGCGGCATCCACGCATTTGAATGAGGGCATTAATGGTTGTCTAAAACAGGAATAATGAAGTGACGAGGACAGTGTTGTGTCGCCTCTTGCTCTTGAGAGGCGCGCCTGCCATTGGGGGAAATGGTGACTTCTAAAGGAGATCAGCAGAGAAGTAGTAGGTCACCAGAACTTAGCGAATACTATAATTGCGAACCAAAAAAAAAAAAAAAAAAAGAAAAAAGGAAAAAGAAAAAGCTCAGCCTCATTTCAGGATAATTGTGTCTATATAAAAAAGCAGCTTCACACACGCTGACGCATGCACACACAGATATATTCAGTCATGCACAAAACTCTCACATATGAATGCGTACACACGCACACACAGACGCGCGCGTACACGGGCCTCTCTTAATCTTTCTGATACACACACACACACGTGCATGGTCACGCACACTTGCGCACAAAATACACAAACAAGCACAAATGCAGTGCACAAATACAAAGCAAATGTCCCCACAAAGTAGATGAGCTCCATTCTGTGTCGAATTGAAAGCATCTGCAAAGCCAGTTCCTCTCGGCCGTGGAGGCGTGCATCAGCCGGCAGAAGCGCCTGCTCGGTGTCCCAGAGTGGCTCGCGTAACACTTGGCCTGCTCCCTTGCCACTGCCTGGATCAGAGAGGCCCACTGCTATCATCTAGGCGCTGGCAGCAGTGAGGCTAGGCTTAGAATGACAAATTGGTTAGAGGGAGTGAGTGACGAGAGCAGGCCAAGAAATATACTTTGAAGAGAGAAATGCATTCCGGGTTGTGACAAGCATGCCGCATTATATGGTCAAGTGTACAAGTCCGACTCCCGCCATGCGGATTGATCCGGATCCCAAAGACACTTAAATGAGGCGAGGCGCTCTCATCAAGACAATGCCAAAGTATTTATCTTAGAAAGTCACCCAAAATATTACTGGATTAGAGAGCTTTTCAGCATACAGTCTCTCGCCTCGTGGCCTCAATTTGTATCAAACTGCCCGTCCTCTCCAAACTATCTGAGCAACAATGAGTTTGTAGTGTTTTCCTATTAGCTTATGTTTTCGACTCTGACAGTGTTGCAATAATTGCGCATTTCTAAACACACATATAATCATATCCAACTAATCCAAGGAGACCTCTCACTGTATAAATCATGGAAATTGCTCATTTCAGACAATTACAGAAATAATCAACAAAAATTCACATTACATTCACGTTTTCTTTTTTTTTTTTGTATATAATACAATTCTAAATTATATTTTCCTCATCATGATCTGTGATTACAGCCAGCAATTAATGCTATCTGTTTACAGTTTGGCAGAAACTGTTTTGTTTTTTGTTTTTTTCAAACAAAACATACTAGGGAAGAGGAGATATCTTTAAGAAATTTTGTTCTTAAGTATTGAGGTAGAGCCTGAGCATCAGTAAGGTGTAGACTTGTGGCTTTCGTCAGAGGTTGAATATAAAAAAAAATAAATCAACTCGGCTCCTTTTGCACCTGAAGGCCCGACGCTGTAGCAGCCAGCATCAAGTTAAAATGCAAAAGCTTGAAACTGAAAGTGAATAGGAACACTGTGTGACACCATGGACATATAATTAATACATAAGCCATTGTTGAGCTACTAAATATGCCATGCCTGTATTAAGGTGCGCAGCAGTTCTTTTCCTCAGTTTAAAACAGTGTCCGCTTGTGAAATGTGGTTCTCACATGCCATTTCTGTAGGTAACGGTGTCCTAATGTAAAGTCGTAGCAGTCGTATAGGCAATAAAAACAATATTAAGCTGCCTTGACATATTTTAGATTATTCTAAACCCGCAGAGTATGAAATCCGGTTCTAGTTAATCCACAGCAATATTGCACTTGTAGGAACAATCCGTGGTGCCAGAGAAGGTTCAAAATCACAGGGATGGGAAAGAAAAGAGGGAACACTAAATCTCCACTGAATGAGGACTGATAGTGACTGGCTGCTTAATGTTGGAGGTGCATTGCATTACAGTCCACCTGAGCAGAATAAAATGGACTGGGCATCTTACATAAAACATATTCAAGAACACATCCAAACTCTGATTTGAGTGTATGAAATGTGTAAGAAATTAATGAAAGCCCGCCATTATAGAGGATAATGTAGCATTATCAAATCTTTTAAGTGATGCATATTTGGAAAACTGACTGATTTACTGGTTTGTAGTCCTGCTGTATTAAGAGTGCGTTTGTTCTCAACACAGCAGCTTTGTAGGTTGTAATTACATTGTTTTTCTGCGGGGTTGTTGGCACCTTGGTCAAAGGCGAGCTCCTGTGTGCCTCCAGGACTCCCTCTCATGTAAATTAGGCGCTCTTTCCTTGCCAAAGCAATCATGACATTGCACTGGTGCAATGCTAGGTCTGCAAATAAGCCATGTCAGAAGCGCGCACAGACACACACAGATACACACACACACACACACACAAGACACCGGATGTAACCCTCTTCAATTCCCTCTCTGAGCAAACTGCAGAGCCGCACCAGTTGGCATCTCTAGAATTTGGTTTGAAGTTGTAGAGTATTTTACTTTTGTTGTCAAATTGCTTTGCAAATGAGGCCCACCCTGGCACAATTTCAAAGAGCTTGTGCTATATGTGCAGCTTCCTCCAGGCACTAGTTTCTGAACCTTCATCATTCTGTATGCATATGCACAGTACTGCACTAAGCTCACATGGAGGACTAGATAAACATGCCAAGCTGAGAGGAAGATGGAAGGCAGCGTGCGTATGTCTTGTCAGCCTGTCTGTATGTTGTTTCTGTGTTCTTCAGCTTGACTGACATGGTCTATCTAATAACATGGCAGGTAGACAGTATGAAAGCCTCGTAGGTTTTTACCCATTAAAATGATATTCAATCATTTTTTGATGGGCTTTTTTTGCCTGAAACCACGCCTTATAATGATTCAAGATTCGAGTGCCATTCACATTGAAATGTTGTGTTGCTTGAAGCCAGATCAAAATAATTGTTTTGATATGTCCCGTTTTCGTCTTGGCAATGACATTAATAGGGGGTGATCGCACAATGAGGATAAAGAACATTTTTTGAGGTATGTTGACTAAATTGGAGCCATGGATCTCCTGGCTCACAGTTATACGGTTTTAGTCTGGGCATCACGGAAAAGGCATTGCTTTGCGATACCAGTGTTGCACATATTGCGTGTCCCTTTGATTGCATGTCCAAGTCAGCCACTAAATAATAATAATGCAGGGACTGAAACACTGCAAAATAGCCCAAGGCTTAGAAATTGCTAATGAACAGCAGCGGGGTGCAGTTGGGGGTGCAGTGGGGGGTTGAGGCATCTGAAACCTTACTTCCTGTTTTCAAAGGCAAATAATCTATGGTTGCTTTCTTTATACTCAAAACATCTGTGCCATTGCCTCAAAGGGGGAAAAATGCATCAGTAGTTCAATATGTACTGAAATGAAACTACTATACTGGGCTCCATGAAAACAATTTGCGACTAAAATAAATATGCATCCTATTCTTCTTGCATGTCATAAAAGTGTTAATCAAGCCCCAATGCTATCTTACAAAGCACTTGTGTTTCTCACTTGTTCCACCCTCTTCTTTCTCTGCCTGTCAAGAGGTCTTCTCACACTGCAGAGAACCATCAAGCAGAGGGAAATCCATGGAGGGGGGGTAGACACAGAAGGCAAGAAAAAGAGAATATATTTGGTGCTATGTGCTGCAGATCAAAAACATGGCAGTCACATGATCAAAGGCATTTGATAATCCTTGAACTACATTGCTCCTTTAATCCTAGTGAGAGAACTATATTTTATCGGGGGGAGGGGAGGGAGGGGAACAATGTCGGGGTGGCAAACAGAGCTAAGGAAGCAGTAACTAGCTGCTGGAAATGCAGTTTACTAAATGTAGCATGGCACTTTTGAGGGAGCGGGCAACGACGACAGTATAAAGCGTCCTTGTGTGTGTGGAGAATGGAGGCTGAGCTGATGGGGCTAGGAACACAAATGTGCCACAAGTCCCTGTCCACTCAGCACTGAATAGCGCTCTTGTTTTTTTTTCATGGGGCTTGTTGGGGAAGTTGGCTTGAATGTGACCAGACTACTATATACTACATCTGGCACATAGAAACAAGGTACGCTAATATTCTTTTCTGCAAGATGACTCGACTCGGTTCCTGGCTAATTCAATGTTTTCCTGAAGGTTCGCCTTAATATATTTTATATGGTGCATAAACAAGATTTGGAAAATGATATTTCTCGAGTGAGGGAAAGAATCATGACGGAAGACAAATCTAAGGTACAGCAGAGAGGAGCTTTGCTAAATCAGCATGTCTCCAAGAAATCAGACAAAGAAACATCATATTTCAGTTATCTTTCCGTTTCCTCAGAAAATAAATTTCGTTATATATCATAGCATTGTGCTCTCTGGGCCTCATCAAATTACAATAACCACCCTGAGCCTTCTGATAAGAAAAAAGAAAAAAAAAAAAAACATCAATATGTGGTGTAATCTAAGGCCCTCTGTTGCAAGCCTTGTCAATAGTGTTTCCCTATCAGATGCAAAATGTTCCAGGCCAAAGGTGAGTTGAAAAATGACAGTTATTCTTTTTTTTCCTCCACATTTTTCTTAGCATGATTTCTTACCCGATTACATGATCCTCACCACATGTATTAGTATGAGTTATTGCTCACAGAGTAGCATGGTTTCTGCGCTGATGAAAAATTAATGACTAATAATTACCTTTTACATGTGCGTGCTACACCAAAGTGTGGCAAAGGGACACAGCATGAATGAAAAGTGATGTTTTGTTCTGCTCTGAGAGTCGAATTAGATTGCAAGAGGGGAAAAAGAAATCAGCAAAAAATAAATAAATAAATAAATAAATAAAACAACAGTGATTATAGCCTGGGGAGATCTTGCTATGTGTTTGTGTTTGTGTGTGTGTCCAAGAAAGGGAAAGGGATTTAGATTATCTATGGTTGGTATCAAGCTTGAACAGACCCCTTTATTTAAATGAACCAAAGCACTGGATCCAAGCAGAGTTTTTAGTAACACATTGGTATTTGTGTTGGTAAATATTGCTTCTTCCACATCATTTGTGCTTTGAAATTAAAGTGGTTGTTGAAAATGGAATACACACACTGTCGTTTACTTCCAATTTTAAACCAACTTTAAATAAATCTCTAAAGGAAGCAGAGCATTTTGCTCTCAGCAAACTTAGCATATTTGGCATCTGATTTTGAACACTGATTACACAGAAGATTTTGACCTTTTGATTTTTTATTAGCACCTCAAATTATTCGAGCTTGACTGGGAGTCGTCAAGTTAACTCCTGTTGGCACTGGAAATGTATGGTGTGAGGTATTTTAGGCTTGCCATTTTCAGTATTGTTACTCTCTTGATTAACCATCAGCAGTGCTAGAGGGCTGAATCGTCTGCATACTGTTAAAGGTGTGGTTTATGCCATGATTAATTACACTGTCCTCAGTTGTTTATCCACTACCACTTAAACATTTCCATGAATGCTACACATTTCGTGAACTTGTGTAATTATATTATCCAAAATGTTCAAAAGATGTTCTGTAATTTTATTCAAAGTTGCAGGTTGTTTAATTTGGTCAGCTGTCATGCCATCATCGGGGAAAAACAGGACACACAAAATGATACATGATTAAACATAACGTAGATACAATTTTGGTACCTAATGATTACCTTGTCCATGGATGGAGTTTGTGGTGGTTTAATAATGAAGACAAAAAACCCCTTGGTACTTCTCAATGTCATCAAACTATGTTTTCTTTTCTCATTGTTTTGATTTAGAGAGAGAGACCCTTAGTGGCAGAAATTCCATACTGTGTATTAAAATCAGAAATACATAATATATAAGTGATCATTTTTAAATCTAGGACATTCAGTTTTCCCAAATGGACATTGCACCATCTACTTGCTTGTAACATTCACAGAAGCAAATTCATTTTCTGCCTTTTATCCCCAAAGAAAGCAACTCATGTTTATTTGTCACATCAATTAACCTATCATGGTAACAGCCTACTCAATCTGTAGGGACAATTTTGTCTCTTAATGCCATCATCCCAGCAAGGCCCATTTATCCATTTATATTTCATGCCGTGGTGTTTATGCAGTGAAAGGCTGGCTGTTTTTTTCCCTCTCAGTTGCCTTGGCCAGTGAGGTGTTCTCCTACGTTGCAATGAAATATAGATGTTAAGAGTCTGGAGAGTTGAGTGTCTCATCTGTCCTGGTGATACCATAAGGCAGCCATTAATAGTGTCAGGGAGCATCAGACATACCACAGGCACATAATTGGATATGAGGGCATAACTGAAAGCACCTGCTTGGAAATCAACAGGGCCTTCCCAGGAGGCAGGCCCTTGGTAGGTTCCCAAAGAAGTTTGCAGAGCTCGTCCACTTCCCTGCTGGGTTTTTCCTCACCCATTGCTCTTTTCATTTCTCACTGAGGTCAGCTCAAGATGGCTTCTTGTTTTCTTTTTTTATGATGGCATTGTGAATATGCAAATACTTTGGATCTTTGCATAATCACAAGCAGCGGGACCATCTGTTGTTGGCTTGTTGACTTACCTTGCGTCTGCTTTTTAATGGTGTTTTCTTGTATCTGAGTGATGTATTGGTGTATTAACAATGTGATAATCATTTAACCTCAAAAAATGCATTCGGGCTTGTGTGCTAAAGTCTGAACATATGTTCAGTGAAATCTTCTGACAAAGAAGGATTTATAATCTTTGTGGAGGGATAGAAGGAAGAGGAAACTGGAAAACAAAACAAAATACATCACTATACCCACTCACATGATGTACGCTACGATGACATTGTCAAGATAAAGATTTAAAATATGACTGTCAACAAAAGCTGTGGACTTGGATTAGTGGGCGGCAAAGAACTGCTTGTTGAATGAGAGCCACTTAACCCCTTTAAAATATATTGCAAAAATGCTAATGGAAAGGGCCAGGGAATAAACTGCAACTTCTGTCGCTGGAGATTTTCTGGGAGATCCCCTCTGCTGAAAACATGTCCCTGATAATGTGTTTTTCTTGTAGAACCTGAGCCAGACACCGGAGAAGTCTTTTAACTCACCGCCCCCCATTTGTCCTCATAAGGTAAGCTCCAGCTTCCTTTCAGGCAAGGGAAAAACAAGTTTATGTGAAATAATTGCAGATATTCTAAGCATTTAATGTCCTAATTAGGTTCTGTTTGTGCGTCTGCCTGCAATTCACTTTTGTAAATTAGGTCTATATCATGTCAAGACCCTTCTCGTCTACATGGTGTTCCATTCAGCTTCCATTCAATATGATTCTTTGGATGAGCAAATTAATTTTGTTTATCAGTGATTCTAAAAAGAAAATGTTTCCATTCTATAGAGCTGTTTTTCGTTTGTTTTTTTAAGCCATGCCTTTTCTGTCCCTGCTGGTTCTTTCGATCGGCACTTCATCACGATTCAACATTTATTTGACATGAGGCGAGAAGGGCAGATTTATTCAATGCTAATTAGCTCCGTACATGCACAGTCAAAGTTGTCACCTCACTCTGATGGTCTCAAGTCATCCACACACACTGACTGAAGTAACTTTCCCCCTCACTTCCTGCTCCTAGTGCATGCTTCTTGCAAATGTGATAATGTGCTATGCAGTGAATTTCGCACAAATTCAGTTCACTTAGCACCGAACGTGTCAAAAATGCCTGTGTCCTTTTCTGGGTGAACGGGCGGTATGGGGGAGAGTGGCTCATTGCGAGAGTGGACCTTGGTAAAAGGAGCCCAATGGAAGGAAGATGTCTGACAGCCTGTCATCAACTGTTCAAAGCCTAACACAGCTCTACATCACTAATGCACAGCTAGCTGTCTAAAATGACTTTGGTGGCATTGAAAGCTGCAGACGGTGGTAGGACAGTAGATAATAATAAAATATGATACTCCTCCCCCATGTCTGTATGGGAAATCACAATGAGGGCAATCAACTTTTCTTTGGAAGCCTGTCAATGCAAAACAACACTGTAGCGCATTAAGGTTGCTCTTAATGAGAAAATACAGTCTGGCACAGTCTAGTGTACGAACAGAAGATGCAGAAGAAGTTTTAATACAGGAACATTCCTGTGTGTGAGTGTGTCTGCAGAGCAAGTCTGTCTACGTCCTGTCATTTCTGGCCGCCACATTTCTGTCTCATTCTCTCGGCCTCTGACATGCTCTCTTTCCATTTTTACACAGCTGATCAGGGCTGATGTAATGGGGGAACACCGTGGGTTTGCGGATGGTGTTATTCACGTTTTAGCTGTTAGCAGCGGAACATAATCTCCCTCTAGTCAGCTCACATTAGTCTCCATGATCCGCACCAACCCAATATGTGCAGCGAATGCAATGGGCCAGCTGGGCTAATTTGGTATGTCAGTCAGCTCAGGAGGCTGGTAAAATGAGTAAATGGCTGGATATGATTTATATGAAAAGAATATTCAGATTATAATGGCTCTCAGAATAGAATATCCTCTGTCTTTTTACACTTCTCTTCATCTGCATTGTGTGCATCCCCCAGATAGATAGTGAAATGAACAGAGGGCTTTTAAACTGACTGCTCTGTGATTATATTAAGAGTGTGAGAATGAGAGAGCGAGGAAAGAGAGGGGAGGGAGGAGATCGGGTGCCCGCGCACTAAGTATATATAATTGCTTCTTGACACATTGGCCAAATTCTGCAGTGCCAGGATCTGAGCGAAGATGATTAACGGCTGTCCGAGTGGGTGGGCACTGCAGGTCGTTCAGGGCCTTTGGTTTCCATAGCGATCCTAGTATAAAGGCCATATATTGCATACTGGAAATCCCAGAGGTCCGCACATTGTTAAACTACAATTATAACTCACATCGAGAGCATTGTCTGTCCACCGCAAACTCTCTTATTCAACTGCCAAGCGGCTTGCTGCTTTTCTCTCTCTCTCTCTCTCTCTCTCTCTCTCCCCATCTTCTCCTTTATTTTCTCCTCTATTTTTCTTAAACGGTCTCCTCTAGCTGGCGAAAGATAAAGAGTGAAAATCTTGCATTCTGTGAATAATTGATGAGTGGGCTCACCTCAGAGCATCATTACAGTACGGCAGTCGGGGTAAGAGGTGAGGGTAAGATCATATTTCTGACACAAGGCTTCAGGCGCTAGAAAATTGTGTCAGTTTTTCACAAGGTTTTCTTCTGAATCTACAGCATGAATAACAGTTTCTCATTATAGCACAACAGGATAGGAATGAAATGTGAACAGAGATGCAAGCATACACATGTGTTTCTGTACACAAATATTTGCAGCACAGGTGGTAAACAAGCACTTCTGAAATAGCACTATCAAGTGCATGTTTAAAATTGTCAGAACAAACTGTTAGGAGCTAAGAGTTTGTTGCTTTTGGAGGGCAGTGCTCCGGCTTATACGACTGTGTTTGTGTATGAGGAAGAATGTGTGTACATGCATGCATAAGTACATGTTATGTGTCTATGTGAACAGTGCAATCTAGTTAGGTGACAGATGGAGAGGGCAAGGATGGGGGTGGGGATCAAGCACCTCTGACAGTATGGGGCCTGCACTGCACCCTGTTCCTGCCAGCTCTGAAATTGCTAAGGTAAACTAAAGCCGTGCAACTCCAGGATGCCATTTCACAGTTTTATTTTCCACGCAGAATGAGCAGCTCTCCTGTGAAATGTCACCTAACGGTGGAAAAGTTCAGAGAAGAACAGCCCGCCTCTTGAAGCACACTTTATCCTATGAAGTTTCGACCGGGACGTGAATGTAAACACACTGATTGCCAAAGATAAAATGCTTAAGAGATCCTGTGTGCAACAGCATTTTTAAGCCAAGGAAAGGCCACTGAATAAGCACATCTTAATGATGATTCATTCTGTATAATAAAAGAAAATCCCTCTGGCATCCAAACAAGAGGCTAGTCATGCAGCAATTAAGCTTCGTTAAAGGCATCAAGCAGACTATGGGCGGTTAGTGTGACATCTTCCTAAGCATGTACGTCGACACGCACGTCATCACACATGCGAGTGCACGGGCACACACATTAGCTCGCCCGAGCCTTCTCTCATGCACACACACACACAATTTGTTTGAGGTAAATGTGATCTCAGAAGACAAGCAGCAACAACCCACGGCTCCATCAGGGTGCCTGGGGTTGCATTGGTGGCCATCGTCAAACAAATAATTCTTTGTGACTGGAAAAAAAGACAATCCAAAAGGTCATTTGTGACCTCTGGGACCAGTGCTGTGGAGCATCTGTCACTAGCAAGCACCACATGTCTGTGTCAAATGGCAAAAGGTATGCGGTGCAGCCAGCCTGCCGTGTAATAAAGGCAGTAGGCCTATGTGCATCGCATCACTGTCACAGTTGCATTAACAGGGCAGGTTTCCTGGCTTGTCTGCAGAGCATCCAACATGTCATACGGTATACATTACTGTCTGGGTACCTTAAAGGTCTGGTCACAACATGGCTAACATGCATACCTTAATATTATTTCAAGTTTTAAGGCCATATGTAGAATACTATATAGATAAATATGACTGTGTTCACATGTGTAATGCCGATTTGGCAGAAAAACCCTCAATTTGATCTTCTGTCGTCAAAAGCAGTGCTTCAGAAATATCAAAAATTTCAATGACATCTTAAGATCTTCAGATTTATGCCTAACAAATGCCTAAAGATGGGCAACAGATTACATTTCATAAATATAATAGGTATTCATCATATTTATGCTATTTATGTGTGTGTGCCCTCTCATGCAGTGCTCTTCCTATGATGATTTATGAGGTTGAGGTAAT
This sequence comes from Haemulon aurolineatum, assembly GCA_038406115.1. Lineage (NCBI taxonomy): Eukaryota > Metazoa > Chordata > Actinopteri > Lutjaniformes > Haemulidae > Haemulon > Haemulon aurolineatum. Next base: position 14,689,398 of record JBCAUF010000790.1, on the reverse strand, counting down.
CCTCGGGGGAATTACGGGCAATGACTAGCCTGCATGTTTGATGTTATCTCTCTTGTCACACGATTTCCACAACAAGGGTTAATAGCATCAAAAATTCAGGGGAAATTGATGAAAGGATACATAATCCATCCCTCCCTCCCAACTTGCCATGCTTGTGTATCTGCATCAGACCACACCTCCATGTGGAACAAATCAATAATATTCCATTTCTAACCAAATTCCTCTTTTTGAATGGAGAAATCCAATCTTCACGGACACACTAACAAATTGGATATCCTGACAGCTGCATTAGAAAAAGAAACAGAAACACATAGATGACATGACAATATACCATGCATATTGTGGGTAGAAATTGCGTATCTCAAAAATTTTGTCCTGAATTCTCTCAAAGTGCAAATGAGGCAGAGTTCTGTAGCATATTTCCCAGATCTCCTGCGATGTACTCTCTCTCTTTCACTCTCCCTCACTCTCTCTCTCCTGCTGGCTTTCCTCTCACTTGCCACAGCATATCTCCCCGCTACATCCAGCTAAACCAATCAGGGATTTGAGGGCCTCACTTCCAATCAATTACCACCCAAATCAGTGCAGAGGCCTTTGATATAGAATCATTTGTCAAATCAGCGCAGATGGCTGGGGGCAGGTACCCCTGTGCCATAGGCCATATCCGCATGGAAATCTCTGCTCAGGGTGGGCTCTCCTGACGCTCCCCAACCTATTAATGGCAAGTCATTGTGTGCTCCAGGACTGCAGTCCAGCTGCCTGGTCCCCATGATTGCTAATGTATAAGCATCTTAGCCTGACCGGTGGATAATACCAAGTCCCAGGGTCTACCGTAATGATTTGGACTATTTTTAAAGGCAGGCAAAATGTGACTTTTGCATATCCTACTTGAGGTGCCCATATGGATCGTCCAAAAGCTGCAAGAAGTGTACCAAGGTGCATTTTCCAAATGCGGCATTATCACGTCTGACCTGCTGCGACACAATATCCCATGAGTCAATCCACTGAAGCGTGAGAGTTAATAATACCCACCAGAAATTCACACTTTCCATGCGAGTGCTGCAAATGCTGCAGGTGATCGCATGTGCATCATTACCATGTTTCCTCTTGTCAACATTGATCAGAAAACACCTCAAGATATGTGATATTAGATCAAATGAGTACAGTAAAACAAAAGACGAAAAGTGAAAATATACTCACATAAGATCTCAAAGTGTCTGTTGCAATGAGAATTTTCACTCTAGGGTTCGAACCTGATAAAGAAATAAACAGTATAGTGATAATGTGTGAATTCAACCATTCAAACCACTGTGTAATTAATGAAATAATCAATGCAGATCAACTTTTACCATAAGAAAAAAAAGACAAAACAATTCAAGAAATTATTTTCTCCCTTCATAACTACACATTTAGGTAATATGCGAAAATGCTTCATGAGATTTTTCTGTGTGTATTTCTGTGCTTGTTTTATTGATGATAAATGCTGTGATATTATTGATCAAAGTAAAGATAGTTAGAGGCTATAAGAATCCCAAAGTCGTTCATTTTCAGCAGGATAGATGTTAAATGTGTGAATCCATACCATTAACTACTAGAACTGCCATCTATTACTCATCTTCCCCCGCTGCTCACTTCTTTTTCACAATGTCAACAGCCAGTTCTGTCCTCACACACTGCGTCTGGAATGGGGAGAGCTTCCAAACACGGCGGACTCCTCCATAGATTGTGCCATTAATGCTTGATTGGGTCATTCATTAAACAAGCTTGGGAGGAAAGCCATTTGCTACTGTTGATGCAGTGACGAACAGTGGGAGGAATATTAGATGTAAACTTGTTGGAGTTTTACTTTTTTGGTGAAAAAAAAAAAAGATTTGTAGCGTGCACAGTATTCCACAGTTAATTGAATGAAGCAACTCTTTCATCTCTCTTGATTACGAAGTTCACACATACATGGACTATAAGCTTGCATATTTAATGCAATTCATAATCGCCTGTTGAGATAAATTTTGTTGATGCATGTAAGATCCAGTTGGGCCTATTTTCACATAAACCGATGCTGTGTCAGCTACCCACATTTCAGTGAATAAACTTACTGTACCATTCACTGTTTCTTTTTAGGTCAGTGTGGCAAGGCCTGTTCTACATCATTTTGTTTGCTTAGGTGTTGCTGCTCTGGGTGATGAATTGTATCATTATTTTTCTTCACATTTAGGTGTTTATTTCCCACGTTAATGAGCTTTGGATTTTATTGTGAATTGTAAAGCACTTTGTTAAGTCTCTTTCTATGTCAGCTCTATGAATTAGTCATTGATCATCCTTCTGACGTTTAATAACAATGATTGAGATATCCCCGCAGTGACGGTTTACAGGTACATGTGATGAATTGGTGATATGGGCGCTATAAATAGTCACAGCCGTGCATAATGGCTGCATGTAATGACAGCTGCTCTAGTGCTGTTGGAGAACCTTGTCAATGCGATGCAATTGGGGAAAATTCAGTTTTTCTTTGCTGTTCTTCTCACTGACAGGTCTAATGAGAGAAGGAATGGGCACAAGCAAAGTTTATGCATATCAGTGATAAATGTTTCTATGTCGATTCATGGCAATTTGTGGCAGTGGAAAAGAGGTATATGTGCCACATGGATATTTCTGTCTTTGTGCCTTTAGTCATGAATCAACAAGCATTAGACCTCAGGTTCCTGTTTTTATGTGAAAAATCTTGAAGTCGTGTACATTTTTATGTGGCTTAAAAATGTCATTGTCAATGGAAAACACTTAAAGGAATAGTTCACCCAAAAATGAAATTCAGTCATCATCGACTTAATCGCGTGCTGATGAGAAGTCCGGTATAGTTTTTATATTCCCCAAAGTGGAGGTTTTCGCCCTGACCGCAATATAATACCGCATATAATGAGAGTCTATGGTAACCGAAAATAAAAAGTCCATAAAACTACTCAAAACTTTGTAATATTCCTCCATACTGCAACATCCAACATTAAACATTAATATAGCCTGTTTGTAACTGCAGTTCGCTTGCCGTTCGGAGGTGCGCTTGTGCACATTCAGGCGCAGTCAGGTCTGTTCTCCCGAGCTGCAGCGTGCACTCCCATAGCCATAAGCGAGTGATTAGTGATTTGAATCTTGTCTGGCGCCCCAACGGTGTAGTGCACGTGCTGCTCGGGAGAACTTGCATGAATGCGCCTGAACGTGCCCGAGCTAACAACTGCAGTGACTAACAGGCTGTAAAAACATACTGAATGTCGTCGTTTGGAGTAAACTCTGAATGTTGCCCCTTCAGGACACTTGGATAGCAGCGGATGAGCAGTATGGAGGAATATTACAAAGTTTTTGAGTAGTTTT
>JBCAUF010000790.1:14671945-14683407 GCA_038406115.1 Haemulon aurolineatum | reverse complement strand
TGTAAGTCGATGTACCATCACAAAAGTTATGAAAATATTTTATGAAGGTTGAAAAGTTACCTAGTGTCGCTTTAAGGAGCCCCCCTGTCATGTGAGACACAACCCTACTGTTCTGTGTGGGCATATATGGCTGTGTTTTACTACTTATGGATATTCAATGGAAGAGCACAGAGCCAGTCTTGCTGTAATAAGGCATTTACCAATGCAGAGTAGCACTGTGCACTGTGAGAACATATGTTAATGCACTTGGCTGTGGCCAGAGAAACAGCAAGAGGTTTGGGGAAAAAAGCGCATGGGACTGGCCTCCTGGAGCACACATTTGCCTTCTACAAAGATATTAATATGACTGGTGCTCAGCGGTGGAAGAGGGGGAGAAATTACCCTGGCAGTGAAGAGAAGTTTGTTTTGGTGATGGTGATGGACCCCAATTGGGTGAGGCAGGCTGGGGAGGAGAGACAGCTCTGTACTCGGTGGCTTTTGAATTACATCAATGGCACACTTTTAACTGACTGAGCTGCCAGAAAAACTGACATCAACATATTTGAGGAAGATATGCATGGAGCAAATGGGGATATGACTGTGAGCCTTGTCTCTGCGCTTTATCAATGTTTTACCAAGACTGTGCCACTGGTGCTGCAAGAAGGATTGTCTGTGTTCCTTCTCAAGAGTTGACAGTTACACTACATATTGGGAAGAAGTTGTCAGTTGATGAAAAATATTTAATAAAATGTATGCTGTACATAGCACAAGTCACCATTAGGGAACACAGAAGGGGAAATGATGTCCTGGCCCAGTATTTAATCTTACTACCTTTTTACTGTGTGTGTGGGCATAAGTGTGTGTGTGTGTCCAGAAATGCATAACTTCCAACTGCCAGCAGTATGTTGATATATTGATTCTATGTAGACAAGGATTTGCTACAACTAGAGACAGTAAGTAACCGTCTCACTTGGCTTTCACATTCATATTACCTGAGGATATATTCACAAACTTGCCATAAATGTTGAGTATGTTGACTCAACATGATTTTATTGGTGACACCAGTGGTCAGAGTACTGTACTGAACAGCATCTTGTGTTTTTCCTCCTCTGTATGCATTCACTTTCTTTAAATGCGTATTGACTTGTTTGTCTGTTTACCATGTCACTGGTAGAAAAGAAAAGAAACATATTGCCTCACCTTGGTGTTACAGGCTTTTAGGACCTGCGCCATCTCTATTAGTTCCCCCCCCTGCAAACAGAAAATTATCTAAAAGAAAAGAACTGCACAAAAAAAGTCCTCATTTACAACATTAAATCCTACAGACAGTTGCACTCCTTTCAATTAACAACTTCATGGAGACTCTCAAAATGTACTTGTTAGGTGTACAAAAAAAACAAAAGTGCTGTTGATGATGATGAAATCGCAACAGTGATAATCAGAAATGCAGACTTAACGGACTACTATTGTGTAGTCAACTAGTTACACAAAACTTATGTGTTTGAGCAACATTTCCTTCATTTAGTAACAATGGATATTATGGAATAACAGCAAAAAGCTGTGTGTATGATGATTTATTTTTCCAACAAGTCATTTAAAAGATGATTTCCTTTATCCTGAAACACAGGAACATCTTGATAAGTTACGGTTGTGATCCTGTCTGTAGATAACAGCATTGATAGATGTTTTTTGACTCGCAGCGCGCGGTAAATGGCTGTACAAACGTTTCAGACGCACAACAATAATGTGCTTATCTCTTTGATAAATTTGATCTCTTAAGATAAAAATTGATCTCTGTGTAGTGATCAGATTACATATAAACTGGAATAGCAATAAATGCAGTCTTTTTGAAGTGAGGCCCGTCAACACTCCAGCAGAGAGAAAGCTATTATTCTTAGAGACATTAATAAAGCATTATCACTTCTTGTTCTGGGGTTCTCATTGAAATTTATAACAAGACCAGAGTCATTTGGATTTTTAATGGTTCACAAGCTTCTTTGTGACGTCCTTATGCTTTTGGTAATGTGTGACGAATGATGGTGAATGCATTTTGAAACCCAGATGAAATTAACTGAATGGCATTTGGCTATCAATTGTGTTTTTAAATTCAAGTCAGAAGGAACTCCCAGTTTTCAGGAGATCATTTCCATAAATCCCCTGAAAATCATTAATCAGCATCATCATTGTGTTTCATGTTTGTCAGTGACTGACAGTGACTCTGGCGCTTTGCTTCAAACACGAGCGTGTGTTACAGTATGCCATTGCACATCGCAATCTATGGACAATGCCTCTGCCAGTCTCAATGAAGAAAACTGTCAGACGTTTCAATGGGGGAGAGATCAAACGGATGAACAATTTACATTACTGGCAAATCTTGATAAACTGAAGTTTTGACACATCAAGGGGCTTTCCACTCTCTTTTCCACCATGTTTCCTCACTGACAGTGCACTTAATGGCCACTTTATTACACGTACCTCCCCATTAATGCAGCTCACTCCTCCAGACAGTGAGTCAAGCCCTAGTGAGTCACACTATGCAGGCAGACAGAACATGCAAACAGTGTTGAGAGGTTCACTTACTGTCCAGCTAACACGTGGGCATGTGTCACCAACATCTACAATATGTCTTGCTTCAAACGCAGTCAGATGAGCCATCAAACTTTCTTCACTGATCCTGATGCAAGACATCCCTGTCATTGAAGACAATGGATGTGGAAATGAAGAGTGGATAAATATTTACTTGTCCTGCAAATATCTGTTCCCGTTGCAACATGCAGATGATCAAAAGTGAATTCAAACTCAGTGGATCTATCCCCTGTTGGTGACGTTACTGGGGTAATGCCGGAGGGAATGTTTTCTTGGCAGAATTAGGCCCATAAATGTCATCTTTTCTTCAAGCCACTGCATACTTAACAGATTACTCTTTCTTTCCCACCATAATGGCAGCAGAAATGATCAATACATACAGTAGTGTACAATAAAAAAAAAAGAAAGATGTAACCCAAGTCAAATCATCTGCATCGTGGGCTCACAGGATGGACATTAAAACCTACGCTGGCGGCCAACCATGCATATAGAAAGGCTGTGGGTGTAGCTAAATGTTTTGTCAGCAAATAGTACGTGTAACATTGTGGATAATATTTTTATTCACTAGGGCCTAGTTAATATGCTGTTTCTGAGACACTTACTTAAGGTTTATCTCTGAACGAGCAGCAAAGTTGGTGGGTCTTAATTTCTTGTAGATGCACAGAAACATGACTGCATAGCAAACATATAAGCAAAGTATAGAAAGTGAATATAGAGTGCTGTTTGATTCAGGAGTCCTTTTTGTGTCGTTTCACTTAATTCTCTGTGCTTTGTCCAGCAATGGCTGAATAGGAAGCATGTTGCTATACAGGCAAGACTGACAAAGTTCTGGATATTGTTGCACATCAAAAAGATAATCAATGACTGTCCATTGTGTCAGATACGGCTGGCACACGACTGTCAAACAAAGGAATCAAGTCCACTAAAGGTGTGTGTGGGATGTGCTAATCGAGGGAGTCAATCTGAGAAAGAAGAAAAATGCTTTTATATCACAACAGGTGTCAATGCCGGAAAGCAGCAGAGTGGCATATTAGCCGAGGTGACCATATCGAAGGCGTGTTGGGGATAAGAAAGGGCAAAGTGTTCATTCTGCACTTCAATATTGATATTGTTGGAAACAAATAGGAGCTTGACTGGAAGCAGAAAAGTGCCTCATGTCTGCCAGTACTTGGTGTACTTATGGTATTTTTGCTTCTATAAATACAACTAACATTGCTGCTGACCAGGTGCAACCTTTCATATTGACCGTGGGCTGTTTTTTCAGAAGGATTTTCTAGCGAGATAATGTGTCATTGTCTCAAGATGGTGCTCAGGAAATTACTTTGCTTTACCTCAACGGTCTGCACAGTCCCCAGATCACAGCCTAATAAAACACTTTTGGGATGAGGTGAAGTGGGATGTTCACAGTATCCGTGCTGCTGAAAAACTGCAAAGACTGCGCTGTCAAGTCAGTATAGATCAAAATCCCCATGGAACGTCTCTGGCACGTTGTTGAATCAATGCCTCAAAAAGATTCTGGCTGTTCTGAGGGCCGAAGAGCAGCCCACACAGTAGTACCAAGGTGTACCTAATAAAATTGTCAATGAGCGTATTTACAATACTGGTAAAGGACTACACTTCAGTCAGAGACCTCCGGCTGAAATATTCCTTCCCTTCCTCGGCTTCTTAGCATAGACACCATGACATCCTGAATTTGCATAGTAGTAAAGATCAATGTAGCTCTTCGAGGCTGGTGTGACACTTATTCAAAACAGCTCCCCTTTTTTTCCCTAGTGTAGTCTGGAGCAAAAGGGGGTGAGCAGGCAGTGAGTGATGTGGGTAAAGAAAGCTCGACACTTCCTCAGCTGTAGTCAACCTCAAAGAGCATTTTGTCATGTATCTTCACTTGGTAAAGTACCTGCAACCCTCTTCACATCACTACTGAATCAAGGTCTGTTTCACACTATTTGATGCTGTTTGATGTCAGTTGAGATGTGAAACAAGTAACAGAAGAGTAAAAAAGCACATCTCTAAAACTGGCATAGCATTTCTTTTTTTTTCGGTGTTCTTTTTTTTCTGTCTTCGTCTCTTAGCACATGAATGGTTTTTGGTAAGAGATAATTATTAAGTTAGATGTCACTGCATTATGAAGGATGTCCTTCAAGCCGCGCCTGATTTCAAGGGACAGCTTGACAAAACTCACTTTGAATTTGGTTGAAAGCATGTCTAATTGAATTTTGATACGTAATTAAATCAAGCAATAAATCAGCCCAGATCCCACTGCAACCGACAATTCAACACTCCTGAGCACCACAAGCTAATTATGATGAAGTTATTATCTCAGCCAAAGGGAGTACTCTGAATGGCTCCTTCTGCATCATGTAGAATCTTTTCAACTAGAATGTGCTCAACCTTGAGGAAAGGGCATCTCTCATATTAAGGATCCAAAAGATCCTATAAATGTCACTCGCTTGGTTGGTAATGTACCCACGCTGAAACATTGTCCCACTTTAAAGCAGGTGATTACTTAAGGAGCAGTCCTGGTGAAATGTTTTTGACTCACTTGTGCGCATAAACACGCTGATGCGCCGAGCCAGAAATGATCTGATGTGTTGTAAGTCAGCAATTACAGCTGGTAGTAATTTCTCTCAATAATCCCTCGATGTGTAGGAAGTGGCTATATTGATTTAACATGGATTTAGAGCGTCATCCTCATCATCTGGTTCCCATGTCTCATGGTTAATCAATTACATTCCCCTGCGATTTAAGTGTGCCTTAGATGCCATGCACTGCACATGTAATCGCATGACATAAGGTATTAAATGAGGTCTAATTATAACTTTGCAGCTATGTGTCACATCACTCTCTTTTAATACCTTCACTAGGACGACAAATTGGTGTGTCGGTAAAGAGGAGTGTAAAACAAAATTTTGAAGTTAAGTTGTGTCTGTCGCGTGATCCTTGTAAATACATATGCATAAATGAATAAAATGTGTTTTAATGATAGCCGCTCGAAGCTGAGAAACCTTTTACAAATACATAAAGAAGTGAAAGAAGGCATAATTCTCCAACTCCCCAGACGACCTCGCTAGATCTAGCCGGTATGGTTTTCATAAATGAATCCTCTGCAACAATTACTAGAGTAGCCTCCTTCTGCATAATTTGATGAGCAAAGCGAACATTGATGAACTTTTTTAATTATTACGCCGCTTGGGATTCTGACACAAGCGCCACAGAGAGGGAGGGGGTCCAACACTACAGCTGCTGTTTTTTTTTTCCTCTTCTTCCTTCCTTTCTTTCCCTCTTCCTACTTCCCCCTCCCCCCTTTAATTCACCCAATTTGTCGGTCCAAATGAAACAGCAAAAGGTTAGAGTGTGGAGTAATTAACAGCAGCTAGCCTAATGAAATCAGGAGGGGCCGGTACACTGGGAGGATCAATACCTCGCTACGAGTGAAGCAAGAGGGGGGATTGTCCAGGGGAAACACACATATACAGACCACTTAATAATAATAAGCCGATGAAAAGCCAACATGTTGTCCACTTGTAAATCAAAATTGGTTCGAACACACTGTGACATTATTGCTGTCTAGTAATTGTGTTAGAGGAAAGTTGCTCCTTGCGCTCGCTGAAGAAGTGTTCAGGATTTACGCCGCCCTGTGTGGTTTGCTAAGAGGGTTTCCCTTTATTGAATGTCAATAAGTACATCAATACACTTTGGACAACTGAACACCAATGCAGAGCGAAATGGGGATTCTATTTATCTAAGGCTACACTTAAGTATATTGAAGACTTTATTAGCCCCTTTTGATGAGGAGGTGTTTTGTTTGCAACAGTTTTATCGCACTGTCTAAGACATGCTGCGTTCGCCAGAAATACAAGGGATGTAAACTTGAACTCTGCCCACTGTTTCTTGGCTGAGACATCCGCGTCTCTTGTGCCCGCACACATGAGCAGATGGCATGCACGTCCAAGTTTTCCACTGCGAATATTTGTATTATGTGTGCATATGTCTGCATGTGTGTGTGTGTGTGTGTGTGTGTGGATGTGACACGGCCACCTGACGAAGCTGTCATTTTTCTCCTTCTGATGAATCCAGCCACATCCATCTCATCTGCGGGTAGAACCACTCGATACCAGGCCACATGCCTCTCTCTGTCTCACCCCCTCTGAACAGCTTAAGTCGTACACTGTGCCACTGCCCTGACATTTCTTGAATACCGAGTGGTCCTGACAAGTCCCGCTCGACCATTATTTTTCACAGACTTCATGCAGGGAGACTAGCTGAATTGAACAGCAGCACACTGCCTCGCCAATGAACCTCTGAGTCAGAGTCAAAACAAGTGTGAAATACGCAAGGGCGAGAGCTGTGGCAGCTCAAGAGACTGTGGCTAGCTAGCATGCTTCCTGTCTCGTCGCCTCGCTCCGCGCTTCTCCCCACCTTCAAAGGTATTTACACTGCGAAATGAACTGCAATGCGTGCGTGGAGGCTGTGGAGATGGGAGCAGCAGATCTCATTAGAGTTAAACTATTAGGAGCATGTGGACTCTAGGGACGAGGGGTTTTAAGGCTTTCAGTGTAGCTTGAAGTTATCACATCATACAGTCTTTAAATCATTTTCACAAACAGCAACTTTTTCTTTCTTTTTTTTTTTTTACTTTGAACTTATTGCTTATAAAAAGAGCTCAATAAAGCTGTGTGTTTTCATACTGTCCTACTGCTGATCAGCTAGTTCGGTTGGGACACGCTGGGTTTATGATGATAGTTCAGTGGAATATGTCCTTTTGAAGCCAACCTATCATTTTGACACCAGCTATAATAATTGCTGAAAAAGAGAGCTAGAATATGAAATTGATTGTTGTTCCTTAATAATGTCATGTTGACAGACCTCTGTGTCATCAAGCAGGGGTCGGCAGAAACTTTGATCAAAGAAATTGGAATAACAAGATCTCTGAAATCCAGATGTAGTTATTTGATTGGCTCAAGACCTCCGGCTATTTTTGTTTGGGCACGGTAGTTATATTACTTTTACGTATTGTGGCTGCAAGATGTGTTTTTTAATGGTGCCTGGATTCGGGGAATGATGAAACAAGAGCTTCAGGTCATAATTGTTAACATTCGCTTAAACAGAATTGTCTGTCACTCACAGTAAATGGGTTTGACATGTTTGCTCTTGCCTCCTCATCACCTGCGACAGATAGTAGTCAAGAGGTGACTTTGTAATTTTTTTGTTGTTGTTGTTTTATTACTTTATTTTTCCTTGATCACAGCAGGATTTTTCTTCCCACAGGCTGGTCTGCTGCCTAAGTGTAAGGTCAGCCTCCAAATATGACACAATGCCATGAGGGTTTCTTTTAATCCTGGGGACTATGTACAGTAATACAGTAGTAAATAAGAAAGCTGGAATTTGATTAATTTAAATTTAATTTTATACTCTAAATGTAAATGTATATGTACTGAGGGAGATTGATTTACTGGCTTATGTACAAAAGCTGATGGGAAATTTTCTTTTTAATATCCCTGATATGCACACAGCGGGCTCATTGCTTTTCTCTTGCATGCTGAAGGCTTGGTTTCCACCATAGATGTAATATTAGCTACCCTCCAGTCACCTACGCACAGCTGGAATGCACTCTTACCCACATTCTGTCTATGCCTTTTGATTATTACCCAGTCCCTCTACCTCTGTGCCAGCTTACCTCAGACCCTTACTGGAGGAAAAGGGGATGTTGCAGCACTTCAACCTGTCTCCAGTTCATACTGGAACTCTGGGGAACTAAAAAAAAACCAGCACTGTGCTTTACTTGTTACAACAATATCAAATTTAATTGTTTTCATGCATTGCATCAAAGCATACTATAAAATGCTACAATATGTACTATATGTTCTTTCATACCTACATTGGTTATTTATTCATTGTGCAGCCGCTGAGTCTCAAAATTGGGATACGTTTGGATACAGAAACAGAGCACAATAAGGTCTGGTGTTTTTAATCAATTATTTATCCAATATTTTAATGATCAGAGTGCCTTGGGTGATCAAAGGCTCGGTTCGAGCTCCACTGCCTTTGCTCACTAAGACATCCCTCTGTACTTTGATGTGGTTCACCAACAAATGCACTTATCTTAAGCATAACTCTCTCCCAGGCTTGCATGTGGGTGCTTTGAAAGTGCTAGTTTGAGAGGCGTGCATACAGAGAGAAGGTCACTGACCAATCCATACTGCAGAGGGGGAAAAAAAAGGAGAGAAAACTTGCGCATTTATGGTCTCGAGCAATCAGATGTACAACTACTATTTTGAATGTCATCTAAATATGAGACAACCATAGGTCACCTTCTCAGATCCCTCATGTACATTATCATATATTTAATTGGTTGGCAAGGTCTCTAACTTGAAGTATGTGTCACGAGATGTTGAATAAAACATTAGTTGGAGAAGAAACAACTGCCTGATGGCAGCCTCCAGTAAAATCCAGCTTTAAATGACCAGTCAGTTGATGCAAATGAGCAACTCCTCAAACAGACCCGACAAAATATGTCGGTGAGCTCAAATATGCAAAAATGAAAGAAAACAGACAGAAAAGAGAATAATCTACTTTTTAATTACAGTTATTTAAAAAATAAAATAAAGATAAAACATTTTGCAACCCTCTTCCTTATCATTTAATTTCTAGGGGTTAGCACTATAGCAGTTCGAACCACAATATGTGATAGGTGCAGCATGAATTACACTTGTCAGCTTATGACAAGGTTACAAGATCTATTTGGACATAACCTATATATGCCTTCATTATGCAGAATGGTCACGTATTAGATTGTGTCGATATGCAATTTTTGCATAGCCAACGTGTGCAGTACAGTACATGCTAAATTAAAATGATAATTGACAGTTTTAATTTTCAAATCTACCTCACTGTACCATATATCATTAAAGATTTTGAACCCCAGGAAAACCAGCTGGTCCCATTTGCTATCAGCTAATGGGGATCCTTTTAAATAAATAAATAATGTCCTAAATAATTTATCTGTCACCTATTTCTGACATTGAGCCTCCATTAATTTATGTTTTAGCAATTTAATGGCAGCATAACACACAATACTGACATATTATCTCACCTTTTACAGTTGTTATTGAAAACGAGTTAGCAATTGCCTATCTACAGAAAGAAACATTGTCATTGAGTCATGTTACTGTCCATGTTTACCCTAATGTCAGCGCAGTTTTGGTCTCCACCAGCTCCTGTGGGAAATAATTGGCTCTTTAGCTGATAAGTACTCCACTATGTCCACATTATCTGTCAATGGCGAGGTTGTGAGCGTGATCTGAGCTTTTTTTTTCAATGAAAAACTGCTCATCGCTGTATGTAGCAGGGTTAAAACAGTGAAATGAGCTCAAAAGATGCTTCATGAGGCGAACAGTGGTATCCAGTGGTAACTACTGGACAGCATGAGTAATCTCTTTCATATCACACATACACACACACATATAGTCATTTGATCTCATTGTTGATATACAAATATCAATTTGTATTCCTGCCAAAAAAGTTGTTGGTGAAATTATGTAATTCCATGTTTAATATGTTATAACATTTAGAAATGTCTTTTAATATCACACGTGTGACTGTTAGTGACAATGTTGATATTATCCTCAGAAAATGTCATCAACAACAACATTTCAGTTTGAGTTAGTGCATAATTCATGACATTGGCTGATTTAATGGTAACCTGCATAAGTTTCTTAAATATGTCACAATATCTCCAGACATACTTTACTTATTATAAATCCCACATGATATAAATGTTTTATTGTGGCAGGCAGTTATTTGTCATAAGTTTGGAGAGCTTACTATTTAATTCTGTTTTGTTTAGTTGTCCACCATGAAGCTCCATTTTGTTTTTGATGAATAGCTTTGGGTGTACTGCTCTATCGCTCAGTCAGAAGCAGCATCCCTTGGTGAACAATTATGGCGGGATAATCTGTTGACATGAACTTGTTTCCTGTTCATTGTTTTACCGTTCCACCCCAGCACTCCTCCCTGCTTCTCCCCTGTCTAAGTGCCTCCTCACTGCCAGATTTCTTCTATTTTCTTTGCAAATCAAGTCATGTACTCAGATTATTATACACAGTACAAAGAAAACAAAATTGGTGATTAAAAATTAAATACTCTTATCTCTCTGTGAGTTATCTCAGTCCCCAGAGAGAGGATGCTATTTTGCAGGCTTGCGGGTGTCTTTTGTTCCCAATTTAGAAGCTTGTCGCTGTTTATTGTTAATTTTTGATGCCTCATTTGATATTCTGTTCACTTTCCTCCCTGACATGCAGAGAAAACATCTTTATCAAAGTGTCAGTTGTATGGCTTGTGTTGTCAGAATGTCAGGTTTGCCCTATTCTTTACATTTCTGGAGAGAGGGTGTGTACTCTGCAGCCCGGGTTTGCTGGTGTGCCAACTGAGCACAGAAATGTGCTGTACAAACTCTGCGTCGGAAGAAGAAATCAATATGTATCCTAAATCTCAATTCCAGCTTAAAAAAAGACTTTAAACCCTCAAATCTATGCGGTTGTCAATTGTGAACTCCAACTGACTTTAAGAAGACTGGAAAGTTCCCAGTGCAGCTTCTTTTGCGTGCTCCAAATATCCATTTTCATGGTAAATCCTCTGTAGAGTTACAGTTAGACAATGATGTGAAATGACTGTTCTTCTGTCTTTGCAGGAGGCCTGTCAACTTGGCAAGATAACCTCTGTGAATGTAAGTCTTAGACACTCTGTTCTCTGCTTTGTCTTGCATGTGCATTTCCATCAGAGTCATTAGAACATGATGTTGTGGAGCCTTTAGGTCTGTTACTATGTTTTACATAATCTTGATGTTGGGCCAAAAACTTGTATGGCCAAAACCCTTCAGAGAATGAAAAAAAAGAAAA
>JBCAUF010000790.1:14651384-14661429 GCA_038406115.1 Haemulon aurolineatum | reverse complement strand
AGTTCTAAACTCTTTGATTTCTTTAGGTCCAAAATTTTCATAATGGCTCCCAGAGCGTGTTTCCAGTTGACTGATTTACAACTGCCCTTTTTCTTGTCTTTGCAAAGGCCACTTGACTTGATCTAGTGTGCCAAACACGTTGGGACCACTTGAATTTTTAATACTTCTCAGACCTCTGACTATACCCTGTATGTCTGGCAGCCAAAGCCAAACTTGTACTAAGATTGGACTGTCTAGACACAATCTTCCCATGAATAAAGGGATTTCATGATGAAGCACAAAGGAAAGAAAAAAAAAAAGTTGGATGGCCATGTTTGGGACTCTCCGACTAAGCGGGACAAACCTTGGTGCAAAACTGTAATGGTGCATTTTGTCATTCACACCAATACTTTAGCACATCATTATGTGACAGCAACCATGCCATAGTGTTCAGTAGAGTTAGATGCATTAATTATTCATATGAGTCCAATCTCAGTTTCACTTTGAGGGTTCTCATATGCAATTAGAAGTAATGAATGTGCTTCTTAATTACATTCATTTGTGCAAATTTCCATTCCCCATTGAATTTTTCTGTGGAAACATTGTGACACTGACCAATGGCATATCATTTGCAATGTGACTAAATCCATTCAGCATAGAACAATTAGCTGTAATTAGTGTTACAATGTCATCAGCGACCAGGGGGAAAGACTAAGCTGACATGCAAGGCAGACGAGAACCCTTGTTCAGAGAGTTAAAAGTCCGACATTGTTGCGAGATCAGGATAATTGGCTGACCACAGGTTAAAAAGATGATGAACTGCTGTAAGACTGTTAGTCGTGATTCTTCTATTTTTTTTTTTCAACTTTTATTCATGTAAAGTTGGCTGAGCAGGCATTCTCATTGATAGAAATCCCTACCTCCACGTTCACACACTTAGGGGCTGCCGGTGCAACCTTCTACTCCTGCCAGCCCATCTCATCATCTGCTGCTGACAAATGAGCAGCTTCACTAGAGTAATTAAGAACGAAGTGCCCTGCTTAAGGATACATCGCTCTGGGTTGTTGAAAGACGGGAGGACGCATTCCTCATTCATTTCACATCATGACCTTACATATTGTCATGTTATCAGAGATATTCCGGCTGCTGTGAGTATATTTAATTCATGCCGCACATAAAATGGTAATGCAGCGTATTCCTTTTCTTGCAGTTATCCCACAATCTACAAGATAACGTCTTCAAACTCCCTTTTTTTTCACATCATTTGCACCAGTTTGCTTCTCGCTATATATTCTCCCTCATATAAATAAATAAAAGCCTTTGTGCCTCCTGGCTCCCAGAACTTTTTACAGCTGCCCCAGTGGGCTTGCAACAGAGCTAAATGAAGCAACAGTGAGTATTAACCTACATAGATTGGACCTTTCCTTTTAAGATGATTTTAGGGGTTTTTTCTCCCCTTCTCGACTTTTTTTGACCGCCGGGGGTCTATAGCTGAGTCAGAAGGGGATTTAGATGGACTCATCTGTATCCTTCTTTACCGATTGGGATTTGGTGGAAGTGCTCAGTTCTCAGAGGTGAGGTGGAGGGGAACCCTTGTTTTATCTGGTTCAAATGCCACACCAGTTGTCTCGGAGAGTGAGGGAGAGACGAGCTATTGATCTGTGGGAGTCAACTCAGCTCGCAGAAATCTCTCTCCACCCGCCTTCAAACGACAAGTGTCATGTTAGAAACCTCCTTTTTCCAGAGTCTTAGGCCCCCCGTCTTTGTTGCCATGCCAAAGTCTTCTGTGAAGTTGAGACGGGAGCTTTCTGGTACAATCATCTAGATCTCAGCAGGACAAGCCCAGGAAAGATAATAAAAGATCTCAGGACAATCAGTGCATGGCATTTACTGTACAGGGTTCAGACCGCTGCGAGTGCCTCAATGTCATGACCAGAAGAAAATAACACATATAATGGAGGTTGAGCACATTATCACAGTGTTGAAAGGTGACTTACAAACTAAAGTCTACAGTACATTATGAGTGACATGCACTATTTTAGTGTTTATTTTTAAACTTTCCAGGCAGCAGAAGCTTGTATGCTATTTTGGTTTTGACAGAAATCTGCAAATTAACCTTCTTTAATTAACCTGTGTTTATTCAGTCATTTCATCGAACTATTTTGGGGAATTAAATTACTTTTTGAATGTGAGACATATTTGTTGTAATTAATGCCTCCTTTAATGCTTTCATGGCAACATTTGGTAATGCTCCCGTGTGCCCCGAGAGATGTGATTTGAATACTCAGAGAGTTCAGTTTGAATTTCAAGAGAAAAACAGGAAAGTTGGCTGCACACACCATGTTTGACTGTCCAAAAGTTGCTGCTTCAAATTCACTCAGCAACGCTGTGACTTGAGTGGGCTCTTCAAAGACATGTACAATTAAAATACTCATTCCGAAGTTGTTAACATGTTCAGTAAGTCTTGTGTCTGGTTTGGGAAGGGATCAATAGCTGCCAAGTTTGATCGTGTCTCTGGACAATGTATTCTGAACTCGGCAGGGATAGAGAGAGACTTCAAACAAGGATAGAGGCTCAAAGGCCCCAGCCAGCAATTCACTTTGTTCCATTTCACCGACTCTGTGATTCCTAAACTGGAATATGGCTCGGACTGCATATTAAACCTGTGAAATGCGTGGTTCGAGAGAGGTGAACTGTTTTGGTCCTTGATCCCAGCTAGCTGATATGATCTCAGTAACTTCAAACGCAAGTCATTAAAAACAACAACAACAACAACGCACCTGAAATAAAAAATGGGCAAGCTATTTGCCGGACGCTAATGGTATTTGGCATATGGTGAAAAAGGCTGCGTAGCAAATATATTTATCCTTGTTTCGTTTGAGCAAGTTGGACTCAAGTGACTTGTAAACACTACCAGACCGCTAACTTGGAGATCCTTACTCGAACTTTTAAACTCAGAAAAAAAATCCTCACCACAGATCTGGGCACCGCAAACCTCTAAACATTTCTCAAGAATCACGCTGTCCTTTCACTGTGATGAGCCGAGGTTATACCTGCCTGAAAGAGCAGAAACTTTCACTCCCTTTCACAAGCGAGAGGAAAACATGGGAAGCTATAAAATATAGATGTGCTTATGTTTTATTCAAGGCCATTTGTTACAGATAGCTTTTTTTTTTCTTTTTTTTTTTTTTTTTTTACAAAAAAATCCACTCCTTTTCATTTTCAGTTGGAGAGCTTGTCTTAGCATTAGCATTTTTCCCTGCAATTTAAATGCTCCCATCTGACCCACCCCATCTACACATGCACACATATACTGTATACACGATGTACAGCACGCAACGAATTGAAGCCCACAGTTTTGCATTGTGCACATGCCCCACCTCATTATCAGACATTAAATCTATATCTTTGGCCTGAGGATGGATTTTATTTTTGCTTTCAAACTGAGCAAAAAGGAACATCTGTTTATAAATGTGTGAATATAAAATCCCCTAATTTGAAATTTTATGTTTGTCTATAAATTATGAGGTGAGAGGTCAGCCTGCTTCCTATTTCAATAAAGCCATTATGCTCTGGCTCGGAGGTGTTATATTTCAATATAACCAATGGCATGGTTTATTGTTAACAACAGCATTAGTGAGGCTGAGACGGGGTTAGAGGAAGTGCATCCTCGCTCTCTCTCTCCTCTCACTCCTCTCTCTCCCCTCATCCCTTCTTCCCCCCTTTTAAGATATAGCGTCAGAGACAGATTAAAATGCATGGTCTCATCCCTTTCTCATTTTTCACATGCAGTCGGTCTCAAGGATAAGGATGGCCTCTGCTCAGAAGGACTTATTGACCAAAATAACTGTGCATCAATATGTCTCCTGAAGGCTGAGCAGACCACAGCATCGCAGGGTTGTATTTTCACCAACTCTCTCTCAGCCTTTAATGTTATTGACCTGGCCTGTCCTGATATGCTGCAGAACAGCACGGCAGGATGGAAACATACAGCAACGCCAGAAGCTCATTGTCCTAAAGGAGCACGCTTATTGATGAATCAGAGCAAAAATGAATGTTACAAGTGTGCTGACGGATGAGAAAGAGGAACAAAAACAGAAGGAAATTTGCAATTTGAGAACGTGCTGTGACCAATGTAAAATTATATCGCTGCTTTTCTCTGGATTTTTTTTTTTCCAGCAAGAAATCACCATGAGATAAACTGCAGTTTTGATGAGATTCAATTTACAGTGATAGCTGCAGTATTGCTGCAATGACATCAATGATATGATGACAGACGGCTACAACTATGATGCCATCTGTCTATATTTCACGTATTAGCATATTCCAACTAAAATGTGTCATTCACGAGAAATGCAATATTTTCCTGTGAAATCGTTAATTTCACAAGCACGGGCATAAAATCGCAATAAATCTCATGCATAATAGTTCCGACACCCTACCCCCCACACACACACACATGCACACACAAATACACACACGCTCTTGAATTCTGATGAAGTTACCGGCAGTTAATTCAATTGGTTGGAATATAATAAAGCATGCAGGTTACAGTATGTTTTTAATCTGCATCCCGAGTTACCGCTGTGATTTAATCCAGGTGTTGCATGCGCACGCATGAACAGGATTACTCCCCACTGTACTGTATAGGACCCTATCCCCACCCGATCAATGTATGCACTGACTGGTTGATAAATTGGTATTCACGGACAAATGGATCACTTCTGAAGCCACTCACAGGCTGGTAACTCTGACAAATGGAGTGAGAGTGTGGCAAGGGAAAGGAGAAGGAGTTGTGCTGAATGAGTGCAGAGAGAAAGAGAAGGGGAAGAGGTTGGGGTTTTCAGGTGGGACATGCTGAGGGAGTAGATTTTCAGGTAGGGCCTGCAGGACATGTTTGGCCTAACAGAAAATGACAGCGGGGTTTTACGGGGCTTGACACTGAACACTTAAACCCAGTTGTTGTGAACCCTCCTCAGCAAGCAAGCCGGGGCATTCATCACATTCGCCCCGGTCAAGTTCGCGACGCTCTCCTGCCCGGGCTCTTTGTGCGGCATCTGTGGGGACCTCAAGGCGTTGCAGCACTTGTGAGGTCAGTCAGCTGTCTGCCATTCCATGCAGAAGCAGACGTGGTGCTCGAGCCTCGCCAGGAGCCCGGCAGACAGACTGTGTCCCTTTGTCCCCATTTCCCCAGACACCTGCGTGATTGCATTGATTTGTCCTGATTCCATTCAGCCGGGGGTCCCGCTGGATTTCAAGTGTCAAACATCTGTCATACAGTGGCTCCCTCATGGCGACTAATTCAGCACACGCATGGGAGCTATATCTTCACAGGACTAATTGCGAATACGTATGTATGTATGCTGAGATCTGGTAAAGACATGCATTTCCCTCGTTCTTAAGAGAATCCTAAGAATCCTTAGAAACCTAAGAATATCTACTCTAACTCTCTTCAAAGTCTCTAAAATATATTTGCAACAGTAGTGACTGATGTCTTCACAGACATAAATCTGGATTCTTTGGATTTATCCCTTGGTGCTCATTTTTTAGACGGAATGGCAAGAGAGTGAACGAGAGGCAGAGTTAGACAGAGCGAGTTCACAGCGTTAGCAGAAAATAGACTGGAACGTCTCCCGAAGCCAGTTACAGGCAGCAGCGGCAGCAAAGTCTTTGTTATGATAAAATCAGGGACCTCTACGAGCATGCCCTTGATTCTGCAGTTGGCTTAACTCGGCAGGTCACCAAGGGGAGGCAGATGTTGTCTCGAGGCATGTCCCACTGCCTCGGCGAGGGCTCCGGCTGGTGTCGCTGAGCTCGCAGGTGCAGAGGGGATGGTGGACGGGGGGATTGGAGGCGCGCTAAGCCGTCGCTCGGTCGCCACAGGCCAGCACTGGGAATGTTGGAATGAGCAGATATGCTCATTTTGATCCACTGAGGTATAATAATTGATGATCAGCCCTGCTGTCGCATCTGGGAGTCACTGGTCCGTGCCATAATACACCCTTAATGCAACACATGGTGGTGTGGACAGAGGTGCCACAGGGTCTCATGCTGGCTTCTATTTCATGTGGTATAAAGGATGATTGAGGGAATACAGGTCGGTATAACACGCCATAGAAAACCTTCTCTCGCACCTTAACTTCTTACATACATGATGGGTGTACGGCTGAAATCATCCCTGAAAGAACTGAATAAATTTGATAAATAAAAGCTTTCTTTCAGTTTTTTGTTCTTTTGTTCCCTTGAAGCTTTGTTAAAGCTCGTATTGTTATAATGCTGTTCTAAACACACAATTGAGAGGGAAGCACCAACAATAAATGCTCACGATAAAGGAAAATAGAGATGAAGAGTAAAAGGAAGATGAAAGCCACTAAAAACACTGTAAAATGTCAATTTGGGGCCATTTTGTTCTGAATGTAAAACAGCATACCCAGCATAGTATGAAACATATCTTACAGACCACACATGTACATTTTGTGTTATATAAAAAGAAACACTAAGTGATTCCTAATTGTTCATTTTAATGAATCTGCAGAGAATAAAGTAGAAATGGTAGCAAGAACTGCTCCTGAAGTCCAACTTCATCATACTTGAAGCTCAAAATCTGACCTACTTTTCCTCCCTCTTCTGTATATCTGCTCTTGCTCTATGAAAAAAAAAAAAAATATATATATATATATATATATGTGTGTATATATTTATAAATCCTATTAGGTGTATGGTTACTTGATTAATCACCATTATTTTCACAGTTGCACAGTGCATGCGGAAGCTTCACACGCCAGACACACAAAGAAAACACGCGTACACAAGCGCATGCATCCAGTACACCTTGATCTGCATCTAGCAGAACAAACCTCCCACGTTGTTGTACAACTACAGTTAAGATCAGAATTCCCGAGCACAAAACACTACCATTGACAACCTCGGGGTCTTTGAAAGCCTCCACTCGCTGATCCCTCTCCAGCGTGGCTCTCCTGCTGCAAGAGATCAAACGTGAGCACAGCAGGCCAACACGAGAACATTCCAGAATTCAGCTCGCATGGCGCCGCTGCCTCTTTTCAAAATTAACGCAAAGCACCAAAAAAAGTTGGGGGGGTAGCGTTTAAGAATAAATTCCAAAGCGATCAATACACTGCCATTATCCTGGCCACACTGAACAACATTTAAACCACTGAGTTGGCTTTGTCTGTTCAAAAAATAAAGGAGCTCTGTTCCATGTTCGCTGTCATTGTTGGTCGTCAGTGATCCGATCAAATTTTAATACACTATTCAGCCTCATTGATTTCAGTTTACCACAGATTGTGTTGAATGAAATATTGTTCTTTTTTCTCTCCATCAGTGGCAATTACCCGACAATGAGAGCTCGATATCGCAGTATATTAGAAGGCATGGTGTTTGTGAAACACTCGGTTTGGGATACTTGTCAGCAGCTGCCTGGATTTAGATGTAACGCTCATACATGCATGCATAATCGCATGTGCGGCAGACACATGCCTGCGTGCTCTCAAGCAGGCGCTCATTTGCTTTAATAGACTTGTACACCCACACGCGACCGCTCCTGCCGCAGACGACTCCAGACAGAGAAGACGCATCACAAGCAGTGAATGGGTTCCTTTCTCTCGCGTTATATTGTTTCAGTGAATGCTCCGAGCAGCAGACTTACTTTTTGTGTGCTCCATGCCTCATGACAAGAGAAACTGTACATCGGTTGCAAACAGTCTCTCGATGCTGCAGTTTTTCCGGACTGTCTTCAGGGTTGAATAACATGTTTTGCCTTCAAGGTCGAGAAGACAAATAACTTCTAGCCTCTGGTAATTCGAAAGATTTGTGCTGCCATGAAATACTTTGAAAATATAGCGTGGATCTGTAATTTAAAAGTTCCAATCTTGCGGATGTTACGTTTTGTTCCTCTTTCATCATGTTCAGCTGGGCATAACAATTATCATTGTTGTGTTGCAAATGATTAATATAAATTTTTCCAAAGTGAAAAATGTGCGTAGTTTCACAGAACCCCGGCAAAAATCCATCTGTCTTACCTTTGGAGCATCTGCCATCGCTTACAGGGCCGTCCACCTCACGAGTCACAGGGACTTAGGGACATCTGTCCCAACAGATAGAAAATCAGGATAGGGCCATCCATTCTGTTAACGCTCCACTGAACTCTGCGTTATGTTCACCATAATTTGCTTTTGGTTGCTGCAGCATCCCGGAATATTGCTTTGCAGCAGCTCAGACAAAGTCGGCTGGTTGTAATGTGTCCCTTTTCGGCCATTCTGCAAGCAGATAATTTGATAAACCCCCAGACGTAATGGCTATGCTGCATCCTGATAAATGTGGGTAATATGACAGGGGACAGAGGATTTCCCTAACAATTTCTGAAGAGAAGTTTGGCTATTAGGATGATTTGATATTTTCCGTGGAGAGTACATTTGATCTGAAGGGAATGTATTTTGTTGGCGTTCAGTGTAACACTGTATGACTTTCTTTTTCTTTTTTTTTTGTTTTTTGTTACGGGAATTGATGCATATGCATTGTCTGTTTTCTTTCTAAGCTTGTTTGTGAATGTCGATGTTGCATTTGGATTTGCTCAGGCAATATTTCCTTTCAAATAGTTTTTGCAGTTTCAGACAAAACACCCATACTCCAGGGGGAAAAACAATGTGGCGTTACAAATACAAAGTGTTACACTATTTCCTGTCCTCTGTTACAGTATAGCACCATTTGCTCTCTCACTTCTCCCAAGTGAGCACACTCTCCGCTGCACACATATTATTCATAATACCCTCTTATATATTCTTGAAAACACAAATCAGAATAAAGTTAGTGAAACTGACCATGCAGTGACCCAAAAGCTCACTCAGCCATTCCTCCTCCTTCTCTCGTCGTGCTTTCTCTCAATCTTCTGAGGGTAAACGCGTCAGCTATTCCTCATATGGTAAAATATGCAATCTGTGCCTGCCAGTCTATGAGCGAGTTTTGGGTTAATCCTCATGAATACGTGACTTTGTCTGCATGAATAAATAAAAACCTGCTCACTGGGTAATTGAGGTGCCGTGCCACTAACAAACGAGGACACAATTTGTAAATGGGATTTTTTTTTCTCCCCCTGATCTAGACCCACGGTGTTTTATATCACATTAAAGCGCTTACCAAAATCATATTAACACACTGCTGTAGTAGATATGACATTGAAATGTTGGATTCTCCCTGGAGGACTCTCAAAAAAGTTCTATTATGTATGTTATTTTATCATTTGCTTCAATTTTGTAGAAGTTCAAGTGTAAAAATGCCACAGAGTGTTGATGGCTAAATTCTGTGCCTGGTGGTAATACTGAATAAGCAATGATTTGAAATGATTTAAGTATATGAAAGGTTGAAAATCTATCAAGTGTCCTACATACACAATTTCTTTCAAATATTGAATGTATAATATTTATGCATTAATATACTGAACAGAATTATATAATGGGCTACGTTGCAATGGTGATGTTCTTTATAAAAACAGAGAATTCACTAAGTTCAATTGAGATGGCGAAGGAGAGAGCGAGAGAGTCGCAGCAGACAGAGTCAGAGTCGAGGTCACCCGTGATTCCATCACGCCTGGTTGCTCTTCAGAAAGTGTTCCATTTTGTATTTAAAGTGGTCCCAATTATGGTCAATTTTGTGTTGTGTGCATAAGGGATTCCATATGTTGATCCCCCTTTTTTTAAAAAAAAGGCTGTCTAAAGGAGGTTTTGTGACAGAGCACTTTGCAATTTCCCACAGCATCGCCTCTGGTAATTGAGCCAATACCCCCAAAAAGGTTTCAGCATGTCACCAAGAACCTCAGCAGCCAGGTTATGTAAACATTTATAGACGAGTGTAGTGCTGGCAAATTTAAAGCAATTATCCGACCTACAGTAGTTTGGAAAATGAGAAAACATCAGGATATACATGCAGCATCAGGCAGTTTATAACTCATTTAAATGTGTGATCATTTAGCTTTTGTCTTATTCACAATTAAATTTATAATTCAACGTTTGACAAACGCTTGTGAGTCCGAAATCTGTATTTATTTTACTAT
>JBCAUF010000790.1:14621972-14651284 GCA_038406115.1 Haemulon aurolineatum | reverse complement strand
GTCTTATTCACAATTAAATTTATAATTCAACGTTTGACAAACGCTTGTGAGTCCGAAATCTGTATTTATTTTACTATATATTTTTCTACAAGATGAGCTAACAGACAAATGAATTTCCCCGTAGGGATGAATAAAGTAATTCATACTTGTATTCATATTATCATTATTACTAGTAGTGTATTCGTCAGGCACAAAGGCAAAACAAACAAAACAAACGAAACAAAAAAAACGTGTTGCATGTAGGATTTCTAGCCAATGCTACAGTAATTGCCACTCCATGCCCTTTCTCTACTTAAAAAGGTGATAATGTGTCATTAACAAGAAAACATTAGACAGGTTGACACATAATGAACAGTGGTATTCTCATCATCATCAATCATATGCAATTACAATATTTATACCACATTACAATAATTTTACATAAGTTGTGTATGTGTGCATAACCTGACACACATATATGAGCCTCATCTGCATACATCTGAAGGCCTGATGAGACTCAGACATGTTTTGTTTTGTTTTTTAAATTTATTTATTTTTAACTTCTGCTTGGACAAAATACTTGGGAAGGTTTGTTTGACAGTATAGGGAACAATACAATAGGATGACTTTGTTATTGTGACAGCAGAATGTTGGTATGAACTGCATGACTGAGAAGCCCAACAGAAATTTAATTTTCCGGGTATGGGGATGAAAATAGCATAGATCATATAACCATGTCAAATGCTCTGATCAGGTTAAAGCATTGGTAGCATCCTTGTCTTTTTCCACCTACTTCATCCAGGGACTTCCCAAAGACATTGAAAAATGTAATTAGATGAGTGTGACCTACTGGATATTACCATGTTAGTCAGAAAAATTAGTGTCCAAGGTTTTACAGTAGGCCTTGTTTTACATTTTGTGTAATTTTTAAATTTTCTGCTTTTTATTTTCCTGAATTGGCTGTATTTATATTTGATTGTTTAAAATGATGATAATAATAGAAATAATTGCAAATTCATCATGTTTTAACCAATTAAGAAGGGCCAAGGCTTTCTACGAAATGGTCTTCTCTCACAAATCAGAACAATGCCACATCAGCATGTGAAACTGACAGTAAATGGAGGTCAGGCTAAAGATTTAAAATTATATTGCTTTTTGTGTGTGTTTCTTTGCACCCATTATTTTAATATCCCTGGTAATTACTGCGAAGGCCAGTTTGCATTTGCTCAGGGACTGGCAGAACAATTAGCTCCTTTAACACCAGTGATGTGATGTATTATTCCCTCTATCTTTGGAGACAAGTGTTATAATGGTCAACAATTTGGGTAGCGTTTACTGTAACAGCAAAAATACACAACTATTATGATACTTATCTTGCAAGATCTGATGACGAAGAATGCCTTGGGAATGATATAATCAAACTCAGATAGGGCACCTCCAGCTTTTAGCCCATCATTTACCACCACAGCACACTTTTCTGGTGTTCGATATCCCACCAAAGCAAGCCTCGAGAAGTGCATTGATTTCAGTGGGGTCCTCTTCGCCAGTCCTGCCCCTCACGCCTTGCGCTTGACCCACTTATTTTCTCATCTTTCCCTGTTTTCTCATGAGAGTTATGCTTGCACGCTGCTTTTCCCATTACAGTGTGAGTGGACGCAGGCCAAGTATGATTGCATTGCATAGTCTGTCTCTCTCTCTCTCACTCATTGTCTCTCTGTCCATGACTCACACAAACACAACCGCACGCACACACACACCCACACGCTGATTCTGTCTACCTGAATGAGTTAGGTGATACCAGCTCAGTTAGCCAACAAATAAATCACCGGACAAATTGACATATATGCCACAAGAGAGACCGTCTTTAAAAGAGTCGTTGAACACTGCAAGTGCTATAAGAATTTCAGCCATGATGGATATTGACAAAGCAGAGGGTTTAAACCAGGGGCTGACCATGTGGAGCTGGACGACGCCTCGACCGTACAGTACTTACTGTTTTCTGTCCAGACCTATGGAGTGTAATTTAAATCAAATCAAATATATTGCAATTTTAATGCATTCATGCAAGTTTTAGAATCTACATAACAAGCCTTCAGGCAGCGGAGAAGCTTGTATACTCGAAGTCTGAACTCTGAGGGTCAATCTGCCTTCGCCCTGTCAGAGAAAAGCACGCTGGGTAAACAAGGCCACCTGATGGGTAGGGATGTTATACTGTAACATCTATTCCTACCCGATTGAAGCTCTACATAATTTATCATTAGGAGATGCTGTTACTGAAAACGAAAAACAAATGCATAATATAAACAGTGGAGTGCTGGATAGCGGCAGAAGAGACGGCCTTTAGCTGCAGTTGTATACGAAAGCAGAGGACAGCTAACTTTGCCGATGTACTTTAATCACTCTTACTTAAAACAGCTAGGAGGAAGGTTAACTTCTGAATTAAGCTTATGAAATGAGGGAAGAGCTGCATGCTTTTTTAAACACAAAAATACCCCAAAAAGTAAAGCAGCCGTCTGCAATGCTTTCAGACCCGGTATGAAGCATTTGCTACATGTAATGAAGCGAAGTCCCACGGATTGCCCGAGGCAGCCACACGTATATAGCTTGAAGCCTGGCAGAGCACTCCTCTATGCGGCACTGTTTTGGGATTTGGTTTGCCAGCGTGAGAAACCTGAGATCTGTATTTTTCACCTTGTCTGGGGTACACCGAGGACCAGAGCAACTTTTAGGCATTTTGCTGATCTTGTAATTCATATTAAAAAAGGAAAAAAAGAAAAAAATCCTCACTGAAATAAGTTTTTCCTGGTGAGCTAGGACTAATGTTCCCAAAATCAGGGGTAAGCTATTGTCACTGCCAATTACATCAAATTCAAAATAGGAAAAATGATATAAATGGTAATCACTGATAATGCTCCTTATATTGTATGAAAATCTGTCAGAGACAAATCATTCATTATCAGTTTGACAGGCTCATTTTGATACTGCAGCCAGAGAGGATGAGGAATGCAGACAGCACAGTTCAAGGCTGGAGTTTAGGTTTCTTTAGAAGGCTGCATAATATCTCTTAATAGGGTTGAAAGCGGGCTTGAGGCAGGTCTGTGGAGATTCTCCTTCACTCTCCCAGATTATCATTTTTAAGCAGCTTCCTTGGGAGCTTCCAGAATGAGCACTATCAAAGCCAGGCTTGGAAAAAAAGAAAGAAAGAGAGATTGCCAATTCAATTGTTTCACCAATTTACTTCCTTTCATACAATTTTACAAAAATGGCTGCTCACCCTTGTTCAAGCAAGTCCTGTCCTGTGTTTGTCCCAAAAGCAATAGTGCCTGCAGTAGAGCTTCACTGTGTTGTGCCAACTAATACTTTGCTGTAGCTTTGACATCTTCTGTTTTTCCCATCTGACGCGTTCAGCCTTGGCACGTTGTTGTCACATCTTTGTGTTTCACAAGGACCGAGCGAGAGCTGTCATCAGAATAATGCAGAGCGAATCCTTTGCTCTTGATTTTGTTTTTATTAATGATGAGGGAATTGCGTGGCAATATCACACCCAGTGGTTTTTCCTGTTTTCTTAAAGAATTCATATACGCTTCAGTTTTTAAAAAAAAGGGGGACTCAGAACTGAAATCATGAGGGTACAGGAAAGACTGTCTTTTTCTTAAAAAAAGTGTCAGTGATCTCTCCATGGACTTCATAGCAAATATCAGAGAGGCATCCCTCTTTATTGTTTTATGCAGTTGTCATCCATTGTGCAAAACACATGCTGCATGGCAAATCCTTGAGAGTTGCAATTTTATTTGAAATTGCAATTCAGTATTACTATTGATCCTAGGTGGAAGCTGAACTACAAAGGATCCTTTATGTGGAGTGGTTGAATTTTCAAGGCACTGTGTCCAGGTCACACGTGTGAGACAAAGCCAAGCCGGAGTAAGTCGGGGGAAAAAAAAAAAATCTGAACTTCCCCAGGTGCCACTCTCTGATTTCCCTCTCACAGCAATAGCATTTGCATTTTTCAGCAGAGGCAGGATTTGAGCAAAGAGTGTGATTGCTCTCTTTGCTAGTTAAATGTTTAAAGAAGACATGCAATTTGAATTGCTGCAGAGCTCATCAATATGAAATTGGACTAGTGGAGGGAAACAAAATGTGAGGAGGCAGCCTTGCACTCGGCATGCCCAAATCCAACGCTTCATTTTCCACCGCAGCAACACAGGGGCAGACTTTCAGAGAGAGAGAAAAAAGAAATCCTTAGGCTACTCCACCTTTTGAGAGTTTTCCTTGTCATCAACAGCATAAATACTTTCAATAACATATCAGAATATCTGCAGGGTAAATCTGGATTTAAAACAGAATGGCTTTTAGGAGACAGAACGAGTGATTAATATTTTATACGTTTTTCAAACCATATGCCAAGCTTAGTTATCGATTGACCTAAACCAATGAATAAAAGTGTTTTGAATGTCTATTGATAATGAATTCACTCAGTCTGTGTCAGTCATATTTCCCCATGTACAGTCAGGAGATAATGTTGTTTAATGGCAGGAATAAACAGGTCTGCAAACTAGCGTAACACATTCTATATCCATCTGGGGGGAAACTTCATTGGGCCTCTGAGCTTGTTATCTGTCACTCAAAAAATGATCCAATAGCATTCATAATGTCGCTAAAGCCCACCCGTTGTTTTCTGCCCCCAAATCCTGCTGTGCTTGAAGATGTGTTGGCAGCAGCAAATTATTAAATTGTATTTTTCACTCTCAAGGGTTGTCAGCAGCCTTGCAACAAATAGAATTTCCCAATATAATTATGATTACCAGAGAGGAGGTGAAAAGGAAGAGCTGATAGGAGGTAAATAGTTGTCTGCTCCCAGCAAACAAGGGGGTTGAGCCTTTTTGACAAGTACCACCTCCACGCCAGGCCCAGATCTGACTGATAATCAAGCTCTGTCCTAACACAAACGTTGCCCAACGGAAAGAAATCATTCGTATGGAGAGACAGTCAGAGTTCAATAGACTTTCTGTCATCGACTCCTTCAGCTGATAAAACACACAAGGCAGCAGGGCGAACGGGAGCCATTTGCCGAGTTGACAGATTCCATCATGGATGACTTTAGCATACCTGAGTGCTGCTCTTTCCCTGCCTTGTGCGCGCCCTCTGCGAGCGAAAAGGGTGATGAATCAGGCTTTATGGGCCTTCAGAATGCCGGAGAGGTCAATCTGCGCGAATGGCTGTTAAAATCTGACATAACTTGACCAGGCCCTTTTAACAAGCTCGAAGCCATTCTACACCCACAGTCCAGGCTCAACATTTGTATCGTTCTGTAATGTACTTTGCCCTGATAAGCTGCTCACTGACTTCCCGAATAACAAACTTGGCCGATACTCTAAGTTTTAGTGTGAAACAAATATTTCTCCGTGCAATTGAGTTCATGATCTGGCTCGGCTTGCCCCCCGACTTCTCACTGCTGCTTGCAGAACAACAGCCTCTGATCTCAGGCTCAATTGCGGTGGGTTTTCCTAAGACCACTGTTTAGTACACTGGCTGGTAGCCATTGTGCTGTCCATGCCCCGAATTTTTCCTTCTAATAAACCATGGCTCAAAAAAGAATAAAGAAATAAATAAAAAGAGAGAGTAAAAGTATAATCAAATTAGACAACAGAGCTTTCCTGATTTCTAGCACAGTGGCAGCAACAGGAGGAGAAAATGATGTGATATCACATTGTTTCATTAGTATCAGAGGCTGATGTGTTAATCTCTTTGAAGTTGTTTCCCTTTCATTATTAAAGCCCCTAAAGCACTGCAGGCAAGCAAATTTTATACACGCACAAATCACAAAGTTAGGAAAATTAAAAAATCTGAAAAATGGGACCTTAATAAAAAGGAATTAATCTGGCCACCACAATTGAGCAATAATAATATGCATGTAAGTTCGTAAAATAACACGAATGAAAAATAGACTGCTGTTAGTCATGTTCCCAGCAAAAATGGTAAATGTTTGTTGATATTCTAGTCCAGCGTTCCTCAGGATTAATTAAGGTAGCTAATTAACTTCTGTTTTCATAGACAAACACAAAACATCCCCATGTACAGTAAAAAAAATAATAAATAACACAGGAGTATGGAACATCCTTTTTTTCTCCACAAAAAAAAATAAATAAATCTACAGTTTTATAATGTGAATGAGGCTAACCCTGACTCTCAAATTCATACAATAACATGTTTTGCCTCAGACTTCTGTTTGTCCATTTAAGTGCCTCATTTTGACGCTGCACCCTGTAACCTTATTTCTGTCCCCTTTCTCCTCTTTGTTTGCTTTTACGGTGACCTGCTTTGCTACAGCACCACAGTGACAAGTTCCTGTAACTCTAAAAGCCCCTTAATTTTTATTTTCTATGTGTCCATCATGTTGCCTTGACAACAGACTTGGCTAATCCATGGTGCAAGGAGCACAACTGCTGGGCCACAGAAAGGGGCACGCTGATGCACAAAAATGGTAATATCACCTGGACTTGAGTGTCTGATGTCTCTTCACTCTGATCTTCCCTCTGAATATTTTGTTGATGTTGTGAAGTCGCATTTTCACACTGCCTCGCCACGTGCTCGTGTGTGGTTTGTGTGTGGATTGTGCGCGTGTGTGTGTGTGCATTTTGCCAGTGGACTGGCAATCATAGGGAATAACACAGCTCCATGATTGCACACTGCCCTTGAAAAAAAAAAAAATCTATTCCCAGTTGAACTCAAAACAGCCCGAAGCCTTTCTCACCAACTCAATATTTTTGCTGTATACATTCTGCTATAGGTGGGCAAGAAACCAGTATTTGTAGTACCAAATTACACTAGGACACCTAATATACTCAATTCACCCACACACAGAATAAATCATTATAATGCATTTAGGTGATTTTCTTTTTCTACTAAGTAATTATGAGAGTACAGTAGCCAATATGTGTGTGTGTGTGTGTGTGTGTGTGCATGTGTGTGTGTACTTGTAGATATATAGATAGGTATATATATATCAGGTCAAAACATATTATATCATATCTATAGAATGAAATCTTTGTATTCTGAACAAACAGTTTAGTGCATTCGAGGCTAAGTGCTATTTTCATCCACATGTCAGCTGGTTTGGTCGTTTTTTTTTCTGGAAGCATTTTAGATCTGACGTGCTTTTTCTTCTTGTTAAATGTCACTGACAGGTTTTGACATGAAAACTTAAGTTAGCAGTATCCAACCTGTCATACTGTATTTGTAAACAGCTTACGTTTCCTTCTCCAAGCTTAGGGGAGAGGAGGTGAAGCCTGACAGCAGACAAGGGTTTTTAACAAACATCCCCACATGCATACATAATGCCCCGTTTCAAAAAACAGAAAGTTTGCCGCTCCATTTAATGCGTAGTATTTCTCTGAGCGCCCAAAGGATACCTTCTGTCCACAGCTTCTATGGGCTGCATGCACTATACTTAGCAACCCCAAGTCTTACTGTATGGCAACACAGTCTAGTGCTCCTCCTATCTATGCATCAAGGGAATGAGTGATTTAGTGTAATGAGATTATGCCTCCTGAGGAATCCATGTGCCCATGCCGAGTCAAAGTTTCTTGGAATAATCTATCTCATGATGAATTGCCCGGAGTTTTTGCAGGCTGAACTTTGGTTCGCTGGACAAACTTTGCACATCACGCATTGGCTACATCAGCTGCTACATGCTGTGCCCGTGTTGCGTGGATATTGATTGATGTAGCTAAGCAGCGCGATTGCTGTCCTACACAGCGGCAGACAGGGCCGATAGGAATCCCGTGGATTTCTACGGCTCAAGCAGCTTTAACTCATCAGCAGAATAGGAATCTCTCGGGTCCTCGGGGAGTTGGACCAGGGATACATCAAGGGCAGGTGTGAGGAGACAGGTGACCCGTGACCCTTTGCCTCCCACCACCTGACCTTGGAACGAGATTTCTGTCTCCGAGCTCAGGCTTAAATCTTCCTCACTAGATCAATTTGATGATGTATAGAGGGTTAGGCAGGAAGCTTGGGATAGAAGCTCAATATCTAAGTATAAAGAGACGCATGGGACACCATGTATCTGTTAAGTCACCTCTCTGTTTTCTACACATTTTAGATCCGCTTAACTCAGCAAAAAGAAAAGTGGCATGGCATCGCACTGGGAAATGCCCCAACTTTGCGGTACATATACAGTAATCGAGATCAGTACACCCTCATATATTATTTGCTTAATGAGCCGTATTCAGAATCGGCAGCTTGAATCAGCTGCTTAAATTCAAAGATGTGAGTGGAGTTGTGCTACAAGGGTGCTCATTGCTTAACTTAAAAATCTGGGCAGGAGATTCAGAATTATTTAAATTCTGTGCGCCCGGTCCATAGCGCTGAGATTGCAGAAAGATACTGGGAGAGTTCCAGTAATGCTTTTTCTTTTTTTTTTCTCCTTTTTTTTATGTGGTCATTTAGTCCACCAGCTGAATAAACAACTATAATATGCACATATTCCCAAAGTGTTTTTAAATGTGTTTTTGTGCTCCCAGCCAGTTCATTTTGAAAATCTTTTGGGGTAATAATTATCATCACTAAATTGACTGCACTATAAATCTTGACACCGTTGTTGTTTTTTCCTTTTTACAAGGAAACATAATGCACTGTGCAAGATCCAGCATTTACCAGGCAGATCAGATTATTATATTGTTTGTTGACTCCTCTGCCCACCCCCCAAATGTGTCCACATAAACGCACACAAAGAGAAGAAATTTGGTCACATCGACTTGGCAACTGGATGCGACT
Source organism: Haemulon aurolineatum (assembly GCA_038406115.1). NCBI lineage: Eukaryota > Metazoa > Chordata > Actinopteri > Lutjaniformes > Haemulidae > Haemulon > Haemulon aurolineatum. The sequence continues at coordinate 14,642,530 of JBCAUF010000790.1, read as the reverse complement.
CAGGATTAAGGACGGCTCGCTTGTCAAAACGCAGTCTCTGAACACAGTGATGATCCGTGAGCAACAACGCGTCCCGTCGAGGCCTGAAAATTCTTTTCCCATTGCGGGCGTGTGTGTGACCACAGAGACCGGAGCAGAGCATGAATGACTGGACACTTTATGAATGAGCCGAGGATGAGTGAGCAAGTTTATGTGAACTTTGCTTCTTTTCTGTGTGCATTTTCCATTATCCTGTTGGTTACTTCAAATTACTGTTGCTTCCAACTTGCAGGTAAAAGGTCCTTTTTTAAAGGTCCTGGCAGGAGTTACAGTAATATCATACAGCTCTTGAATGCAGTATAAAGTAACTCTGAAATCAACACATTTGTTGATCAGTGCCAAAATTCACAAACGTCTTTGAGATCTGAACTCTGGATGTTTCATCACTAAGCTTTTTATGTTTTAAATGCACATAAAAGCACAAATAGAAAGATATGAAATGTTGTCGTAAAACTTAAATAGGCAATCTTCAACATGTCCCTCTCACCACTAACAATGTGCAATTTTGATGGCTACACATGCAGCAAATTATATGTCAGCTCTTTGGTTCTTTTAATGCTTATAAAATATTCTATTTTTGCATAATATGTACATGGGCACTAGTGACTGGATGTCACGCGTGGATAAAACATCAACCAGGTGGTGGTTTGAAATTTCTCACCTTTGGAAGGAGCGAAAGTAAGCAGATGGCAGGCCTTTAGGGTCCATAGCACATTGTCGACAACGAATTACAGTCCAGAGGGGAATGGGATGGCTGATAACCTCCATCCCATGGTTCCATCTGCTGAATCCTAAGCAAGGACAGTGCATGCAGACATGCAAACCCAGACACTGACATCTTGTAAGCCTGATGTAGAATTATACAAAAGGTGAATGGGGAAGAATTGGTAATTGTTTTAAGGACGTGTCACGCAGCTTTCCTGGAAAATATTAGTTCTGGTAGTTCAGTGCATCATAATGTAGCAAAATAACACTTAGAATAGGCCAGAAATGGGCAATCATCCTTTTATTGCATATTTATTATGACAAGTTGTTAATTGTTAAGCCCTAAATTAAATATAAATATGTATATATATATATATTTACGTTCTGAATAGTCATAGTTTTTCTAATTCACAATAACGGAAAATCTCATAATAAGAGTGATTATGCAACAAACTAAATTAGATGGGCATTCAAAAGGATTCAACCTGGCATTTGTCCCTTCAGCACAAAGTAATCTCCTGACTGTTTGTTTTCAGGACACCTATTCAAAGCCCCTCTCTCTATGGCTCTTTGGGGTGATCCAAAAAGAAAAGCCTCAGAAATAGCGAGCAACGCCAGTTGATAGAAAGCACACGCCAGGCCTGTCTTTTTGTCCTGTTGAAACAAAGTGGCTCGTCATGTTCTGTACATTCACCAGGTTTCAAAATAGGCTTTCATTACAATGGGACTAAATCTAAATCCTATTGTGGCAGAACAAGGCAGTGTTCTCAGAATCAAATAGAAAAGGAATAATGTTGTGTCTAATTGCAGTTCCTTCACTATATTCTCCAACTGGGTTTAATCTAGCTCCATTCATGTCCATGCTAATCACAACATAGTCTGTGCAGCAGAATTGCCGCCAAACATAATTCAGGCTATTATAATTACACAACAGGCATTGGCAGGAGCAGCCAAAGCCATCAATATGAACTGCACAGATACAGTCAGTTGTTTTCGGTGATGTCTCAATATTTAAGAGCTACAAGGAAGAATGGACGTTCCATTGTTACTTTACCCAGCTTGGCTGAAATTGCAACCGGTGCTGCAGCCACCCGCTTGGTCTCTACTGGAAAAAAAAAACCTGCTGCCTCCACAGTATTGTTCAGCCTATTTGTATGTGACGGGAGGTCCTCGCTCCTGCCACGCTTCTATGAGGAGCGGGTACAGTAAGAAATCAAAGCCTCTGCTGAAACAACAGCTGTTTCTACTTATGTAATGGCTGCAGGATGACTGTTCATATCCTGGCTCGTTGAAGCTGTCACAAATCATTAATCTCGGGCCTGTCTGTGGGGCCACGCTGTCAAGTTGTTTTTGGACATCTGTGGCGAGACAGAGGCAGGACACATCATTTAAGCAGGCGCCTCGCACCTTCGCAGTCTTACAAGATGGCTTAAAATAATCTGACCTCACCTGCAGCCCGTACCATGTTAGACTGATGTATGTTAATTAAATGACATTGAACCTCTTTGTTAGTGTGAGGCTGATTAATGTAAAACCTGGTCCATGCTACTCAGTGCGCATTTCTTTTTCCTTTTTTGGGCACTTGACTGCTTAAGGAGGACTACAAGGGGGGGGGAAATTCATTCCACATTCTGACAAGTGAGCTCTAAAGCACAAAACCATTGCACATTTTTTGATGGTGGGGTTTATGTATGTCTGGGTGGATGTATTGCTGGTAACACGCTGCAACAGAGAGCCCTGCAGAGGTACCTCAGACCGAATAGCACATCAAGGGGCTTAGCTGCAGCATTAGTGAGGTCTTAAGTAACTTTTCAATACAGCGAGACATTGAAAAGAAACACTGAGGGAGACTATATGCCCTCTACTGGCGGATAAAAGCAAATAATTTAGCAGTAGTTTGGTTGAGACTTCCTCATATCAACCCTTAACATAATGTGCTCACTCTAATATTACTAATTTACTTGTTTTTTTCATATGACACAGCTATTACAAACATAAAAAAGCAAGACATTCTGTATTTGTGCATCTGTTATCTGAGTTATTTGCATAATTGTGTGGCATGTTGCAATATACTTTAATACATTAACTGTATATACTGAGTGATTACAGATGAGCAGATTTAATTAATGCAATGCTGGATTATAAAGTGGAGATGGAGGCACGTTTTACATAGCATAAAGAAAGTGAGATTTTTATTTTATTTTTTTGATCTAGTTATTGCTGATATTCTGCAAATGAGAACAAATTAATTATAAAAGTATTGAACCGTTAAAGTGAGATATACAGTTTGGCCCAGCTCATAATTGCTTTTTCAAAGACTAGCCTTGGAAGTAATTAGAGGTCTGAGTAAAAACACTAACCATTCAGATAATCAGCCTGCCATTAACACCTTAGGGGCTGCGTTCCGTTATCAGCTTGACCCTACTTGGAAAATACACTCTCCCCGCCTGATTTGCAGACATTACTCTTAAGAAACAAAAGTGTTTGTGGATTGATTAGTTCAAAGGTCATCATGTTGAATGCTCCCGGCATATTTGTGGCCCAACGTATTATTGACCAAACAAAATGGATGCTGTCATACTTTTTCAGCAGGACTGTTGTTGAGTGGCCACACACTGAGCAGAGTGAACTCATTATCAGCCACTGTTTTTTTCCCCCCTCCCGAAACAAAATCTCCTTTTATCGCTTGACCTTTCACGGTGGCCACTGACAAACTTGTGATTGAGTGTGAATTTCATTATGGAGAGAAACTCATCTTTATTGATCAAATTAAGAGGCAGGTTGCGGGAGGAGAGAAAGGGCTGACAGGTGTGTTCTGGTGAATGTAATCACAAGAATCGGGCCCCTGACCACCATCACAACTCGGTGACCTCTCATTTTTTCCATGTTTCATTCTGAATTAGCTTTGATGGGCAGGTCTAACATACACAAACGAGTACATATTGAATTCGAGTGAGCCTGAAGACTGTGGATTACATTCAAATCATTCAAAGGCTGTCAAAAAATGCTCCAACCCTTGTTGATTGATGTGTTAAAATAATATGGTGACGTGGAAAGACAACATTTCATTCATATGAGACACACCTCTTGGTTGCTGCCTGACCATATGGTCAATGTTCATTTGGCAACAGGTACAAAGTGCAAATCACTGTGAATAATGTACGCCTGCTTTCACATGCCAGTGCCTTGACAGCTCTAAAGAAAAACAATACTTTGCTTTCAGTGGGAAGTCATGCAGTTTTATTTATGGTTAATTTAATTTATTTACAGTATTTCAGCTTCAATAATTGATGCACCATCCATGGATCATTCTTTTCACAAGGAGGGAAGACAGCATCCTATTTAATTTTGTTATTTTCCCATTAAAACCTGAGAAAACATCAAAGGCAGAATGATTTAATTAACAATGTGGAGAGTCTGTGTACAGCCGTCTGCATTTTGCAAATTACTCTTTGCTGAGAATAAGAGACTTATCAGGCCCATACAGACATTGCTGCACACCTCAAAAGAAGTTGTGTTGACACAAGGAAGGGGAAAATACATGTCTCCCCCAGACAGAATTATCCACTTCACAGGTATTTTCAGTTTACAGTTTCCAGGTTGGAAAATTAATACCCTTTCTTCTTCTGCCAGTAGAGTTTACAATTCTTTGTTGTGCTCTCTGTGATGTGCGGACTGAACGAGGAATAGACGGGGAGTTAAGTGTCGTATATGGAATATCATTGTGATTTGTTCCTTACAGCTTTTTCCGGTTCTTGATAATTGTTTTTGACGGGAAAACTATTTTGAGGAGGCTGTTTTTTAATGATTATTCCCCTCTTGCCACTTGGGTTTTGGGAGCGGAGCTTTCGGTCTGTTTATCGCTACTTGTGGCGAAGATGTACAATGAAGCCCAGCAGACGCAGAAAAGTTCTCTCAACATGTTTTAATAGTGAAAAATGAATAATATTTTAGATTTAAATGGAAAGAAACTGCAGCTGGGGCATGTTAACCACTTAAAATGGTAATTGTCCCACCTTGCTCTTTAAAGACCTATATGAATCAAAGAGCAATTGAAACGAAGGGGATGGAAGCTGACACATTCCTCGCAGTCTTTAAGCACTGAACAAATTGTTGAGATTGTTTTAGCAGTGTAGATACTTTGTTTAAAGGTCTGTCATACAATATTGTAGCCCCTTTTTTTCTCTCTTCGACATCTCAGCGTTCTCTTCGATGAGGTATGATGTCTGCTTATATTTCCATAATGAATTATGAATAGAAATGACTGGGGTCATATGCTTGCAAATTAGAAAATTAGTTTATTCTCCTTGTCAGAGAGATGGATGGTTAACACCCAACCTTCCTTAAGTCCGACTTCGATATGTTGACTCCCTGCACGTAAGAGCCGCTGTAAATAAGAGTGGATGTGTGGGCGAGGAGCGGAAGAGAGGTAATGAAAGAAGCCCCGCTGTAGGAAATGTCCGACATAATGTCTGTTCTTTAGAGTGTATCCCCTAATGTGTTTTTTTTTCCTTGCTGTATGGGCATCCTGCATGGGAAGCAGCCCGATCCAACCAGCGCCTCAATAATAAAGCGGAGTAACTGAACCTTTTCTCGCGGGATGAGAATGAAATCTGGAAAATAAACAGACAAAACGGGAGAAGAAGAAAGCGTATCGGAGAGGAATAACAAGAGGTGGAGACAGACGGAGAGAGTGGAGGCAAAGACAGAAGGAGGGAGAGGAAAATAATGTTATTTTCTTTCTAGGGGTGACACTTCTGGCCAATTCAATATCATACCTATGTTTTGTTGCAGTGTTCCTCCTCTTGCTTGACATTTCTGGGTTAGAAAGTGCCTATTACAGCTCACCATCGCCTTGTTTCACATAAACTCACATTAAGATATTTTCCACAGAAATGATCGTTTTTCGCTGTCGAAAGAGTCACCCGGTCTTCTTATTCTGGGCATGAGCAGGGCCGCCGCATGAGCAGGGCCGCCACAGGTGAGCGGAAAGGTAGAGCAGGGCAGAGTATGGCTGTGATGGAAATGCCACATTTGATAGAATCATTTTAATTACACGCGTGCACTAAATCGTTCTTCAATGCCCGCACATTGTGCCGGCTAATGCCATGCTTTGAATGACATTCTAATTCACGTTATTATTTCATGGCACAATGAACAGAAAGCATGTGGTGCTTTATCATTTATTTTAATAATCATTTTAATTATGGCCCAAATCAATCACGGACGACCTTTAGTAGCATTCGATGAGCAACCACTTTCTCGCGAAGAGAAACAATAAAGGCATCAAAACATGGTGACAGAGGCTTTAAAGCTAGTTTGAACAATGTTAATCCAAACAAGACTTTTATTACTGCTACTACAGCTCCAGCTACTACCACTACGACTACTACTACTACTTTTGCTGCTACTACTATGATTACTAATAATAATCATTTTCAATGTTATCTAGCTTGCTTATTTTCTCTTGATTTCCACTCCTGATTTTGGCTTACACCCTGACTGTTTATTGCAGATAATACTGGGGAGTTGCGGGGAGGGGGGAGAGGGGGTTGGGTGAATGTCATCAATCAGCATTAACCATCAGCTCTGCGCTATTGACTGATGATTCACCACGGCAGAATCTCCTCTGACTCTAAAATGAAAGGCAGCAGCAGCAGCAGCGGCGGCGGCAACGTGAGGCAGAGACACTCAGTTGATTGGCACCTCATTGAGTCTGGCAGGGGAGCCTTTGATTGCACTAGCTGTCAATATCACGTAATTGTTTTTCTTACATACATGGTGCCCTCTATTTTTTTTTTATTTTTTGCAGCAGGATCTACTATTCTATTTGCCAGCGTGGTATTGTGCAGCTATTTTGATTAAGTTTTTGGTATAAATTAGTTTTCATTGCACCTACAGTGGCCATTTTATGGCTACATCTACCCTCTTGTTGACACTGTGAGCAAAGTAAACTACCATCATCCAATATGTCATCGTAACATCGGTGCATTAAGATTCACAGCCCATACTAGACAGCCAGATTAGCCGCATATGGCTGTAAATCTGTCCTTCACAGCTACCCTAGGGTGTATCAGAGAAGCCAGTTATGCCTTGAAGCTTTAATTGGGCCCCTTTCAATTATCACATTAAGTGTGTTACTGGAATACATATACTGAGCACACTTCTGTCTTGACAAGGGTGAACTCACCGTGTATTCTCTGAAGTCAGGCAAAGAATTGAGTTTAAATTTCTTCTTAAATGGCACCCATAACTGTTCGGGGCTGAGAGCGCAACCCTGTTCTCCACCCCAAGGTCGACGGAGGAGACGAGATTTAATTGAAATTGAAACTGTCTACCTGATAGTTTGAAATAATTAGCAATATCAGAGCGGAGAGAGGAAGAGTCGCAGGCAACGGAAAATAAAGAGGGCATGAGTCTTAGATAAAAATGGCAGAGTGGTTGCAAGTCATCAATTCTGGCGAATTGAATGTCACTGTGATTGACAGGAATTGACTCGGGATGTCACACGTGAAACTCAAACAACTAATGCAAACAAGACGAATGATTCTGAAACTTTGCCAGAGGTGCAGAGAGATGACCAGCCCTTTTTATGTTTTTAGATAAGGCAAACTGATACGCTTTGACCCACGGTCTCACACAGTGGCCACAAAATACTCATGCAAACCCAGCATCCTGTCTCTGGCAAATACACTATTATGGATGCATGGCTCCCAAAATCATCTCCCCTGTACTAGTAGCTTTCTCCTCCCACCCGTAAAACAAACTCTGCCACCCTTCAGCCCTGAAAGACTTCGGAAGTCACTTCTGCGGGGCCCAACATTTCCGCACCAGTTAATAAAGGGGAAATGAATTGTATCAGTGTTGCTGTCTTTGCTCATAGTGAATAGGAAATTATCATAGAGATGGGTATTGGTGCCTTCACACACTGAATTACATAGAGAGCGAGCCTGTTTCTGTCTCTGTCACATATTCGCACACGGGCACTCATGCACGCGCACAAGCACGCGCGGACGCAGCGGCTTGAAATAAACTGCAGGATGAAATTGGCTGTAGTGATGTCATGGTAGCAGTGGTGGTGGTGAGCCAGGAAGTGCTGGCAATTTTCTCCTGCAATTCTGCAAACACCCGGACATGTTAGTGACATTTAGTGCTTTTTTTTTTTTTGCAAACTTCCTCTCTCTCTCTATCTCTCTCTCTCCCCCTCCACGCCGTCCCCAGGCCCCGCTAAGACATGTCAACATTAGAGTCGATACCAGATGCCAGGCAGAGGAAATGTGACATACCCTTGCCTCTTTGTGGGTGTTTGTCGTGTTAGAGGAGGACGAAACAACTGACACAAAGAGGATGGCACCCCGGGACAATATATACAGGCGTCCTCGGGGCCTGACAGGCGCACACAATCAAAGATGTGGGGTGTTAATATCTGATAGTTAGCGCTCTGGGCTAAACAGCATAAAAGACATTGAGGTCAATGGGTTGCTGGCTGTCTCTAGAGCAAAGCAGTTGCGTGGCTATTTTCACCGTCTCCTCCTCTGTGGACCGCTGTGGCCACTGGAGCATTCTCTTCATCATCACAGACAGAACACAATCAGCGAACCCACTTTCGGCTTTTGCCCTTTCGTTTTATCATAATTTTCATTTATTTTATTTTTTATTTTTTGGAACCCAGGAGGAGCTGTTAGATAATTTGTTATGGTCTGATCTGATATAATGGCAGCAGAGAGACACATATATAGTTAGTTGGAGTCAGTTAGTCAGTTATTTTTCTCAGTATATACAGTAAGTAGAACCTGACTGAATCTCAACTAATTAGCTAAATCCTAATCACGTGCATGCTCACAGTGATACATTTAAAAATGCCTTTGATGGCACTGAGTAAGATCACCACACATCTTTATTAGGTGCCATAGCACTGCGACATCGGTATCTGCGATGTCAATTAATTGTGTTTACGTACGGCTAATCGGTTTTATGAGGAGACAGCCTTATGGTTATTTGCTCTGAGAGTGAAACTGTAATGATGGGTTTGGTTCACTTAGAGCGCCGATACAAACAGCAGAGAAGTGAGCCTTTTTTTTTTCCTATGTAAACTGAAGTCACTACAGCAACAGTTATTTTAAGCATCAAATTATTATTTTTTTTAAGTTATCAGAGATGTTTCAGATGATTTATTTTTTTCTTCACAGGTTTTGAAACATGTTCCTGTTCCTATTGAATTATTTATGCACTACGCTTTACGCCTTTTTTTGCTCATGTTACAGCAACTGCCATTTTACACACTCTTTTGCACCCCCAACCCCCGTGTGTCTCTCTGTATCCGTCGCACCCGCTGTTGTGAATGTCGGTTGACAATGCCTGCACTCAGCGCACCCCAAATAAAGTGCATATTGACAGAAACATTAACACAAGCCACTGAGAACCTCTGTGATTTTAGCGAGAGCACATCTGTCAGCGGGGCCTGGAGGAGTAAGAGGCATACATCTGAACTTTCGACGGCTGCTGTTTGGGTGGAGGATTGTGACAGTCAACATCAAAACAGTGAAAGTAAAGCTGTGATTTATTGAATGTGCCGCTTGTGTCTGCTTTCATGTTTGCCAGTGATACATTATATGACTTTTCTTCTGCTTTCAAGAACATGGCGATGCGGATGAATTAAACATGTTAAGCAGGGACAGGTTTTTCTCTGAAAGCCTTACCCTTTTCATGATAACCCCTTTTTAGACATTCAGTGGACTTATCACGGCGTATAAATAGGACAGAATTCATTATTCAGGGGAGGTTTCAGTGAAAAATTAATAGTTGTCCCCGGAGGAGGGTCTGTGGCGCTCCGGAAAGGAAAACCTTTAAAGTGTACATGCACAGGGGGATCTGGAGAGAGTCTGCCCCTCATGCTAAAACCTTTACCATGCTACACTCCTCAGTGATATTGCAAATATGAGTTTGCTCAGCACTAATGACTGTGACTAATACCGTATACAGTCTGTATTCACGCCTAAGCTGTCCTCAAAATATTTAGAAGACGGGAGGTGGAAAAAAAAAGAGAACAGTGAAAGGGCCGCATGAGTGTCTGCTCCCGACACTGACACCTCATATAGATTACACATTTTCAGGATTGCCTAGTTGGACAAAACACCGAGACTTGAGCTGTTGACATCTGAAGACAGACTTCTTTTTTTTTCTCCTTTTTTTTTGTGTGACTACACTGAATGATTTCACTTACGGTATGCCTCACTGTACAATACACGCACAACAAAAACTGTACAGCATGCCCTCCTCTCAGCTCTGCCATATAAGAGATTACAATTTTGAGCATGCCCAGATCACTCATGCACTGAAATCATGCCGCCGCCGCCGGTACTGAGTGGTTTTCAGCCTGCCTGTTATCCGCTGAAAGATGGGCTTCACGATGCCTTTGTATCCACTTCCTATCTGCCCGGCCATGGAGGCAATAACAGTAATGTATGGCTAAGGGAAAACAGAGCTAATCATCAATGACTGCAAGATATATAGCATATGCAGTGGCACCTTGTTTATTACCCTCTCCTCTCCTCCTGCTGAATCCATCGGCTGCACCGACAGGCTGCCAGATCCGAGAGCTTCTTCAATGTTAATTTGATTCATTCTTGTTTTCCATAATAATTGGGGGCAATGGGTCAGCGTGATGAATTTGCTTGTTACATGACACAGGATGTAGCGCAGTGGTTGCTGCTGTTTGTCTCTCCAGTCTCCCCTCCATCATGTGAAGCAGAGGCTTCAGCATTTATTAGCTGTTCTCCGAAAACATCCCGCAGTTGCGCGGGGCTCCTAATGCAACAGGTTTAATTCTTTGAGGACCCGCTCATGCTTCGAATGAGTCTCTAATTTGATTTTAAAAGGAAGGCTAAGAGTGTCATAAGTGACATTTACATTTTTAGATCAAAGTCATTTCCCCAAAATCATGGTTGTTTAGATAGTATTCCTGCTGGAACAATTCAATCTTCTTGCAAATATCAGACAGCTTTGTTGGGTCCCACTTAATCAGTCTATTTTCTTTTCTTTCTTAATCCTTCTAAAATATTTTTGCTTCCTTTTCATTCCGCGGTTTTTATTTTCATTTCCCAGGCCGCGCATTATCTACACAATATGGAAATGTTCAGACATTCATCCATGTGCAATGAATTTTAAGGTGGATTCACTTTTTTTTTTCTAATCTTATAAATATGCATTTATGTATTGCTTCCTTGTCAGTGACAGCACAGCTACAGTATATCCACAGTATCTTCCAGCATTTTCCACAAGTGCAGACTCACAAAGAGGAGAATGAATGGCTGCCCCTGTGTGTGAGATTTTGAACTGAGAGCACCGGCGTGTGTGTGTGTGTGTATGTGGGTTTGTGGATTTGTGTGTGAGTGTGCGCACGCATCTACATGAGCGTGTCTTGTGTTTCTACCCCCCATAGAAACCCTGTGCCTCCTCTTCTGTGTGTCACTGCGGTGATGAGCGCTGATTGCAGATTGTTATGGTGTTTGCACCTCTCATCTATCTGGCCCATGCTGGGTATTTGGCCAGGCCTGATTGTGTTGATGGTGACACCGGCATCTTGTCCTCAGGAGGGGAGGCCCAATAGCAGTCCAGACATAATGAAGGAGATGTAATCAACCAATGTCACACACAAAAAAGTCAAGTGTCAAGAAGAAAGCTGTTTCTGTGTTCTACCTTCCCAGCTGTGCTCTCTGTTGATGGAAATCACACAATTACAGTTGACGATGTCGGGGCGTGCTTTTTCATAAGCATTTTGCACCAAGGCTCGCATGAAAATTTCAGGCGTTTTCTTCGCCCTGGACAACAAAGGTGACTTCAAGATGAGGGAATTTACATTAAACTGAGTCTGTACATTGTGTTGGTGTTGTATATTCTCAGTGGAGAAATGGGCGCTTCAACCTACAACATACTTTTAATCAATGGTAACAAAAAGAGAGAAGCAAGTGCTTGGCACCGGGTTGTTCGAAAGATCCTTTCTCTCTTTGTGCACTTTGTCCTCTCTCTGTGCTTTGTCATTTGTTTTGGTGTTCTAATCTCAGCCAAGTCAATAATATTCTTTGTTGTCTGAAATTGTGTGTCGGGAACAAAAAGGCCTCCTCCCTTTGTTGAAAGTACCTGTCTGTGACTTTTCACTCTCTCTCAGACTCCCAGATAAAGTAATCATTAGATGTTGTTTTCTGCCTGCAATTACTTTCAGTTACAATGGGTCAAACACTAGGAAAGCAAACGGGGTCGAGAGTAGACAAGGCTAGATGGATTACAGGCGAGGAACTGTATAGGTCCCACAAGTGCTGATAAATACGTATGTGGCTCAGAGACTCGGTGTGTTCAGCGGCATCTCAGTAAATGCATCAGAAGTAATTAGTCTAGAGTATATATGGACAACCTCGCTCCCCTCTTATCTGCGTCACATTGTCTCCCTTATAAAAAGGGCCATTCATCGCATGTGGCCCTATTTGTTTTAAAAGCTGAAAAAGGGGAGCAATGGCCTTGCCATTTCTTATATCTCACTTTGTATCGCTGCTACGCAACTGCTCTTGAATTTATGTTTCAGCGGAAAAAATCCACTTTGCCATTATTGCAGGTAACTCATTACCATTCACTGGAATGCAGCTCTCAGACCGTGGGATCACTGATGAGAATGGCCATTAAATGCAGACACTCTGTATGCAGACGTTTCTATTGTTTCGCTCCACATTCTGCAATAAAATTGTGTTGATGATTTTCCTCAGTAGCTGCCCATCTCAGCCCACTCCTTATAGATCTTAATACATGTCAGCCTCCAACATGGCACCACTGACCTCTGCAGCACGGTTGATCGCCGCCTTTCAAAGAGCACGCCAAGTTTTTTATTGCTACAATGGAATATTTACTTCCTCCTGCACGCCCTTGTCAGCAGTGACAATGACAGCTCTTATTGCCTTCACCGAGGGATTATACTGTACCTCCTTCTGATAAAAGTAAAGAAAACCAAATAGCATTCGAGTCTGACGTGCAGAGAAAAGTTAATTTTCAGACTCATTGCCATAGAGACAGGCTTTCTCAGGCCTAGCCTTGGCATATTCTTCTTGATTGTTAAAGTAATGTATGTGCAGGACTTGCACGTGTATGGTTTTTATTCAGAAATCACACTCTTTACGAGCTTTGCAATATCTTGAATAGAGCGAGAATTTATATGTGATACACGTCAGTCATAAGTGTGCATCGCAAACATGAGCCCCAGGAAAGCAGGAAGGATGGCGAAATGCATCGAGCATGCTGTCTCGTATTTGTAATTCTGTGAAAGAGAGACATTAGTCTCTCCTTCAAATGATGATTGCCAGAGCTGTGATGAAAGTAATGGCATCTCTCCTTTCAGAGCAACACCAAGGGGTTTTAATAGCACTATTATTATTAATGACCATCCATTTGCTTATCCAGATTGTACGTTTGGAGTGAGTGTAAGGCCGGGTGAAGTGATAAAGTCTTGGTAATTACAAACCCAATTATTTCTACTGAGATTCTATTTGTTTGAGAGAATCTTCCATATTCTTGTGTTTTTGGTCTCCCTCCAGAAACGCGACATGTGCTCATGTACCCTGCGTGTCTCCTTTTCTCTAACTCTCAGTCTCATCTCATCTCCTATTCACACAAGAACACATAATATGATAGTGATAATGCTTCTGCACTCACAGCTGTAGTAGTACTCTAGGATTGGTTCTACGACTCTCCATGAATGGCAAGTTCTCCATTTTAAACATACAGCCTTTTTGCATTTTTCTTTCATTTTCTGGCACCATTAAACTTGTTGAGTACAAATTAATTGCTGCTGAAAGGGACAGAGCTGCAGGTGATAATGCTCCGGGTGGTGGAAGGTTTATTTTCTTGGCATAGTTACATCCTGCAATACGTATGAACTTTTGCACTTTTGTGAATGTTGTGCGAGTAGAGGGGGGAAAAAAAACAAAAAACTTTTGAGCTTTCTAAGTCTTTGCAGAGGGTGTTAGAAGAAAACAACTATGCTGCATAGTGACAGCCAATGTATCACAACCTCAGACAATAAAATGAAAAAGAAAAACCTTCAGTCCAACGGATCAAAACAAATACAAAGATTTACAAGATTTCAGCAGTGGGGACCTTTCTGCGGTCATGGACCCTTTCAAATCATAGTACAGCTACATGTAACACATATAACAAACAAATATGATATGAAACAAACATGGACACACATGCTCATAAACAGGTAATAGCGCCTTTATTTGACAGTACATGTCTGATGCAAATTGATGCATTTCAGGCTAAATGTTAAAGAGACTGCACCACTTAACACTGTAGTCAGGAGCCTAGTCCACCTCTCTGATGGCTGTTTGAGGAATTGAATGTCCTAGATGCATGCAATTATCCTTTTAATTAGCAATAATGAGTTTGTGCATGCTGAAATAATAAGTTGAATCGTGATGTGTGCAGACCTTAATGTGAAGCTCATCAAGATGTAACTAGCTCTGTCAGTAAATATCATCAACTGTCATGTTAAATATCTCATACTATTGTACTGAAAAGCCCCGATCAGCCGCCTAATAAGCATCCTCTCTGTGTGCGTGTGTGTTTCTGCCTGTCAGAACACGTATTTGCATTAGTGGATTTCATGGCCATCAGGGAAACAAACAAACAAAAAAATAAAATAAATAAATAAGTGAGACTGAATGCATACCAGCGTAATAAAAAGGAAAAATATAATACTTTAACATAAAATGTCAACACATCAGGTTGGTAAGATAGCACTCCAACAGCCTCATGGGACTGAGTCTTGCACTGTTTATCATAGCTAAATCAAATCATTACGGCATTACCTTGATGCTGAAATGTAACCAATTATCCTTAAATTACTGACTGTGTACAGTAACCTCTCCATTAGCATGCAGCAGCATGGGCCTGGAAATTTGAATTGAACCGCTTAATGTTTCAGCATTGCAACCCGCATTAATATACAAGGCAGCACATGTGGCCAGAATAATCATACTGTATATTAATTACTGTTTTTAAAAAACGTAGTGGACACACACTGGTGTGCCATGCATGGTGGCTATTTGTTTCGAATTAGAACATGATGTGTTTAGACAGGATAAGTGGAGCACATATGCAATATAATGCAATCCAATAAAATTGACTTGCAATTTCTGAAGAAGGTTTTTATTCAGCTTTCAGTACAGTGCATTAGATTGAAGTTTGCATTGATGTTTATGTGATCCAGGGGCTCATTTTGTTATTTATTTTCCCTTGTTTACAGCAATCCAAATGAAAGTTGGAAACAGTGATATATGTCTTGAATTTTGTAGGGTTATTGAATTGGATTGGATTGTAAAATATTGCAAGCATTTAAGTTGCTGTCTCCAAACCCCTGATATGTCTAAATTAAAATATTTCAAGTACTCTCACCATAAAGAAGCATTTGCATTCTGTTAACCTCACCTTGTGTCCAGTTGCATTGGAAGCTGTAATATGTCCAGTATTTCATTAGTGTAAAAGACATCTTTTTTTTTTCTGGTAAACCTTTGGATGCCATGCAACATTCTTTAACCTCTCTCGTACACATGTCCAATGTTTATACAAGCTGTAATGTTTGACCGCACGGGTGTAAGGTCAGCTGAAGGTGGATGCTGCTGCGTTCGATCTGCGGCTGGCCAAAGGATGTGTTGATGTTGCAAAACAAGATTGCTGTAGGCTACCACTCGTACTGACCTTGCGCATGACCATAAGATCAACTAGAAACCTGGAACTGTGGAACTGCGGGGTGTCTCGAAATACACAACAAGTTCATGGATAATAGATTACCTTATGACAGAGCAGTCAAATTAGCCTGGAGGCTCTTTTGAATTGGAACATGAACCGAAGGCTGCCTAATTTCTGAAGTCAACAGTAGTCAGTTGTCTGAGGTCTAGGGGAACTTGTATTAGGTGTTCAGTCAACTCTACAGAGCTAAACAGGTATCACAGTTTGTATGAACCACATCACCACTGCTCAGCGAAGATGAATCATCTCAAATGAGAACAGTAGGTCTGATCCCAGTCGTGCTGTCTATTAAACTCAATTGTTTGCCATTATCCCCACTTGTCTGCCATTCAAATTTCCTTGAAGGAAAGTAGAAAAGAGTGTTCTCAGCATCAGGGGATCCATGGCGTCAGTGATGTGTGATTCCTCCCGAAAGCTCCGCGGGGTACAGTTGTTTCCCCTGAATACAAAAGACAGCGGCATCACAAGCAGGCTGCGGCATACCTCGAGCTGACGAAAGCAGCCAGAGCTGTCAGCGACATCACTCACGCCGTGCTCCCACCCTCCCAAACCCGCCACCGCCTATCCAAACTATCCCTCTGGAATAGAAAATAGTACAGGCCTGTGTCTTTTGGAGAGGCTGGATGTGAAATATTGAATACAAAATTTGAGGCACTGAAGGCTGTTGACACAGAACTGCTGTGAGTTCAAGCTGTGTGAAGTCACGGAGCCACAGACTACCTTTCATTTGCAAAGTACGCCACGTTAAAGGCAGCTTCACCTTTGGCCGCACTCATCATTTACAGTTGAGGAGGAGGGAGGAAATCTGGCAAAGATGCACTTTTGAATGCGCGTGTTTTCTGAACTTCTATATGTGTGTCCGGGCGGCATGCCTGTGGAATAAGAAGTTCATGCTAACAGCATTACCTCATCAAAAACGGCAGTCGCCCGAAAAGGCATTACCAACAGCAGAAAGCCCTCGGAGAGAGATTGAGTCAGGGCACGGCCGAGACTTGGCTCGGCCCTATTGTGCTAGCTCAGAGAATGAGAAAGCAGCATCCATTTTTGCCTTAATGAAGTTAGTGACCCTCTGAAAGGTGACACATTTACCGCCCAGGGGATTTATACACTCCTGCTCCAAGGCTCCAGTTCAATATGGAGAGGACAGATTTGACTCCACGTGAGCACTCCAAATATATCCTCACAATTTATACCAGGCGATTCATTTTCAGACACTGCTCTCATAATTAAAGTTGACGCTGTGCTATTCAATCTGGGGTGGCACAGGAATACAGAAAAGTGAGTGCACTGGGCCGTTATATGACACTGTGGATAGTTTGGGGAGGCCGGATTGTTATCACTAACGTAAGCTAATCAGAATATTCATTTTCATTTTGTAGAATGCCATAAAACAATAAACAAGGTGGCCAGAAGATTTGCAGATTTTCTGTGGAACAGAATTACACAGAGCATGCAGAACTTGTGTGCGTGAAGGAAATAGTCCTCCCTGTGTACTAGGGTCTAGGGCTGCTTAATTATTTATAGCATTCTTACTTATGCAAATATACTAAATAATTTCTACATGACAGCTTGAAGCTGAAGCCTCGAGGAGTGATGTGATGTTTGAATGAGGACCCCTCTTTCCTTTGCATGGCCTAGGAAACATAACACTGCGGGCTCCTGGTTGCCTTGGTGCACACTGTTTTACATTCTAATTATCTGGCTTGACAGGCTTTATTGCTGAGGCTCAATGCTGAGGCCTCATCCCAGACTCATTCCACATGTGATGTCAGTGCAGGGATAATGAGATAAGATAGTTTGAGTGCTTAGCCTTGCCTAGTCGCCTCCTTATTCAGTCTTGCATCGTTTTTTTTTTCTTCTTCTCGTCTTCCATGCATGTAACTTAAATGCTGCCATAATTAACCACATTCATTAATTGTACCTGCACATGCTAATGATGCTCAGAGGATCCTGGTATAATGCTATTTCTCTCAATATTTTAGTTCTCCTATTTGACCAGATTTATTTTGGATTCAGAAGATCAAAAGGGTTTAAGGTGCGCCACAGTGACAGTGATTAAAATAAACAATGTGTTGCTAAGATGTTCATTAAATATTTAATACAGTAAAGCCAATCGGAGACACAAACAGCGAGACATTTTTTTTCCTACTCTAATTAAACTACAGGGAATTCCGTGCATATTGTAGGTAAACAGACAGAGTCATGGGAATACCAATGGAAATTAAATGCTCTGCTGCTGTTTTTCTCATTACAAGATGAAATGAAACATTTATCACTGACTTTCATTTCACTAAAAGGCTGACATTTTGTGGGTCAACCGCTGATAAGGCGACAACTTTCTTCTATTTACATTATGATTCATGAGTTCATTCAAGGCTTTCACAGCACCTCGGTAAAATCAGCGCAATACAGCATCACTCTCGGTATGTTCTTACCTTTTGGATTAACTATGTTGTTTTCTTCTTTTTCCTTTTTTACAGCCATCGAGGTGAACCTGCAGAAAGCCTTGGCTGAGGCCTCTGAGACCTGCACCCAGGAGTGTCTGATACTGGGCCACTCCGACAGCTGCTGGATGCCCCCAGCCCTGGCCCAGTTCCAGAGTCCTGGTAGCAACAGCCCCACCTCCGCCCCTACCACCACCGCCATCACCGGTACAATGCCCTCTTTTGGCTTCCAGCAGAGCTTTGCCCGGGGAGCCAAAGCTAACATGGGCAGCATGGGGGTCATGGATGGTCGCCATACCCTGGGCAGGTCTGTGCCCAAAAAGGATGAATTGGACAAAGGGATCAATCGGCCGCAGTTCTACAACACCCTGGATAGACACTGCAGTAGTAAGAAGGAGGACCCCGTCAAGGTCATCCCCCTGGCAAGCTTCTCCTCCCCCGGGCAGCAGACCACAGGCGGGGGCAGTGGCTCTTTCTTACATGAGCACCAGCTGTAAGAGTAAAAGACAGATCTTCATCGCCCTGACATACATGTGACTCTATCCATAGATGGCTTTTCGTCAGTGACTTTATGATCAGTATGTATGCGTACGTGTGGAGGTCTGCATAATTTGAATAACTCTGACCAGCTCCCGCTCAGTTTTACTAATGAAGACATCTGAGAGTGGATTCGATTATGATGATGCTGTTCAGACAAATTCATGTGGGATCAGTCTGACAGCTAATGCATTTAAAGAGACATGTAAGTCTTAACATAGCAGGCCCATGTATAATAAATAAAGGTAGTTCTATACCAAAGTAGTTTCATCACAGAAAAAAAGAGAACTTTTTTGCTTTCAGTTTGGTGATGTTTGCTTAGTGAAAGGGCGATGTACGCTTTAAGCTCCTTGGGCCCAGCTTTGTGGAACTGTGTCCTAAAAGACCATTTCCTCATGCAGAAAAACATGCAAATACAGTACTTTGTGTTGAGTGAGCTAAATTGGGCTTAAATGTTAATTATGAGCTCTGGGTGGATGCTGTTTCTGTTCAAGTTCTAGTGAAGTATTGCTCTGTATAACACGCAGCACAAACTCCTTTGGTGGTGAAAGATATTTCTTTTGTCTCACCTGAACGTGTTTCAGAAGTCTATTTTGGTCAGGGGACTGCAGAAGGATAAAAAAAAAAAGTCTACAAAGCATAACTAGGCCAATGGTAGACAACACCGGTAATCTTTTGCAATCTACATGGACCAGTACACAAATTATGACAGAAAAAAACCCCACAAACTGCTGCATTATAAACACACACACACACAGACACACACGCACACACATACCCAAGATGTTTTCCATATGGTGGTAGCTCCATCTCTGCCAACTCTATTAAGAAAATGTTCACTAACTATCTCAGAAGTTTAGCCTTGAAAGGCACAGACAGATGCGCTTTGGAAACGTACCCTTTGTTTCCTTCCCTTTGTTTCTATTTCTCACATTTTGCTGCTCAGAAACACTCACATGATAACAGCTATGGAGCCAATTATGAAATCCTCAGTCTAATTACTTTGATGTGTGATCTCAATAGCTACCCTCATTGTGGTTAGGAGGTCTGGAATGGTTCTCTTGGCTAGCCAGAAACATGCTCTGCATGTGCAGAGGCAATGAAAAGGTGACTCTGAAATAGCGGCTTTATACGTACGCCCCCTCTCTCCCCATCATATCATTAATAACACCTATTGTCCCAGCTATTAATTACTACCATGTGTTTTCATACAACTCACTTTGGCTGCAAAGTTTCTATTATCAGTTTTTACTATGACTCTGAAACAATAGACCACGGTGCACGAATGTCTTCAGGGCCCTGAGTCAAACTAAATTATTGATTTCAACGTTATTTTCTTGCAGTTATCATTAGAATAGGCATTGGCACTATTTGAAAAGACCTCCCTGCAGGCTGCCCCTCACCATGGTTTCATCATACTCACACAGAATCACTGCCTGTGTGTGTAAATCGTACTGATGATGATAACTACTTCAGACTAACTTGCTGCTGTAACAGATTGGGTGCAGTATAATCTATTGCTACAGCAATAAGTGACTTTGCTGATATCCATTTTTCTTTCCAGGAACATCCAAGCCAGGTGTCTACATCATAAGGTATATGATTCATGTGATTCATTTTCTTGTACCATCTTGCAAATTGGGAACAGGCCTAAATCTATAATGCAACGTGGCATTCTCGAGGGAAGACGCAAGGCAAATTGTGTTTGCATGCTCTTAGCTACCACACCTATTCTCTCAAATACTTAGGGTCAGGACTCTTATCATTATAAAGAGGATTTATCTGAGACTCAGTGAAATGATCACTTAAAGGAACATTGTGTCAAGGACACTGGAGGGGGCAATTCAATTTCACCCTAGTCAATTACAAAAATGAAATTATTCAAAACAAGCAGTATAAATAAATCCTCCTATAAACATCCTTTGATGAAAATGTCCCTGTTTGGGAATCCAGTTTTAACTTAGATGGTGGGGGGGGGGGGGGGGGGGGGGGGGGGGGGGGGGGGGGGGGGGGGGGGGGGGGGGGGGGGGGGGGGGGGGG
>JBCAUF010000790.1:14596615-14609374 GCA_038406115.1 Haemulon aurolineatum | reverse complement strand
CTATTTGTTGTTGTATTGTTGCTAGATTACTAAATGGATAATGAATGTGATAATATACCCAACTATGCTGTATGATCCATCTATCTATCTATCTATCTATCTATCTATCTATCTATCTATCTATCCATCTATCTACCTATGACTTCTTATATTGACTTCATATCATGTATACTTTACATTGTTGTTGACCAGTCAAAGGCAGGCCAGAGTGTGGGATTTTTTCCAACCATTTTTTTTTCATTGCTCTCTCTTTCTTTCCCACAAACTTGTGAGAATAAGCAGACTGTGTTAGATTGGAAGAAGTTTAAGCCTCAACAAATTGATTTTCATACAGTAATGAAATACACACAGAGACCAATGGATACCTCGGCAGAAAAAAAAAATAAAATAGAAAAAATAAAACACTACAATGTGCTTTGAAAAAGGGACATCAATAACATAAAATATGTGTGATTTTGTGCCAAAATATGCAAAAGCAATGGTATTGTCCTTTAATTCCTTTCCAAAGCCGTATTATTCTCGCCAATCAACCTTTACTTTCAAGAACATCTATTGAACAATGGCAAGCGAAAGCATGGTGGGATGAAAAGAAAGAAGCAACAGGGAAAATCAATATAGCAATTATGTGTGCAGATAATGGACATCAAGGTGTTATTTGGAGTGACCGAAAAGAAGAGGTGACATAAAGCCAATTCAAATAGTGCAAACATTTCATTGTCTCACATCTGGTGCTTCTGACATAGATTTAGTGTCACCGGGCTCTAGAAAAACAACAGAGTTTTTGTTGTTTCCCCGCATCATCACACCTGAATTAGAATTATTTAGCACTATTTAATCAGGGGGTTCTTCTTTATGTTTGCACAAAATCACCAGCTTCTTTTGAAACTCGGTTAGCTATTATGTTTTTATCAGCCGTGAGAGCCCTGAAAACACAAGCAACAAACACAGCAATTAGCTAATTGAGATCTTAGACAATAAAATCCTCACACAAGCACACACAACGGCACACACACACACACACATAGAGAGAGTGACACGGTGCAAGTGTGGGATGAAGAAGGGCATTAAGACAGATAACACACACACACACACACACTCATACCGCCTCCCTGCTTTTACCTGCTCGAAAGAGGTCACCTCCAGTTCTGTCAAGCTTTGCAGGTGGGTCAGAGATCTGGATTTGATAACTGGAGGGAGTTTAGAGAGCAGACATTTGACAAGCATGACAATGCTCTGACAGCCCTCATTGGGCCATGATTAATGACTGACATCCCTGTCGCTTGTCTCGTACAGAATGCAAATGCAGCGCTGGGAGAAAATTACCCTAATGCGGCCTGTAATTGGATGCAGGAAGTATCACGTAAAGCAAGAACGCGATGGGGCTTTTTGCTCCCGAAACAAGGCTTTATTATAGAGAACACTACAGAGATGATGAGAGAGATGCCGCGGCGTGATTGAAAATGACCGCCAGCAAATCCTTCTCATTTGTCGTAACACACTGACATTTAGCAGTGAGTCGAGGGATGAGCGCAGTCGATGTTGGGTGTCTTGAGTTGAAAAGTCACTCCTGAGCCGGCTCCCCTCACATCGTGCAATAATCGTTTTCCCCTTCGCTGCCTGGCTGAGATGTTACTGAGTTAGGGCAGCAGGTTTATACCAGACGCTGTGCAATAGACAAGGACGGCCATGTCATTGTATTTCGGGGATTAACTCTACTCGTACCACATAAAGACACGAGCGCCGTATTAGCATTTTTGCACAGGTTTGACATTGAGTAGGTGCTCTAGGTGCTCCGTTCAAACAGCTGGCATCAGATTTTAATGAATATGCATAACGGATATCATGCTCTGACATTTGTCGTTGAGTGTTTTGACTGGAACGGCAGGTTCACTTTACCTCCTCAAGGGCACCGAGCTCTGACGCTTTCCTAGACAAGCAAAAGTTTAGGGTAAATAAAGTCTGACAAATAAGAACAAAATATCTGGTTTCTGCGGAGGCGCTGAATATATTTTCAACATCATTCACCCCCATATCGAAGTGCTAAAGCATGTCAGTTGTTCTGGATGCTCCTTCACTTTTGTAGAGCAACAGTATGCTGTGTGTGTGTGTGCTGTGTGCTTTGTCCCAATGTGGCTCCATTCAGCTATTCAGCAATGCCTCACTTAACACTATATCAAGAGCTTTAATGAAAGAGATGAATTAAAAGCACAGCAACACTTTGCATTTAATGCTGATTGCTCCAAGTGCTTCCACTGAAAGACGCATGTCCATACATGACATGATAATAATGTTGTTTCCGTCTCCACATAACATTCATGATGAGAAAAGATAAAAGATAGCATTGAAAAAATATATGGGTTTTCATTTTGTTTTCATTTTTTTAAATATAGGGCCAAAGATGAGACCAAACAAAACCATAAAGGCGAGAAAAACTGAATAAAATCAGTATGCATATATGTATTTGATCGTCTCATTTGCAGTAAAGGAGCACAGAAACTGTAAAGCATGAAAGCCACTGGGAGGAGATGGGGGAATAATTGTCACAGAGCGACCTGATGATGCTGCTGGGAGGGGGACGGGGAGTGGCGCGGGGGGGGGGCACTTCCATGACACCCTCCCTCTGGTGGGAATAAGTGTCAAATAGCAGGACTGCTTTTGAAGACTGGAGCAATTACAAAGACAAACAATTATGAAAAACTAAGAAAAAAAAAAGATGTACAGTAATGAGCAAACTTGATATTCTGTATGAGTTATTGCCAAAAGCAGGCAAGGCTGGGTGTCTCTTGTGAAGTTCCTCATTATCTTGATTGTATAATAGATATAATCAAGCAACAATGTCCAATTAGGAGTGCATAGGCATGGCTCCATCTAAAAAATGAGAGGGATAAACGAACAATTGACACTGTAAATTTGCTTGTGCGAAACACTGAGGTTGCTCCTTCATCAGAGAGATATTGATGAATCGCAGGGATTAAAAAAAAAAAAGGAAAAAAAAAAAAAACAGCCTTGACGTATATCTGTGATATGATGGAGGTTGTGGGATGTGAACAAACAGTCCTTTCCAGGTGGTTTGAGTGATTGCCTAATCCCCTGTAGCTAGATGATTGCAGAGCAAGGTCAGTTTGAAGGCTCAGACTGATTGAGTGCTGTCTGTGGCCGGGGGTTCGCTCGAGACTCTGATGCCATTAGATGGACAGCGGCTGAAGATTCACTCTGGAGTTTTTCAACACTCGAGCCAAACCTGTCCAAACCAAATGACTCTGGTGTGCCGGTAATCACGAGGGCATGCTGACAGAAACGACATAAACAATCATCAGGGCTGCGTTGTCATTAACAATCAGATAAGGAGGCTACATTGTGAGTTATGATTTCAAAACCAAGGAGCTGTTCGTAGTTCGGGATTCGCAGCATCTCTGTGTATTTCAAGCCCTGTCTTACTGTGTTTTCTTCTTGCTCTTTATATTTTTTCTATCACAAAGTCTGGAGAGCCGGCTTGAAAAATACATGATAACCATGTTATCATCCCCAACTGCCTTCTCCTGGTTCCTGGCTGATTTTTATTTGCATGGCATCAGATATCAACTACTTTTCCACTAAATAAATCCTGTTGTCAGCGATGTCAGGCTACATCTTGTACCTCATCGACGCCCATTTATTTCTCAAGCTGTCATTTTGTTACTAAACTGGGTTTGTGGTATAAAATTCTGCTTTTCCTGGGGCTGCAATTGGATCACCCCCTACCGCTATGTACATTCAAATACCGGGGGAAAGTGCTGTTCTGTATATCAAACTCCGCTAGTCTGCAGCAGAAAATCCTTTGTGCGGACATCTCTGTGACAGCTCCTTGGCAACTTGTACGCCTGTGTGCCACGAGCTCCCTAAGCTGACTGTTTGGATCAAGTGGGAAGAGGCAGCAATCCCAAAGAGAACAAAATAGCAGATCCCAGCAGCTTTCACAGCCGATGCTATGAGATTTACTCGACGAGAGAGCAGGGCGTGGATGTGAGCGTGCATGTATGTGTGTGTGACGGGGAGGGGCATAGATGTACTTTGAAATCTTTTGAAATGTCAGACAAATAGGAGTCACAAGAGGCATTATGTTTCCATAATGATGATGTGGTGAAGCTTAAGTGTAGCGTCAACATGCAAATGTGTACGATAATAAACGGTGACTTTTTTTTTCTTTTAAAAGGCTTAGGGAAATGGATGACAGCCTTTTTTCCCCTTTAGCATGAGCACTTTGAAGTGTCAAGCTCATCAATTGTTGCAAATTTCCAACACACTCAAAAAAATATGTTTTTTATATTTTAAAATAATGTTCAAAAGGTGAATAACATGTAAATATTTTAAAGCATTTGATTAATTATTTACATTCAAATTAATGCATTATGTAAACATTACAGTCACAATTCTTTCATAACTTCCTGGATTGTGAATTTATAAGGAACGAATGCTCTGCAGACGTTCTCCACAATAATTAATCTTTGTTGACTAAAACAAACAAACAAGCGCGTAATTTATACTTTTTCCCCCTCCCCATTCATACAAATGAAATCAAAGATGATTTTGAGCATACACAGCTTTGTTTACATTTCATTTTTCATCCCTCTCATAATCCCATAAACCGCACATGGGCACGCTCCCCACCGCTGATTCTCGGGCAACTGAGCCTTAAAGAAACGGGCAGAATTGGTTCCACTCCGGTGGACACTCCACATCATTTAATGTATTCCAGTCTATTACCACTTTTGTTCTGACACCTCATTCTTTTCCACCAATATATGAGGGGGTCATTCAATAACTGACACCTCTCTTCCATACCGTAGTCACATCTCTGTTGCTGTTTGAGCATGTGTCACAGCTGAGAGGCCCGAATTTCACGAGATAGATTTGCTGACAGAGACATCCCATCACTCCTTGGGCCCAGGCTTGTGCAGGAAATGCTGTACTGTAAAGGTGCAGTAGCCTTGTCACTTTCATCTGAGGTAATTGATCACAGCAGACAACAGCTGATGTGTGCAAGTCAATTGTAGGGGGCAAAAGGATGCTGCTTATTCAGAAGAAAGATCTCCAGCATCCCCACCAGTCACTTTGGGTAGGCATCATGATCGACAGGAAATCAACCTGGCAGGAGGTTTCTTCTTTGTCAAATATTACCATACATATACAGTGCAGTGCATTTCAATAACTTGAACTTGTTTCCGACCAGTCAACAATTTCATCCCTCCATTTGGGCAGAAAACCCCTCACCACACCATTCGACAAGCTGCCCATATGAGATGCTGGAAGAGAGGCATCTAGCTGTCATAGTGCAGGTGCACTGGGAAAACCGTTCTGACTTTGAAAAAAAAAAAAAAAAAAACAAGCATACCCTGGGACTTCTCAAATGCCACTTAGCATTCAGGGGCTTTGTGATTCATTAGTAGCCCAACAGACTGGTTAGATGGAAGCATCTGTTATCTGGTTCCAGTCCTTATGCCATCAATGTCACAAATAATCACATACAACAGGTGGTTTTACAGCTACAGGTACTTCATCACTACAGCAGCCTCCATTAGTCTGCAGTATTTATGCGCAACATTGGTGCCATTTCTTGAGGTAATTGAGAATTACATGCATTTTTAGTGCAGTGTTTAGCTTTACAGTTTGGAGCTGAAATTGTTTTGTAATAGATTTTAAAGAAGGGGTATGGCACACTGCCCATGCCTTGAACTAGAGTTAGTGACAGACAACAGATCTTCATTAGGTCTAAACAAGCGACTGAGAACATGACAATTTATCATAGCCTAGTCACTTACGGCCTCTAAACAATTTAAATGAAAATTGCATAATAGAATATTTCTATGGAAGTATAAGGCTGGTGACATTTCATTTTTCTTGTCAACAAAACCCATGAGAAGGCCAAAACCAACAATGAAATGATGCTATGTTAACAAGTGCTGTCTGTGTTTCCAAAGTCTCGTGCGTGTTATATCTCTTTGTCATAAAGCGCCGCTGTTACCCCAAAACTACTCAAAAATAGGTCACTGAGCTATCGACTGCTGCACTCGGTGACATGTGTCTTCAATCCAGTGAACATGGGCGCTGTAGTTTACCCCGAGTCAGTCACATATACTCCTCTGCTGCTGGAAATAATCACAAGAACAACAAATGTGTATTAAACAAATATAGCCCATTATTGTTTGAGTGACATTTGCTAAAAACTCAGGCACCCAGCTGTTTCAGGAAATTACTAAACCTTTCTTTTGTAAAGATCGAGCTACATATTTGTGATCTGTTTTTAAAGATTTACATCCACAGGAATAAGGTTTGGATGTGAGCTGCCACAGACGGCGTCAGAAAACATTGAGAGACAGACGAACACAGTGTCTGTTGAACAAGAACAGAAAATACAGAATATCTGCCTCATCCTTTAAATGCACAATCTCCGCAGATGGTGCTGCGTGGTGGGTCGTGTATGCAAGGCCAATGAGGGTGTATTCAAGTGCACCTGCTATTTCTCTTAATGTTACACCACAGCATAAACACCCCTATAATTGAATGGTAGTCAATATAATAGCCATGCAAATATAGCATCCTTATGGGGCGTGTAATGTTCAAGCTATGTGTTGTTCATTCAGCAGTATCACAATGTTTTGTTTTTTTTAATCTAATACAGTCGCAGAAATTCAGTATACAGCTTAAGTAAGCACACTCTCTTTTTGTTGTGTTGATGGATGGTGTAATGTTTAATTCTGCATGGCACAACCTTGAGGGGGAAAAAAAACAACTCATGTCTAAGTCATATCTTAGCCATCCCAGCTAGCGGAGCAGTTTATGATGTTATTTATTTAGTGTTTATTTACACATGATGGGTTGGCTGATCATACAAGCCCCATCAATACACCGCTCCTCATTCCCCATCTCAAACACTCAAGTTTACGATTCAGTCGCACAGAGGCTCCATATAGAGGAGTGGACAGTTTTGCCATAGACGGCTATAAATAAAGATGTCACGACGAAGAGACTTTTTTTCTCCCACTGTCTGTTGAATGTTTATTGGCTCCTGTGTCATCCTTTGAGAGATACTGTCGACTTTTCTTTTCCTTTCCAAAGTAGCCCTGACACAGGTTGAGTTGGAGGATTTTGACCCATTTCGACACGTCCCTCCTGCCGTGAAAAGACATCATAATTATCGGAGGCTGTGAACTTGACACTTGTCCCCTTTGAATGGGGGGAAATGATGGAAGTGAGGATGGATCTGGAAGTCTCCCGTGGACGTAATCACACCATCCTCAGAACCTACAAATTATTGTAGGAACACACGACGGGGAGCATCTGGTGAGGGAAAGACAGCTCTGCTGAAAGGGGAGGCAGGAATCCATTTTCACATTAGGTGTATGATCCATGATATAGAAGATTTTTTGTTATTTTCTGTGATGAACAAGATAAATTAGGATTCCTTGTAATTGGTAAAAATTTTGAAATATATTTGGGATATTCTGGTAACTTTTTTAATGAGATGACTGAGGATCCTTATTCTTTGTGATCTGATGCACTTGTTCTCTTACAACTTTAATCTGTTCTCGTCCTGATCGTGGGCCTGATTTGTAATCACTCACTGTCAGTCAAGAAGCAAATTGGTCCACTTTAGTCCATAGTTTTGCTTCACAGACATCCCCTCATCAATCGTAATTCGGAATATCAGAACGAAACATCTGGTTGGTCCTCCCATCCAAGCTGTTTTTCAGCGTTTCTGATGTTTCGCTTCAAGTGTCTTGCATCACATAACTAATGTTTACAGCATAGACACACCTCACCAGCTGTGTGGATGTGTTTTCAGGATCCATACATTTTTTCCTCTTCCACTGTGATATGCATATGTGTTCACATAATAAAATGAGATTATGTTGGTATATTATTGTCCAATTACCATTGAATTCTCAGTTTCTCTCTCAGTTTTCTTACGCATGAATCAAAAATAAAGTTTAGGAGTCATATATCTTGGGTTTAATTGGGGATTAAGGCAACAGACATAAACACAAGCACATTTGAGCCTTGATGTCCGTAAGACACATTTAAGGGTCTGGGGCAAAATTTGATTTCTCAGTTTTAAATTGCCGTGGACACAATAGCAATTTCAGGGTTGTTCAAGTAGAGACGGTGCAAGAGATCTCTCAGGCTTGTCGACCTTTATCTCAGCAAACATCAGAATCCCTATACAAAAAAGCAGAAAATGAGCTATTGATTTTCCGTTTTTCTCCCCCCCCCCCCTCACTTTCTTATTCCCCTCCGGTATTGTCATGCCATAGTCTAAATGAAGGTCAGCATTGGTTTCCTTGTCACTGCCACGGAGATGCACAATAGAAATATAGCAATCCGTGTTTTTGAAAGAAAACGGTCTTGCAAGAAAGGAAGAGGTTGCTTTTGTCTTTGGGGATTAATTGGCTCAATAAAACCTTTCTCTTTAAAGCAACACAGTTTTCAGTGTTTTTTGATGTGTGCACACAATGTCTGAGTATTTGAACAACTGATGACACCTTCAAAAACATCAATCCTGTTTCACACCAAACGCAGTTTTGCACATGCGCCCACCGCAGGGTACGGCTAGTCGCAAGCTCACGCATCTTGGTGCTAGTTGCTAAGCCACCAAAGTGTTTTGCCTGCTTGGTGCCCTTTTCCAGCAGGTTTGTACGTGTCTACCTGTCATCGTTTCAAAGAAAACCCTTGGCTTTAATTCTTTAACGTTAATGTTTTCCCATGTGTGCTATTTTGTATTGTATGTATTTTATTGTTGGAAATACAAAAATAACACCTTTCTAACACTTTCAGCAGGTGCCCATCTCGCACGCCACTCAGCTCGGCGCAGGGCGGTGCGCTCTTGCGCCGCGGTAGCACAAACACAATGAATGGGTTTTCCATCGGCTGCCTGCACTTTGAACGTTCGGTTTGAAACAGGCTTCTCTCAGTAAAATAATTTAACTTTGATTAATGACATTTAAAGCAGTATTTTCACATGGGAATAATTCTTAACATGTAAGAGATAATAATTGTGTGACATCAAAGGAATAAGAGCCTTGATATCTGCCTTTAGCAGTGAATGGGAGATTGATTTTATTGAGTGTCTTTTTTCCACCATGCTTTAAGTCTAAATAAGCTCAATACTGTCAGTTTCAAACCTTCAAATTGTGATCTGCAACGTTATAGATTAGGGGCAGCAGATGAGCACTTTGTGCCTCTCCCAGGCGATTTAAGGAATCTAAATGTTCTCTAATAGAGACTAAAGTGTCCCAGCAAATAAGATTAACAGCTGAAACTCAGCGTCTTTCCCCTCAGGAGGAGCCTCCACTTTTAAACAATCTTTCATAAGCTATCATATCCATCTGGACTTGCTCCCCAGTAGACGTATTGTAGAATCAAATGTTTGTTACCTGTCTTAGCCCTTTGTCCCGATGTGTCTCTAATCCTCCAAGCCTCCTTGCTATCTAAATCAAGTAGAGGGAAAATAACTAAATTTGATGTTTTTCTCCTGCACACTCACACCCACAGCGCAACTCAATCAACAACACCGTGTTTCATTTGACCCCGAGCTTCTTCTCCTTGTCATCTAATAGGCGGTGGCAAAGATTCCTGTCATGACGTGAGGTACATCAGCGGGATCAAACGCTTTCTTAAATCTGCAGTGACATCAGTGTGTTTGACTTGGCGTGCCTCTCTCCACTCAATTCATCACCTCCCCAAGGTGAGCATGCTATCTTGCCAAATCCAACTCGGCGTACAGTGCAGAAGCCTTTTTATGCATATTCCTCGCACTTGTTTATGGTTTACTGAGCAGGTCACTTCCCCTGCTTGCTTGAACAGCTGCTTCAGTGATGACCCCCCACTCCTACCCCACTCCCCACCCCTCCTCCACCCTTACCTCCCCTCCCTAACAGGGGTGGGAAGACTACTTGTGTGCTGCTCCCTGTCAAGTTCTTCTCTGGTGAGGCCTGCTGGTGACCTCATGCACAGCCTTTACTGGGACCATATGAATAATTTATTCTTTGAATTTAGCCCAACCCTGACATTTCGATGTTTGATGCCCACAGGCTTTGGCTTTAACAATATAGATAGTGCTCTTTTCCTCTGTGCATCATCAGATAAAGTCTGAAAGCACAGCCAGTGCACTCGATATCAAAACCATGGATATCAGGGATGCTGTATGTTCCACACACTGGATTCCACTATTCTATTAACTCTTAGAGCAGTATCTCTACCCATACAATTGGATTTTATATAGGTTGCAGACATTTGAGTTGGAAATATTGTGTTCTGTCAATAGGAAGATAAGATAAGATGGAAATTTAATAATCGCCACCGGGGACACACTTACAGAAGGAAATAGCAACAGGATACATCAGAGAAGAATATGAATGCAAAACAAAAATAGGTTAAAAGAAAGTAATGCAAGCGTACACAGAGGATACAAAATAGATAGTCTAGAGCCGGTTAAACTCTGGTTTGTTGTGCATGAATTTGTGCAGCACAATATATAAAACACAACA
Source organism: Haemulon aurolineatum (assembly GCA_038406115.1). Classification (NCBI taxonomy): domain Eukaryota; kingdom Metazoa; phylum Chordata; class Actinopteri; order Lutjaniformes; family Haemulidae; genus Haemulon; species Haemulon aurolineatum. The sequence continues at coordinate 14,598,851 of JBCAUF010000790.1, read as the reverse complement.
ATCAGAGCATAATAGAAGCAGCAGTTGCACCAGAAAGAAGAAAAAGAGGGAGCAAGGTGTTCTCTAGGATGAACAGTCTTTTTCACCAATGTTTTAATACAGCCTGTATTTAGACCTTTGACCCTGACTCCTAAACTTTATAAACACAGAGCTGAAAGCCCAGGGCTCCTACTGCTTGTGTCTGTGGCATAGACCTAAGCAGTCTGCGCTGCCCTCTCTCGTCCAGTGCCTCTCTTTTGTCAGATCGGCCCGGTTTGTTGATTCACGCGCACAGGTACTTGTAGGTCTGCGCCGTCTCCACCTCTTCACCCCGAATGATGACAGGTGTCAGTAGCTTCTCGCTCGGTCGGAAATCCACCAGCAGCCCCTTGATCTTGCTGACATTTAGCTGCAGATGGTTCCCCTTACTCTACCAGACACCCACTATAACGAAATCATCAAAGAACTGCTGGAGGGTGCGTGATCCAGCACTGAACCTGAAGTCAAAAGTGCAGCGAGTGAATCATGACGGAAAGTGACCCTTGTGTATTTAAGTGGGCAGTATTTGTTTCTTTGATGATGCATTCGTTTAAATTCTTTTGAAAAACAGTCAATTACACGGCAAAGGATACTGTAGGCTATTATATTGCACAGTGTATTCTGAACTTATCGTATGCAGGCCTGATTTCACCATCATTTATTTTTTATTTTGTTTTTCCAAACTGGACTTGACCTTTTGAAATAATGTTATATTGAAATAATGGCGACATTTTCAATATCTACTGTATTCTTTTTTATGGATGAACTTCCTTCTTGCATAATTTGTACATTTGTTTAGAATTTAAGTTTGAATTTTGCTTTGAAAACTCATTACTCAGCTACTTCTGAATGCTGCACTTTCAAATAAAACCAGGACGGAAAAAAAGGAAAAAAAAAAAAAAACCTTCATCACAGTGATTTCTTTTAAATATTCCGTAGACATTGCTAAAACCTTGGATGAGTTTTATCAATGAACAGTTTTACATATCCACCTATTCAGTCTCTTTTACAGAAATAAAATTCAATTGACTGAATGCCATCTCCGAGGCTCTCAGCTAATACAATAAAGAAGTTCTATTTGCCATAAAAGTATCTCACTTACATCAATATCAGGTAGCTCATGACAGACTTGCATGAATTATTTTCTTTGTTGTTCTCTATATCTAATAAAACTCCCCCTCAGTTTACTTTCTGAAAAGACTTTGAGGGACATTTTCGAAAATGTTGTACTCTGGCATTTTCTCAGATCCGACTTTTTTTCTCCCCAAGGACATCTCCTCCCGCTGCCAAGACCTGTCAGGCAGGAGCATCTCAGAGTAAAGGGGTGAGAGGACACCAATTAGAAAGCCATCCTCGGCCAAGAGAGCCAGCGGCACAGCTTGCCACAGGAAGTGGGATGTCTGACTTCCTGCATGGGGTCACAGCTGTTTGCGGGGAGGTTACCGCTACCAGCCAATACGCAGTACCGTTTAGCGTCTGACGAGGCAGGCCTCATTTGAATAGCAAAGAACCATCTCAATGTCACCAATAAATTTACATGATTTCTTCCCTGCTACAGCTGGGATCAGAGTCGGGACTTTGCTGGAATTAGGGGAGCGTGACAATGTCAAAAGAGCAGGACCGGCTCGTTTCAAGTTGGCTAGTTTTGAAGTAAAGATTATTACTTAATTTAGATACTGTTAGATAGAATTTGTACACATAAAAAGCCCTCTAATCATCAACGTGTAGACACAAGAATACTTTAAACCTGCATATACTGTACCTCTCAGTTGAGAAATTTACAATACAATTTTTGCGAAAACTGCTAAAGGCTTTTTAAGTCATTTTACAGTATATAGAGACAGGAAGCCATTTGATCACCAGAACGCCCAGATTTTGATGTATTTGAAAGATTATGCTAAACTTATTTATCTTATTGAATCTGTTAAATTAAGAGGTCGATTTTCTGTAAATATACATAGATATATGTTTGAAATTAAGTTTCATACATTTTTAAAAATGTTTATTACTCATTAATCATTAATGGCCAATTTGATAGAGACATAGTACAGGCCTTCAGTAAAGACAAACTGAAAACATCCAATACAATACAATAGTATCACAGTTTTTTACAGGGGGTGCTCATTTGCAACACCTGTGACCTTAGAAAATAATAAAGTGAGAAAAAAGTGAGGTAAACTAAGTACAGCAAGATACAATAAAGCACACATATAAAAAC